>CM056049.1:297196337-297645159 GCA_029574335.1 Rana kukunoris
TGCATTCACTGTCCTGTCACCATTTGAGGAGACCACAAGGATGGTGAGCAGCGACAATGCATGCAACAGTGACACTGTCCCTCTAGTCTTGCTGCTGGAGCACACGCTTCATGGAATCATGGACAGGGCACTTGAGGCAGAACATCGGGAGGAAGAGAAGAACTTCCTTTCCTCTCAAGGTTCCCTTTATACAGATAACATTCCTGCGGGCCCACCAAACACAAAAAAAGAAGATGAGGAGGACTGTGTCAGCATGGATGTAGATGATAACACTCAGCAGCAGTCTTCATAGAATGGTTTTCAGTCCCCAGAAACCCAAAGAGTTGTACATGGCTGGGAGGAGGTAGTTACGGATAATGTGATCCTTAGTGACCCAAAGGATTTAGAATCTAATGCCTCAACAAACTTACACTGAATGGTCTCCCTGGTTCTGCAAGGCCTGTGAAAGGACCCTAGGATTTTTGGTATTAAGGAGAGGGATCATTACTGTCTGGCAACCCTTCTTGAGCCACGTTACAAGGGTAAAGTTGCAGAACTCATCCAGCCTTCGCAGAGGGAGCAGGGGATGAAACATCTTCAGGAGGCCTTAAAAAGAGGTTTAAGGTGTAATGCATTTCCAGTCCCTGGGAGGTTATCATTTCCAGGTGCTGGACAATGTGTTGATGAGGCTTTGTTCAGTCAGAGGAAGAGCGGTGGAGAAGGGGGCTGGCTCACCGATGCCTTTAAAAAAATTCAGTCCTCATTGCCAAGGTCTGATCGGTTCAAGCAACCATCACCAGCGCCTGCATTATATGGTGCAAGAATATCTAGGGAGCAAGAGAAGATTTGGAGACTTTTTCATCAAAGCATCCACTGGAGTACTGGGTCTTGAGGATGGACACTGGCCAGAAGGGGGGGGGGAGGTTTTGGGATTTTAAATGAGATGTGTTTTTAGCAAAATGCAATTAAATATATACGGTATATGGAATATAATTTTTTTTCCATAATACCCAGGCTCAAAGTTACCAACCAAAAAAGCAACAACCCAAATTAACCTGTCTAGCTGTAAGCATTAAAAACAGAGGTTTAGTTGCACACATTTGCAAATACCTGTGTAAGCTGCAGGCCCCGTCAAGGCTCTTTGTGTACTGCAGTAGTGATGAGCGGAATACGCCATATTCGATTTCGCGATATTTCGCGAATATTTCGAAGAATATTCGCGAATATTCGTTAATATCGAATATTCGTGATATTTTATAAAAAAAAAAAAAAAAAAAAAATTGCGAATTTTCGCCAATGCGAATTTTCGCTAATGCGAATTTTCGCTAATGTGAAATTTCGCGATTTTTTTTTTTTTTTATAAAATATCACGAATATTCGATATTTACGAATATTCGGTATATTTTATATAAAAAAAAGCGAAATTTCACATATGCGGTTGCGAATATTCGTTAATATCGAATATTCGTGATATTTGATAAAAAAAAAAAATTGCGAATTTTCGCTATTGCGAATTTTATTGCGAATTTTTTTGCGAAATTTGAAAAATATCGAATATTCGAAATAGCGAATATTCGCCGCGATATTCGAGATATTCGCGAATACTCGAATATGCAATATTCGTAGCGAATATTCGCAATGCGAATATTCGTGAGCAACACTATACTGCAGTTCATAACTATGAATTTTAAAGTCTCCTCAGTAGGAGCACAGGAGTGCTAATCAATAGATAGGGGGAAGGTGATCACTTGACCATGCCCCTACCTATAACATGTATTTTTCACTCTCTTGGACAGTAGTGTGGACAAGGATATCTGGCAAGTATCTGCAAAGATCCTGGCCAACTGCTTGCTTCCCTTCCTCCCCAGTCACATCTCATTTGATCAGGTAGGATTTGTGGCAGGAAAGGAGGCAATTGATAACATGACCAAAGCTCTTAATCTTTATCACTAGATGCAGAGCTGACAGTTGAGGGGGGTTGCCAAGAAGGTCTTCAATAGGCTGGCCTGGGACTACATGGCTGAAGTCATATGTGCTTTAGGCCTGCAACAACACATTCTGACATTTATCTGGACTATCTACTTCGCACCTGAAGGCGAGAGTAAAGATTAATGATCACCTGTCGGATGCTTTCCAGATTCAAAATGGCACTGGGCACTGTATTCAGGGCTGTCCCTTGTCTCCTTAAATTTTTGTTTTGACCCTGGAGCCCCTCCTCTGCCAGAAGTGAACCAACCCAAATATTAATGGTATCAAAGTGAGAGGGAAAGTTTATTAGTTGGCAGCCTTTTCAGACAATATATTACTATTCCTATCAGAGCCTTTAGTGACAATTCAAATTGTTTTACAGAAATTCAACCTATTCCGAATCTTAACCCGAAAATCAATTTCTCTAAATCATTTGCTTTGAACATTTATATTCCTGATGACCTAGTAGCCCAGTGCTGAACCAATTTTCCATGTCAATGGTCAAAGGTAACAATTAAAAATGTAGGCATCCATCTTACCACCCAAATGTCAGAAATGTTTGCTATTTAAATAAAATGCATGTCCTTCCTAGGATATTATTCTTCTTTCAAACACTCTCATTGTGGCTACCCCATCCTACTTGTGTAAACTTAAGAGTCTGTGTTCATCCTACTTACGGTCCAATCAGAATGACTGTATCACAGTACGGTCCTGGGATTTGGTTATGGAACTCCAAGTGTATATAGCTGTACATAGGAAGAATTGTCCATTAAGTTTCTGAAGTCAAGTGGGCATCCCATAACTTCCTTAAAGGGGTTGTAAAGGTAAATTTATTTTTCCCTAAATAGCTTCCTTTACCTTAGTGCAGTCCTCTTTCACTTACCTCATCCTTCGATTTTGCTTTTAAATGTCCTTATTTCTTCTAAAAAATCCTCACTTCCTGTTCTTCTGTCTGTAACTACACACAGTAATACAAGGCTTTCTCCCTGGTGTGGAGAAAGCCTCTTGAGGGGGGAGGGGGCGAGAAGGAGTGTCAGGACGCCCACTAACACACAGCTCCTTTCTCTATCTGCAAAGTAGAGAGTGTCCTGACTTGCCTGCCTGGTCCACACTATCCATGACATTATTCACAAATATACAACTTCATGGACATGCTGGGTACATTTCAAAACAATGACATCTTATCATTACTTAGTCGACTAACATCTGTACTGTACCTCATCTCCAGTCTATGAAGCTTGCCCCAGTATGTGAAGCAAGCCAGAGAGGGGAAGCTTCCAGGAGGGAGCCCCCCACCATTCCCCACACCATTCTTCCCATGACTTTCCCTTTCCACCTGCCCCCCACCCCCCACCCCAAATCATCCCTCCCCTTTTCTTTTTATTCCTGTGACCATACTCTCTTCCTCATCAAATGGTCTCCAAGGTGATGCAACAACCACCGATATTGTAATAATATATATGAAGAGAGCTAACTGGGACAGATAAGGAATTTCATCCTCCCTCAGCAAGGGAGCATATTTGTTGTTTATGTGTAGCTTTTACAACATTCCTGCTTTTAATGGTACTACTGAAGATACTGAGTTTGGCATCCAACATCCTACATAAGGACCCTAAAAAAATATAATTCAGTAGGCACCATCCCTTCCTGAATTCCCTTTATTTTCATTTATTTTCCTTCCTTGTCCATTCCCATTATTCATTAAATTTCTTTCTCTTTTTTTGCGCCTATGCTGCTTATAATTAAAACAATTCTCTGATTGGGCATTTGAGTCCAGCTGATCCTCGCTCCCACTCCCCCTTTTATTTACCTTTTTTTTTATTTTCCTCTCTCCCCTCTCGTTTCTTTCTTCTTCTTTCCCTCTTCTCTTGGCATTAGCATTCTTAACGAGATGGGCGGATGGGTCTGCGCTTGGTGGATCTCTCCGACCATCCCTGCTGGAGGAAGTGGTCCTCCTAGGACTAAGGCGAAAGTAAACCAAAGGCCCTGTTCTGGCATAACAGGCAACCTGGATTATCATCCCATCTATATGGGGGTTGCTTGTACGTCTATAGAACTTCCCCCTTCTATGGGTCGGAGAACCTAGATACACTGCAGTATACCCATGTTATCTTGAGCCTTTTGTGATAGTTGGGCACATAATTTCCTTTTTACTTAGGCTGCTGACGATTTTATACTGGCTGAAAGTGTTATTTGGGCCTCATTAAGATTATGCCATATGTTATTGTATCTCACGTACTACCGGGACCCCTTGGTCTCTATATTTTATGGTTATTCCTGTCGATGTTTTTAAGATGTCTGTTAATATATCTTTTCTCTCAATAAAATCGTTATGGAAAAAAAAAACAATTCTCAGGTGCTTATGAGTTGTATCCTATTTCCTATGCCAATGTCATTGGGAGATTTTTTTTGTTTTCTCTATGCGGGTACTATATGCACCTGAGGTGTTTGTTTCATCATTTATATAACCCCCTGTCTAGTTTTTGTATATGAAAACTTGAATAAATACTTTTGTGGAAAAAAAAAAAAAAAACAGATGGCCACTCCAAACATAACTGATGAAAGTTTTTGTGAAAGCGATAAACAAGAAAGGTTATGGTTTTCATCATTTGAGACAGATGTTTCAAAGAATAACTAATGTCAAAATTTAGGAAGGCATTTTTTCTAGTCCACAGATCAGATATGTTATCAATGACAAGTGGTTTGGTGATCTGTTAATGGGACCAAAGAAAAGTACCTGGGAAGCATTCAAGGCTGTCATTGAGAATTTTCTTGGTAACTACAGAGCACAAAACTACATTCAGCTGGTTGATGACCTTTCTTACAGCAATTACAACATGTCACTAAAGATTAATTTTCAGAAAGGTAGCAGCTATAAGGTGCCTGTTCCAGGCCAGGAAAATGATAGCACAAAAGTGGCAGGCAGAGAAACCCCGCACAGTAACAGAATGGGTAAACGTGATTAACTCCACCGTATGGAAGGAGAAAGTAACTCTAACTAGACAAGGCAACTTTAATAAATTTAAAATGCTGTGGGAACCATGGCTGAATAGAATGGGTTGCCCACCCTAAGTTGCGGAGATGAACCTAGTAAGGTGGATGGGGAGAGGTATGAGCGCAAGAGCGAGGTACCAGCGAGAGGGATAGAAACATCCGAGAGGTAGCATGGTCCCAACGATGCAAAAAGGTATTAAGGGAAAGGAATGGGAAAGGCAAAAAAGGAAAAGCAGAAATTATAGTAAAGTGCGCGTATATGAGTATAAAAAAGAAGGGGGGGAATATGGGATGGCAATATAAGTACATTGACATTGGTATATAATCAAATATTTGTCTTTTCTTACTTTTAAAAGAAGCATGTATCACAAACGTAGAACTGTACTAGTTTTATACATTGAAGAAAACAATAAAGAATATTTAATGGAAAAAAAAAGATTAATTTTCTGCATTCACACTGGGACTTCTTTCCAGAATATCTAGGTACAGTGAATAAAGAACATGTTGAAAGTTTCTACCAGGACATTGCCAGAATTTACATAATCAATGTACCTGAAATTCATCAATGCTAGCTAACTATTATTGGACACCGTAGTGAAACACTTTTAGCCCTGTTGAACTCACTCAGCTTGATGAAAATATAGGCGATTAAATACAGTATAGTATAGTCATTAAAAGTTCATTTCAAATTTCTCAAGATTCCTATGTGATACAGTCATTCTGAATTCCTACGTTGTATTTGTAGTAAGTAGTAACAATCAAAAAAAGTTTAACAGGAAGCAAATCTTTTGAAAACATTTGTTTTTCAATTCTATGTTAAACAGAAAGGGCCTTTAATTCAGACCCACCAGGGAAGGGGGAGCAACTAAGAGATTTGTATATAACAGAGCCAGGACTCACAGTCTGTAGAACTCTTTTCTGAGCCTGCTCATCCTTGAGCTTTGCGCCTTTTTGCTTGAGTTAAAAACAAGAGTTGGAAACAGGAGGTTATAACAGGAGTCATCAAACCTGTAAGTAACATCTGAAATTTCCTGTAAGTAATATTATTATTGTAACTGGGAAAATGGGGGTTAGCAAGATTAAAGCTTTTGTGCAGTGCACAGTATGCCACATGTATACAACAATGGAGCAACAGATGCTTTTGCACCTAAATGGAAGAGGGTCTACTGTGCTGAGGGAGAGGTTTAAGGGAAGGCTGGAAGGAGTATTTAAAAAAAGATTGTGGGGAGGGTGAATTAGATTAAATGGGGCAGACAGGTCAGACAGGGATCAGCCCCTATTGGTTGGTGGGATATGGGGAAAGATGGGGGGACTATGGAAAATGATATGAAGGTTTGTACTAAAATAAAAAATATGCAACATACGTTCTAAAATGTGACAATGAATTTAAGTGTTCGTTCACCAATGCCAGAAATCTGCCAAGCAAAATAGGCGAGTTTATGGATGACTATGATGTAATTTGTATTGCTGAATCTTGGCTTCATTTTTCTCATGACTGGGCTATTAATATTCCTGGCTATGCTCTCTTTCGGAAAGACAGTGTAATCAGCTAAAACCTTGTTCTACTGCAGGCATATCTTGTTATGAAAGATGTGCTTGTTCTTTGCACGTACACAATAACATTGCAAGGCTGTTTCTAGCTTCTGTGTAATTAATTCTAACAGTTCTGTGTTAAAGGATACATCTCTACAAGCATTGATATTATGGGGGAACTCTAGCAAGCCTTACAATGCATTCATATTATGGGGGAACTCTAGCAAGCCTTACAGAGAGTGTCATGAGTCTGAAGCATTATGAGTGGAACTGTACATGGGTGTGCATACTACAAAGGTTTTCATTGTAGTTTTTTATAGACCTCCCAGTATTAGTGAGGAGGTGGAGACTCAGCAAATTGCACAGATGGAAAGGGCTGCAAGGGCTGGAACAGTGATAATAATGGGGGATTTTAACTACTTGGAAATCGACTGAAGTAATGGCACTGCTGGGACAGTTAAATGGAAAAAAATTATAAACCTATTACAAGGCAATTTTATGGTTCAGTTTGAGGCCCCCCGATCAGGAATGATGCTCTGCTGGACCTGTTCATCTTAAACCATGCAGAGCTTATTACCAATATTCATATAAAAGAACATCTGGGTAGCAGTGACCATAAAATAATTTAATTTAACCACTTAAGACCCAGACCAAAATGCAGGTAAAGGACCTGGCTAGTTTTTGCGATGCGGCACTGCATCGTTTTAACTGACAATTGCGCGGTCGTGCTACGTAGCTCCCAAACAAATTGGCGTCCTTTTTTCACCACAAATAGAGCTTTCTTTTGGTGGTATTTGATCACCTCTGCGTTTTTTTTTTTTTGCGCGATAAACAAAAATAGAGCCACAATTTAGAAAAAAAATCTATATTTTTTACTTTTTGCTATTACAAATATCCCCTAAAATATATAAAAAAAATGTTTTTCCTCAGTTTAGGCCAATACGTATTCTTCTACATATTTTTAGTAAAAAAAATTGCAATAAGCGTTTATCGATTGGTTTGCGCAAAATTTCTAGAGTTTACAAAATAGGGGATAGTTTTATTGCATTTTTATTTAAAAAAAAAAACGTTTTATTACTAATGGCGGTGATCATCGATTTTTTTCATGACTGCAACATTATGGCGGACACATCAGACAATTTTGACACATTTTTGGGACCATTGTCATTTCCACAGCAAAAAATGCTATAAAAATGCATTTGTGACAAATGACAATTGCAGTTTGGGAGTTAACCACTAGGGGGCGCTGAAGGGGTTAAGTGTGACCTCATATGTGTTTCTAACTGTAGGGGGGCGGGGCTGGACGTGTGACATCATTGATCGCCTTTCCCTATATCAGGGAACAGACGATCAGTGACAGCGCCACAGTGAAGAACGGGGAAGCTGTGTTTACACACAGCTCTCCCCGTTCTTTAGCTCTGGGGATCGATCTCAGGACTCCAGCAGCGATCGGGTCCGTAATCATGGAGCTTCGGTGCCATTCTGCCGACGTATATGTGCAGGAGGCGGTCCTTAAGTGGTTAATGTTAGCTATAAGCAACAAACATATACGAGTAACTATAACTTAACTTTAAGAGAGCAGATTTTCCAAGGATGAGGGCTGCTCTCCAGGTCATAGACTGGGAGGGAATATTGGCATTAATGAACAGAGAACAGAAATGGGAATTCTTAAAAGTGACTGTATGTAAACTCACTGCCATGGGCACTAAGTTTAAAAAAATAAAAACTATGGGCCAGATTCACAGAGCGATTTCACCGGCGTTACAGGGGATACGCGGCGTAAGTCTAAATTTGTGCATGCGTTTCGATGCGCCGCATCCCCAAAACGAGATACGCAAGAAATCTAATCTAAGAAATCTAAGAAAACAAATTAATGCCGCTGGCGTGAGCCATGCCTGGGGCGTCAACGGCCCCAGCTCCTCAGGGCAGACTCATGGGGAGGGGGGGTAATACGGGGAAGGAGGAGCAGCCCCTGGTCTCTGCCCACCTGGCGGCCTGCCCTCCAAGGCCACGGCAATTCTGTTCAGGCCAGCACTTAGTGATGCCGTGTTGGCCTGGATAAGCCTGGGTGAGGGCCCTCACATCCTGCCCAACGTCTGCTGTTGTAGTCTGCAGTACGTTTAGGCAGTTTGTAAGAGGCCAGAAGTGGCAGTCAAGGTCCCCAAGCATATCCTTTATGGAGGACAGGCTCTCCTCCATCTGCACCAAAGTCTGGCTGATCTGTCCCAGATGGCGTGTCTGAAGGGCCTGGTCCCTTCTCAGATTGGCGGGCAGAACCTCGGCCACCCCCCATGTCTTCTGGGACGACTTCCTGCCCCAGCTGAGGCTTGTGGCCGGGGAGAAGGGGAGGCCCTTGGGAGGGGAGCCCTGTTGGGGGAGGAGTGGGAGGGGCTAGCCCTTATGGAGGGCTGGCTGCTGCCAGCCAGAGAGGAAGACTCCTCCAAAAACAACAATCCACTGGCTGACATGACATCCTCCTCCTCCTCAAACTCCTCCTCCTCAACCTCCCCCTCTTCAACCTCCTCCGAGGACTCCGGCCTTGTCGGGGGGTCCTCATCAGGCTGTTGTCCTGGGGATGGTGCGGTCAGCCCAGATGGCCCAGCACCCTCCTGCACATCTGTGGATGACACAAAACATTCACCGGTTGGTGGATCCACACACTTGCCGCATATTCCTCCCCCCCCCACATGCTACACACCTGATAGGGCAAAAAAACCTTACCTGGCATCACGGCTTCATGACTGGAGTCATAGCCAGGCAGGCCCTCCACCTGTTGTCTATGAAAGGTCTCCTCCGCACCCCCTTCTGTGCCCCTGGCATGGGCTGCCATTTTGGCCAGCTTCTTTCGGACCTAACGCCGGTGGTCATTGATTTTTTTTTCGATCCCCGCGCGTGCCCCCCCCCCCCCCGCTGCATTCACCTGGTCAGTAATGTGTTGCAAAATCTCCCGCTTCCTGGCCGGGGTGGTGTTGGCACTCTATGGGCCGTGGAGGAAACGCCCATATTGGGTAATGGCCTGGGCAATTATTTGTTCCTCCCCCAAAGTATAATTCAACTTCCTCTTCCTCTCAGTCATACTCATACAACAACTCTCTCCCAAACAATCAACAAAAATCACTCACAAAAACAAGCAGGAAAAATCAAGCAACAAAACAAACAAACCAAAATCTATCAACCAAAAAGTCTCACAAGCAGTCACCAAAAAACACTTTCAAATTGATTCTACAAAACACTAGCTCAAACAGTCAACAAACCCTATGTTTCTCATGGCCAAGGTTAAAATAGTTATAAGTAATAAAAAAAGAGCTTTTAAAAAATATAAAAATGAAATGACGCTGTCATCGTTTAAATGTTACAGAGAATATAACAGAATATGTAAAAAGGAAATCAAGGACGCAAAAATCCAGAATGAACGACAGATTGCAAAAGATAGTAGGACAAACCCCCAAAAATTCTTCAAATATATTAATAAAAAAAATGTCAGGTCTAAGCATGTAGGCCCTTAAAATAAACTAGAGTGGGTGACTGGGGACATAGAGAAGGCAAATGTATTAAATACTTTAGCTCTGTGTATACAAAGGAGCATGGGGGAGCTGATGTCCATAATGGTGGTGGTAGTAACACAGCTCCAAATGATTCACAATGGCTCAAAAGTGATATGGTCCAGAAATATTTAGACAGAATAAAGGTGGATAAAGCACCTGGACCAGATGGCATACACCCATGGATCCTAAAAAAATTGAGCTCTGTTATTTCAAGGCCATTGTTTCTAATATTTAGGGTGTACAATAGAAAAGGTAACTGTTAGCGCAAACACAAAGTGCATAAGTAAATGGGGATATAGCAATGAGTCAGTTTAAAATAATAATAGTAACAGGCAGTCCAAGGGTTAAACAGCAGATAATATGAATGGTGGATGGTGGATGGGGGCTGCTGTCCTCAGAGTGCTGACTCTGTAGTAAACAAGAAAGGGTAGAGAAAAAAGAAGCGCCATCTAAGTGCAGTATTAAAAGATTATTTTAATGACACAAATATCAATCGCACAGAAAAGGAAGCAAAGGAAGGCTCATCTATAAAGATCCTGTAGTCCTCGCCCCGAGTCCATGGGCTGCACAGACGTAGAATATGCAGAGTCTGTTTTCCTTAGGCTTGTCCTGTGGCCATCATGATGAGGCCTGATCCTGCATGGACCACATTTCTGGGGGAACACTTCCGGGAGGGGGGGTCACACAGGAGAAGCATAGTCACAATTTTGCACCAGCTATAAAATTGTGACTATGGTTATAGTATTTCCTCACGCATTCGGTCCAATTCCAATATTATATTTTGCTGCTATTTTACTATATTGACATTTTATGCAACTTAGTTTCCCTCGTATGTGTGTTGTAAACTCTTTTGAATAGGCTTCCTATAATAATAGCTTACTGCCTTATGTAAGCATACCGTTCCTATTGTGTCCTTTATAATAGTCTAATAATGGTGATTTTAAAAATTTTTATATATATTTTAAACATATATATTTTATACATATATGTGGTTCTTATATACCCCAGTGCTTCTACCTAAATGCCCCTTCATATTATTGTATTTATATTTATTTAGGGCCAGATTCAGGTAGATCAGAGCATCTTTGCTCTGGAGTAACGCTTCTCATTTACGTTACTCTGCCGAAATTGTAGGAGCAAGTGCTGTTATTCATGAAGCACTTGCTCCTAAAGTTGCGGCAGCGCATCGCAAATGAGCCAGCGGAATTCAAATTGGGCGGGTACGGGGCGTGTAGTATTTAAACTAAGCGCGATCCCGCGGCGAACGTACTGCGCATGCGTCGAGTGTCAATGCATCCCAGTGCGCATGCTCCAAATTCTGTCAGTGAACGTCAATGACGTCACATTCCCATTCATGAATGTTTTACGCAAGCGACGCGATTTGTTTTTTTTCTGACGCGATGACGACGCCTATACTTAACATAGGATACTCCACTAGGGGGCTGCTTTATCTATACGCCGCGTATCGCTTCCGGAAACGTCGTAAAGTCACTGCGTCGCGCCCGAAAAAGATCGTGAATTGCCGATTCCCGCTCATTAACATATTTTTTGAGCGTAAATCGGCGGGAACGCCCCCGGCGCCATTTTTAAGTTGAAGTAACGATGCGATGGCGAAATTCAATTGCGCCGATCGCATCGGAACTCCAACCCGGCGTTTCTTGTTTTCTGGTTACAGAAAACAAAAACGCCGGCTTAAAGTGACAGTTAGGCTGGCGGATCCATTGATCCGCCAGCCTAACTCTACCTGAATCTGGCCCTTAGTCTTTTTCTGCTTTTTGGTTGTCGCTGGGATAGGCTTAAAAGCACCAGTCCTTTCAGTTTTCAATCAGGCCAATAAAAGGAGCAGTGGCTCCGAGCACGTAACCCAATTAGCCCCTTGCTTCTCCTGTGTGACCCCCTCCCGAAAATGTTCCCTAGAAGTGCGTTCCATGCTGGACCAGGCCTCATCCTGATGGCCACAGTACAAGCCTGGGGAAAACAGACTCTGCATATTCTACATCTGTGCAGCCCATGGACCCGGGATGAGGACTAAAGGATCTTTATAGATGAGGCTTCATTTCCTGTAAGTGTGATTGATATTTGTGTCATTAAAATAATCTTTTAATACTGCACTTAGGTGGTGCTTCTTTTTTCTCTACCCTTTCTAATTTTTAGGGACTCATTAATGACTGGAATGGTACCACTGGACTGGCGCTGGGCCAAACGTAGTGCCCATATTTAAAAAGAGAGCATACTCTTTACTAAGTAACTATAGACCTGTTAGTTTAACTCCTATAGTCAGAAAAATACTGGAGAGTTTAATAAAAGACCACATAGGCGAGTTCTTGCTGGGAAAAAATATTTTACGCAACAGACAGCATGGATTCATGAAAGACAGGAGTTGTCAAACAAACCTGATTTATTTTTATGAGGAGGTAAGTAAAACCTTGGACAGAGGGGTGACTGTGGATGTAGTATACCTGGATTTTGCAAAAGCATTTGACACAGTTCCTTACACACGGCTCATGTGTAAGGTAAAGTCTACAGGCTTGGAAAGAACAATTTGTAAATGGATAGAAAACTAAAAAACAGAATTCAGAGAGTATTGGTTAATGATTCTTACTCTGAATGGTCTAAGGTTATCAGGTGTTGCTGGAACCCTTACTTTGTAATAGCTTTGTAAATGATAAAGGGTCTGGGATTAAAAGTAAAGCAAGCAAAGTCCTTTCCTGTATTAAGAGAGGTATTAACTCCAGAGAGAGATCAAGATAAAATGTTGCCCCCGTATAAATCATTAGTAAGACCTCATCTGGAATATGCAGTTCAGTTTTGGGCAACAGTTTTCAAAAAGGATATTGGGGGAACTGGAGAAAGTGCAGAGAAGGGCAACCAAACTGATAAGAGGCATGGAGGAGCTCAGCTATAAGGAAAGATTAGAGGAATTGAATCTATTCCCTCTTAAAAAGAGGAGATTAAGGGAGATATGATCAACATGTACAAACATATAAGTAGTCCATATAGTGAACTTGGTGTTGAATAATTCATGTTAAAGACATCACAGAGGACAAAGGGGCACTATTTACGTCTAGAGGAAAAAAGATTATATCTTCAAATACGGAAAGGTTTCTTCACAGTAAGGCCCTGTACACACGAGGAGACATGTCCGATGAAAACGGTCCGCAGACTGTTTTCATCGGACATTTCTCCTGGGATATTTTGGTCTGATGTGTGTACACACCATCAGACCAAAATCCCCGCAGACAGAGAACGCGGCGACGTAGAAGACACCGACGTCCTCTAACCAGGAAGTTCAATGCTTCCACGCATGCGTCAAATCAATTCGACGCATGCGCAGGATTTCGGTCCGCTGGTTAGACGTACTTACCAGCGGACATGTCCGACAGACAGGTTTCCAGCGGACAAGTTTCTAAGCATGCTTAGAAACTTTTGTCCGCTGGAAACCTGTCCGCTAGGCCGTACACATGATCGGACATGTCCGCGGAAACTGGTCTGCGGACCAGTTTCAGCGGACATGTCTCCTCGTGTGTACGCAGCCTTAGGCCGCGTACACACGATCAAACTTGTCTGCTGAAACTGTTCCGCAGACCAGTTTCAGCGGACATATCCGACCGTTTGTACAGGCTAGCAGACAGGTTTTTCCAGCAGACAAGTTTTAAAGCATGCTTTAAAACTTGTCTGCTGGAAACCCGTCTGTCCGACATGTCCGCTGGTTAGTACGCCTAACCAGCGGACAAAAATCTCCTGCATGCGTCGAATGGATTCGATGCATGCGTGGAAGTATTTTACTTCCTGGAGTGGTGACGCGGCGGCGTCAACGTCACCGCCACGTCACCGCGTCCTCAGCCCCGAGGGGATTTTCGTCCGATGGTGTGTACACGCCATCGGACCAAAATCCGATGAGACATGTCCGCTGGAAATGGTCCGTCGGACATGTTTGAGCGGACATGTCTCATCGTGTGTACGGGACCTTAGCGTTGTGAAAATGTGGAATAGACTCCCTCTGGAGGCGGTTCTGGCAAGCTGAGTAGATTGATTTAAAAAAAGTCCTGGATTATTTAATAAATCTACATAATAAAACTGGGTACTAACATTTAATGATAAAGTTGATCCAGAGAAAATATGATTGCTTCTTGGGAGGATCAGGAAGGAATTTTTCCCCCTGCTGTAGCAAATTGTAGCATGCTTTGCTGGTGTTTTTGCCTTCCTCTGGATAAACTGTGGGTGAAGGATTGTGTATATGTGATTGTATTTGTTATTTTATTTTTTTTGGTTGAACTAGATATACTTGTGTCTTTTTTCAACCTGACTAACTATGTAATGATGAAACTATATAATTATGAGGCAGTAACATCACCCATATGTTAACCTACAATTGTTATATGAAGGCCAAAAGACCCCTTGTTTTGAAGATGGGTTTCTTTTTTATTACTTATGTAATCCTAAATATGCTTAGTCATATTAGAAAAAAAAAAAGAAAAGATAGCTATACTTAATTTTAAAATAAAAAAAGCTAACTATTAAAGTTGCTGCATGTTTTAGGTGTGCTGGCTTTCTAAAGCAAGTTGAGGTTCCCTGCTATTTGTGTTCATGTGGAAAATAGATTTCACTGTATAAAATAGCAAAACCTGTTAGCTTCAAACATCATGGCTAATGGAAGATTAATCTGTCATTTTCCACTTAGCTAATACACCTCTTCTCACTTGGCATATTTGATAAACTACTTTGGGGCTCAAAATGGATTTGCTAAATTATTTTTAAATCCCAGACACTGCAAATCTTGTATCTCAGGTTTGAAAGTTTTTATTCAATTCCATGCATAATATTTAACCTAATTCATAATTTTCTACTATAAACTGACTTAAACAGTAAGGCCCGGTTTACAAAGCACTTACACTAACGTATCTCGAGATACACCGCGTAAGTGTAAATATGCGCCGTCGTATCTGTGCGCCGTGCCCATAAAACTAAGATACGCCTAAAAACTGACTTCATCCGACCGACTTAACTTGCCTACGTCGGCGTATAATGGGCCCATAGTTACGCTGGATGCATTTGGCACTCCCATTGATTTTCGATGCAAATGAGGGAGATACACCGATTCACGAACGCAATTTGCGTAAGGGTTACGTCCGGCGTAAAGTTATTCCCCATATTGGAGGCGCAACTCATGCAAAGGTATGGACCAAGGAACGAACGACGTTGAATTTTACGTTGTTTACGTAGTACGTCAATAGGGCTTGGCGCAGGTTACGTTCACGTCGTAAGCAGTGATTCGACGCCAGTTGTTTCAACGCTATTGTGAGCATGCGCACTGGGAAACGTCCAAAGTACAACGCATGCACAGTTCATTTTAAGTACTTGTCTGAAGCTCAGCCCATCATTTGCATGGGGTCACGCTTGATTTAAATGTATCACGCCCACTTCCAGCCCACTTCCACCTACTTTGACTTGCGCTGCCTTACGCCTACGACTATACGCTACGCCGGCGCAACGTTGGGAGCATTTGCTTTGTCAATTCCATGCTTCCCTCTCTGTGTTGCGCCAGCATAGCATAAAGAAGATACGCTACACCGGCATATATATGCGCCGAGGGTATGTGAATCCGGGCCTAACAGTTTTGTTAGTTCTAACCAAGTTGTGGCATAAGAAATATAGAAAAGTGAAAGCAGAAAAAAGACTGAGGGGTCCATAGAGTTTTTCCGTATTATTTGTTAGTTTTTTTATTTTTATGTTTTGAATATTTTTTTATATAGAATTATAGAGTTTAAATTTATGTTTGTCCCAAGCATTTGTGAAGCCCTTTACTGTTGACTGGCTCATTGACTGGAAGTCTATTCCAAGCCAAGTTTATTCAACTACCCTTTCAGTAAAAAAATACTTTCTAAGATTAGTTTTGAACTCCCCTCAGTTTGAGGTCATGTCCCCGTTTTCTTAATTTTGGTTTCATATTGAAAATACTGCCCCCCTGAAACGTATTCACTCCCCTAATGTATTTACTGTAAAGGTTTTGATCATGTCTCCCCTTTCCCTTCTTTCTTCCAGACTGTACATATTAAGTTATTGAAGTCTCTCTAGATATGTTTAATCCTCCAGACCTTTCACCATTTGTGTTACCAATCTCTGCTCTTGTTCTATCTTATTAATATCTTTCTGTAAGTGAGGTTTCCAGAACTGGATACAGTATTCAAAATGAGGTCTCACTAAAGATCTATTTAGGGGAATCAGATCTCCTTCCTATTGCTGGTGATCCCTCTAGTGATGCATCCTAGAATTCTATTCCCTTTCCCCACTGCCTGAGAAGACCCCCAATTCTTTTTCCTCTGTAGTGCTGGCCAACATTGTACCCCCCAATGTTGTACTCTTTCACGAGATTATTTCTCTCTAGTTGCAATTATTTTATAATTAGAAACATTGAACTGCAGTTTTCACTGCTTTGAGCAATCTTCCAACAATGTCAAATCATGTTCCATGTTACAAACACCTCCAAGGGTATAAACCCTATTACACACCTTTGTATCATTAGCAAAAATACATATCTTGCCCGACAAACCTTTAGCTATATAATTTACATGCAGATTAAATAGAACATGACCTAGTACAGAACTTTGTTGTACAACACTAGTGACTGGTCTCTGTTCTGATTGAACCCCATTTACAACCACACTCTGGTATCTATCATTTAGCCAACTGTATATCCACAGAAACCCAATGGTTAGGTCCTAGCTTGTACAACTTTTGTATTAGATCATACTAATAAACTTTATAGGGGGGGGGTGGATGATGCTACTGACTCAACTTCTGGCCTCAGGATCACATCACTTCAAGGAAGGAATCTACCCCCCTCCATCCTGGGACTATTATTGACCACTATAGGACTGGGCAGAGACCCCAGGGAAGGGTTTGTTTGGGGGAGGTCCTCGGATAGCCCAGGTGTATTTAGGAGAGGTGTAGTCCCCCCCTCCCTCACCTCTGTCCAGTGCTTTTGGAAGTCAGTGCAGTGAGATATTAGCAGATGAGTGGTTTACTTTATCACTACCAGGTATAATTTTGTATGGGATAATGTGGATGGGTCCTGTCCCTTATCTATACTTATTAATTTACAAGTCTAGTTTTTAATACGTATCTTATATATATTGTATACAGTACTTTATGGATGGTTTTACTACAGCCATTGATTTACATAAATAGGGTATTTGTTAATCTAATTTATGATATGGTTGGTGGGGCCTGCTTGGAGATTACTTTTTGGCTGAAGTGAATGATTAGATGTAATAACTAGTAGATCTTGGTTACTACTGGATATCATATTGAAGTGTACCTTTTAATACATGATTGAAGGGATGGTATATGCTCCCCCTCTCTCCTTGACACTTCATCACTGTCTGGCAGACAGTACTGCATATTTTTCTTTATATGTGAATTTTTTGGTTTGTAACTTACTTCATAGTATGCTGTACTATACTGATTATTTTGTATTGAAGTATTATAATTTGTACGTTTGCTTTTCTTATAGATGCATTTTCTTTTTCTCAAACCTAACATACTAGTGGTCCAGAAGAAGTGGAATGCTCATGAAACATAACACGACTAATGCCGTGTACACACGATCGGTCCATCCGATGAGAACGGTCCATCGCGCCTACAAACCATTGGTTAAAAAAAAAAACGATCGTGTCAGAACACGGTGACGTAAAACACAACGACGTGCTGAAAAAATGAAGTTTAATGCTTCCAAGCATGTGTCGACTTGATTCTGAGCATGCATGAATTTTTAACTGATGGTCGTGCCTACAAACGAAATTTAAAACAAGTTGGCTTTTTTTAACCGATGGTTAAATAACCGATGGCTCCTACACACGATCGGTTTGGACCGATTAAAACGGTTTATCAGACCATTCTCATCGGTTTAATCGATCGTGTGTACGCGGCTTTACACTTAAGTTAGGATACAATAGGTATCTTGTATGGTTTTACTGTATAACATCTGCATTTTTTAACATTTGTAATAAAGCTTTTTGTTAACGATTTAAATATTTGTATGAAGCAGTTGTAAATTCACATTTTCCTGGGGTACTGATTTAAAATGTCCTACCTTCTTTGTAATTTTTGTGTGTTGAAAACATGCAAACTACATGCAGATACTGTCCAAGGAATTCAGACCAAGGACCCCAGTGCTTCAAGACATACATAAAAGAATACTTTATATTTTTTATATACTCCCTGGTCTCCACAGCCCTGTACAGAAACAACAGTTCTTTGAAATAAAGATGCTTCTTTTTAGTAAGGGTTACAGAAATATGTAGGGTTGTCCCGATACCTCTTTTTTAGGACCGAGTACAAGTACCGATACTTCAAGTAGTCGACGATACCGAATACCGATACTTTTTTTTACATGTGTCCCCAAATGCATCCATGTCTCTCACATATGCAGCCATGTCCCCCCAGCCATGTCCCCCACATATTCAGCCATGTCCCTCTAGCCATGTCCCTCACATATGCAGCCATGTCCCTTCAGCCATGTCCTTAACATATGCAGCCATGTCCCTCTAGCCATGTCCCTCACATATGCAGCCATGTCCCTTCAGCCATGTCCCTCTAGCCATGTCCCTCACATATGCAGCCATGTCCCTTCAGCCATGTCCCTCACATATGCAGCAATGTCCCTTCAGCCATGTCCCTCACATATGCAGCCATGTCGCTTCAGCCATGTCCCCCACATATGCAGCCATGTCCCTCTAGCCATGTCCCTCACATATGCAGCCATGTCCCTTCAGCCATGTCCCTCACATATGCAGACATGTCCCTTCAGCCATGTCCCTCACATATGCAGCCATGTCCCTTCAGCCATGTCCCTCACATATGCAGCCATGTCCCTCTAGCCATGTCCCTCACATATGCAGCCATGTCCCTCTAGCCATGTCCCTCACATATGCAGTAATGTCCGTTCAGCCATGTCCCTCACATATGCAGCAATGTCCGTTCAGCCATGTCCCTCTAGCCATGTCCCTCACATATGCAGCAATGTCCGTTCAGCCATGTCCCTCACATATGCAGCAATGTCCGTTCAGCCATGTCCCTCTAGCCATGTCCCTCACATATGCAGCAATATCCCATGTCCCTCACATATGCAGCAATGTCCCATGTCCCTCTAGCCATGTCCCTCACATATGCAGCAATGTCCCTTGTCCCTCAAGCCATGTCTCTCACATATGCAGCAATGTCCGTTCAGCCATGTCCCTTTAGCCATGTCCCTCACATATGCAGCAATGTCCCATGTCCCTCTAGCCATGTCTCTCACATATGCAGCAATGTCCCATGTCCCTCTAGCCATGTCCCTCACATATGCAGCAATGTCCGTTCAGCCATGTCCCTCTAGCCATGTCCCTCACATATGCAGCCATGTCCCATGTCCCTCTAGCCATGTCCCTCAAATATGCAGCAATGTCCGTTTAGCCATGTCCCTCTAGCCATGTTCCTCACATATGCATGCATGTCCCATGTCCCTTCAGCCATTTCCCCCATATCTTTGCCGCCGAAAGCTGCATGGAGAAAATCACAGGATTCATTTGAATAGCCCGCCCATATAGACACTCCCCCTTGCTCGGGATTGGACAGATCATGATCACCCATCCAATCCTGAGCAAGGGGGAGTGTCTATATGGGCGGGAACACTACAGCTATTCAAATGAATGCTGTGATGTTCCCGCACGGCGTTTAACCCCTTGCAGCGGCTTTCGATGCGGCAGCACGATGCAATGGCTTTCGATTCGGCGGCGCGATGCGGCGGCAGCGGCGGGGGGGAAGTATTCGATTTAGGCATCGGGAGTATTTGCGTGAGTACAAGTACTCGCGCAAATACTCAGCATCGGTCCCGATACCGATACTAGTATCGGTATCGGGACAACCCTAGAAATATGCATCTCCACCCTCTTTCTCTTTGGCACTCAGTACCACCCAGTAAGGGAGAATCTTGTAGACTTCCTTCCAAGCTTTCTTCTTCTGAACACTGTCAGAGCATCTTGCAAACCCAGTGTCTCCTCATTCAGGCCTTTACTGCACTGCAGCAAGCAGGTCACTCTGAGTGACATACCTGTCCATTTCAATGTCCTCCTAAGCAATGGCAATGATGAAAATAACACATGAAAAATGTAAACGCTCACATAAACCTTTACATGGTTAGGTCATTATTGTAGAGAAAGAATGGCACATTGTTTTTGTAACGGAACGTCCCACACTCTGCTTGAGTGCTTCCGTCATATACCGCTTCCTATCAGTCTGGATATAGATATCGGATATTCCAGCTGCTCTCAACACACAACGAGACAAGACTTGTTTGTGTGCTAAACATGGAGTGTTTGGGGGCGTGTCCGGCCGGCGTTGTAGATGGCCGCATAGTTACGAGCTCCTGCTACCTCACACTTTAGCAACAGCACAGCGACTGTAGGAAGAGGCTCCCCAAGTCCTGCGGACATCCCCTGTATCGGCGGCGATCCCGGGCAGCAATTTATAAGCGGAGAAAGAACAACAAGCCGCCACAGCGCCTCACGGACTTCTTCCCTGCTGCTCCACCGCTGACTAACCAAGATGGCGCCGGCGCGAGCTTCCGCGGAGGGACCCGCTCTCATTCTGGCCATCACAATGCGGTGAGTCATGTAGCTGCCGTTCCGACGGAGATAGAGGAGTCCTCACCCCCCTCTACACCCACTACACGCAGCCCAGCTAAGACCAGACAGCGCAGGGAGGGAGATGAGTTCTCCTCTGGGCTGCAGCATGTCGCCATGCAGCTCTCCTCACAGTGCACACAGGCAGAGCCCTCTATTGATGTATTCCCAGCCACAGATCAAGCCATCTCAGAGAGCACTATGAAAAATATGCTCCTGTCTCTTAGAAGAACCCTCTTTAGTGATTTTTCAGACATGTTTGCCCCACTAAACAATACTGTGTCAGCCCACAGCACTCAGATTCATCATCTGGAATCCAAAATGGCGGATCTCTATACTGCCCACAATGAGCTGGTTGATGCCTATGCTGACCAAGAATCTGAACTTCAACGCCTCCAAACCAAAATGGCGGACTTAGAAGACCGCTCTAGGCGGAACAACATTAAGTTTAGGGGGATCCCGGAATCGATCCCGCCGAATGACCTCACTGTCTTTGTTCAACGCCTCATGAAAGCCCTGGTCCCGTCCCTGAATGATATTGAATTGTGCGTTGACAGGGCTCATCGTATACCTAAACCAAAATTTCTCCCGGACACGGCACCTAGAGATACCTTGGCGCGTATCCACTATTACCATGCGAAAGAGCGCGTTATGGCGGCAGCTAAACAAAATCCAGCAGTTCCGGATGAATTTAAAGGTATCTCTTTATATACGGACATATCACAGCAAACTGCATTGAACAGAAAGAAGCTCAATTCGCTTACTAAAGTTCTGCGCAACAATGGTGTGACCTACCGTTGGGGATTTCCCACAAAGCTTCTTGTCACCTGGAACGGCAAGCTATTTCCCATATACAGTGTGGAAAAAGGCATAGTGCTCTTCAAGCAATGGAATCTGGTCCCTCAGGATGCTCAACCTCCTATTCAACCTGCCCCGGAGCGCCTGGATACAGAGTGGTCATAACCTACTCTCTGCATTGAATGCGGAGCCTCTCCTCACTGTTAAAGTTGTTTATAGAGGTGTGAGGCATGGAGCTCATGAGATTGAAGTGTTTCCCTTCCAATATCTAGTGCACCGCACTATTGACTTCCACCCCCCCCCCCCCGAGCTACCGCAGCAGCCTGAGCTGCCCATTGTACCTGTATTTATCAGGGCCTTTTTTACCCATGTTGCCTATGTTTCCTTGTTTTTCGTTTGTTCTTTTATGTTTTTTAGCACCCCCTACCCTACCGGTCACCGAATATGGCACCACTCTAACTTCAATCAAACCTGAACTTGTCTCTGATCTGCGACCTTGGTTTGCCAACATCAGACACCGAATACCCAGCGGACTGACTGTGTTCTACTCCGCTATCCTTTACTGCACATGGAAATATTCTTGGATCTCTGTGTATCAACCGCACTGGTACTCTCCTTCTCGCCTCTGGTCTGCAAGTATAACTATGTATAGCTTTATATCAGCAAATGATGGCCCTATACCATGCCTCTGAAATTTATGTCCATAAACGCAAAGGGACTCAATAGTCCCTTTAAGCGTGCTGCGTTGCTGAAAGAGGCCCGCTCTCTCAAGGCGGACATCATTTTTGCCCAGGAAACCCACTTTGCGGCCCCTAAATGCCCCAGATTGAACTTTCCAAATTTCTCCCAATTGTATATGTCTAATGGCCCCAAGAAAGCATGTGGTGTGTTAATAGCTGTTAGAGACTCAGTGGTTTTCCGCCACATTCGTTCCATTCAGGATCCCCAAGGAAGGTTTGTAATCCTTATCTGCGAATTGAACCAAATAACCTTTACACTTGTCAACGTATATGTCCCCAATACTAAACAGCGCAAGTTCCTTGCCCCTTTACTCGCCACAATTTCGGAAGTCACGCAAGGTACTCTCATCTTAGGGGGAGATTTCAATTCTGTTCTAGACTCCTCTATGGACTCTACTACCCAGGCCAGGAGACCTACGCAATCTATTGTCCCCCTGCTTGAAAAATACGAATTGTATGACATATGGAGGTGCTTCCATGGCTCAGAAAAGGACTACACATTCTTATCAGCTGCTCATTGTTCTTATTCTCGCATTGACTTTTTTTTTACAGGCAAGAGATCTCTTCAGAATGTTTTAAAGGCGGACATTGGCACAATATCTTGGTCAGATCATGCCCCACTTACTTTAGAGTTTGATGATAAGCTTTGTAAATCGCCCCCCCCCACTTTGGAGATTGAACACCTCCCTTTTGGAGGACAAGATATTGCGCCAATCGATTGCACAGGAACATCAACATTTCTTTGATTGTAATGACACCCCTGATATCAACAAATTTACATTGTGGAATACTTACAAGGCCTATATGAGGGGGATTTTGATTAAATTGGCCTCAAATGTTAAAAGGCAGAGGACGAAACAGATCGCTGACTTGCTAAATTCCATAACACTTATGGAACGAGAGAATAAGCTTAAACCAGACCCCCAACTTACACAACATATTCTCACAGACAGACAACAGTTGCGGACGTTGCTCCTCTACAAGCACATGAACCACCTTAAATTTCTTAAAGCTAATTACTATGGTTTACATAATAAGGCAGGAGCTTGGCTAGCTAGAAAAGTAAAGGCTAAACAGATCAAACAAAGAATAGCTGCCCTCAAACATCCATTTACTCATAACACGGTTATTAATCCTAAGGACATAGCCAACGCCTTTGCCGACTATTATCAGTCCCTATATGACCTTCGTACAGATGTGTCTACCCCCTCAAACCCTCACCAGTGCTCATTAACGCGTTTCTAAGCAAAATAAAACTCCCTACCCTTACTGAGGACCAACTTGGCTCCATATCCCAACCATTCACGACCCAAGAAATTTTGTCTAGCTATCAACAAATTACCCAATCGGAAATCCCCGGGCGACGATGGTTTTTCGAACGAGTATTACAAACACTTTTCTACAGAAATTGCCCCATACTTGCAATCTGTCTTCAATCTGGCTTCGTCCTCAGGAAATTTTCCACCTGAAATGTTGAAAGCGGTGATAGTGACCTTGCCCAAACCTAATAAAGACCCCACTAGCCCCACCAACTATAGACCCATATCTCTCCTTAACACTGACGTTAAATTGTTTGCTAAGCTGCTAGCTATTAGACTACAGAAAATCTTGCCCCTTCTCATCCACTCAGACCAGGTGGGTTTTGTACCTGGACGCCAAGCCCCAGATGGCACCAGACGACTTATCAATCTGATCTCCCGAGCTGAGGCCTCTCGGACGCCTTCTCTGCTCCTATCCTTGGATGCGGAGAAGGCGTTCGATAGGGTCCACTGGGGTTACCTTGAGACGGTACTTACTACCTTTGGAATAACAGGGTGGATACAAACTGCTATCTTATCCCTTTATTCTAATCCCTCAGCCGTTGTACTTACCTCAGGCATTACCTCCAAACCGATACATATAACCAATGGGACACGGCAAGGTTGTCCCTTGTCGCCAATAATCTTTACACTCCTCATGGAACCGTTGGCAGAAAACATTAGAGCCCATCATAAGATTACAGGCCTAACTATAGACGGTAAAGAGCATAAAATAAGTCTATTTGCTGACGACGTCATGCTTATACTCTCCAACCCCCAAGAGTCCCTGACCGAAACACAAAACTTACTAAGTGAATTTAGCGCCGTGTCATATTACAAATTGAATGCAACCAAATCCCAAATGCTAGGCATAAATATTTCCCCTTCTTTGCAAAATGTATTAACTAAAAATTTCCCTTTTATCTGGTCCCTTCACTCGTTACCCTTCCTAGGAACCCAATTGACCCGACAGACCTCGCTACTGTACAGGTATAATTTTAAGCCCTTTTTGGAAGTTTTACCCCAACAAATTAAACCAATTGCATACCCAAGACCTGTCGACAGCCGGGAGGATAGCAGCATTGAAAATGATAATGCTACCCAAGCTCCTTTATTTGTTTCGCACAATTATAATCCCTTTACCGCACGCCTTCCTTTCCTCGGTGCAAAAAATTTTCAATCAGTATATTTGGAACAGAAAACCGCCTAGATGCTCTCTCCTTATTATGATGAAACATAGAAAACTGGGTGGGATGGGGGCCCCCAATGTGACGGCCTATTATAAAGCGTGTGTCATAGATCAACTTAAACACTGGTGGACCCCCTCTACCCACAAAACGTGGACACTCCTAGAGGCCAGCAGCATCCCACAAACAGATCTTAAATCAATTCTCATTGCCATAAAGCTGGGGGCCCCTGTCCCCGCTTCTCCTATTCCCACAGTGCAGATAACCACCAAAACTTGGTCTACACTCGCTACTTCTTCCCCGACCAACGGATCACTCTGTAAAGTTTCTACACCACTTTCGGCTCTCCAGCATTTTATACCGCACCTCAACCTGAAAACTTGGATCTCTAGGGGCCTTAACCTCTTAAATGATTTATATAGTGATTCCTCCCTTCACACCTTCGAACACTTGGCCTCTCAATTTCACCTCCCTCCCTCGGCACACTTTTCCTATTTACAAATTTCCTCCTTTTTGAAAACACGTCCATTACCCGTTCACTTGGAAATGTCACCCCCGATTGCATCATTCCTCCAGGACCCTACCACTCCGGTTAAGGGAATTTCGTTGTTCTACAATATTTATAACAACCAAAACGCCCCTTTCAAACTGACCACCATAACTAAATGGGAGAAAATCCTGGGTAAAACCTTCCCTGATAACCAATGGAAAGTAACGTTCTCCACCACCTACACCTCCTCCAAATGTGTAAACCATTGGGAACTTTTTCAAAAGGTAGTACACTCCTGGTATCTCACCCCCCTACAAATTATCTAAATACTATCCTGACCGCTCGGGCCGTATGCTGGCGGAAATGTGGAGACGTCGGTACATTATACCATATTCTATGGGCTTGTAAATCGGTGCGCTCCTTTTGGAACAAGATCTTTTCCATGATCTCAGATGTATGTAGGCGACCCATAGATCCCACCCCTGAACTTGCGCTACTACATCTCTCAATCGACGAATTCCCTTCTAAATTAAGAGTGGTGATCGTACAACTTTTGTTAGCGGCCAAACTAACTATTACCAGGTTGTGGGGTACGGCCGAGTGCCCTTCTCCCAACGATGCCTTAAATACTCTGAACCACCAGTGCGTAATGGAGAAATTGTTAGCAATATCTGATCTTACAACCAAACACTTTAGGATTAACTGGGAAAGCTGGTTATCAAATCCAAGATGTACAGTTAAAGATTGATTACTAGATCTCAGCTGAGTGATGATGTGAACCGTATGTTTCTGTATAGCCCTAGGCCGATATAGTCTGGTCGATATGAGGTGACCCCCCCCCCCCTTTTCTCTTCTCTTTTTTTTTGGCTCTGCCCTACCCTCCCCTCCCCCCTTGACCGTGTTTTGTTTTATCTGCTGTGCTATATCTGCATTGCTTTGATTCACTATATAGGGAGTACTGACGATAGCTGGTGTGTGCGGTCCCCCCTTCCTGGGCACAGATTGATCCCATCGGGGTGCCTAGGTGGGAGCGGATAGCTCCTGTACATGGTACTTTGACAACGTATTTCCCAAAATTCATTATATTGCTACCATCATCTGTCAATGTTCCTCAATTGTTTACCCCTGTGTTTCTGGCAGATGTGTCTACATATGCGCTGTTTTTGTTTTTGTTGTCTTTTGTCTGTTTTTGCTTTATGACAAAACTCAATAAAGAATATTGAAATATAAACATGGAGTGTTTAATAGAACCAAGAATGCAACCTTATACACAGTTTAAAGAGGAGGTAACCAGAACATAAATTAACATGAGCTAATTAACTAATCATTTACCCAGACTAGGTGACTCAGATATGACATTTCATAGTAGACGTCCCGTCTCCAATCACCTGCTATACAATACACATTATCATAAGTGTAAACACATGACATCTTCACCCAATAGCATGGTCAATTAGCATCTAACAGTATGTGTCCCAACATGATGATTACAATTAAACTGTTGAGTTCAGAATCAACAAACAGTAAATAGTTCTTTACAGATATCCTGGAATATATTGTGGATAATAATTACATAATAATCCCATCTCAGGTAGTCCAAGATATAATTTCTCAGTCGTCCTATGCCCCTAGTGGACATAGGATGATTTTAGACATAAGATGGTTTGGGGATGTCCCGGGTGAGTCTGTCACATTTCTCCACCATCAAAAGTCGACTGATAAGGTCCCAGACCTCCACCTGGTCTGGACATGCGTTAGTCGGACAAAGTAAACTCAAATAGTCTGTCTGCATGACCTCCATTCTTGGCTGCAAGGAGTAGTTGACACCAGTAGGTGTGGGGCAGAGGTCATTGACTCTCTGTCTGGCTGCCAGCGCTCCAGCTGGGTGGTTTTTAAAATTCTGGGGCTTAGTCTGTTGCTGGGCAGAGGGGCCGATCGTCTCAGCTTCCTGAAGCTGTAGAGACACTGTAGGTGCTAGGCAGAGGCCAGTGGCATATATCAAACAGAGCAGTGCAGCGCAAACCTAAATAGCATAATATTAATATTAAAACGAATATGCTCATACCAGTGAAGACATAATTGAATTAATAACAGTGAAAAAATAAAATAAAATAAAAAGAAAGTCCACATTTGCAAAGTGCAAACAAATCCTGTGATCAAAACAGTCAGAGTATCTCCACCATGTGACTTGGGAAACCAATATTTCAAATCCCTTCCCCCTTTCAGCTGCTGGGAACGTGATCCCTTCACCAGTAAAGATGGGTACTCTCACCTCACACTGTTGGTGATGGGTAGAGCAAGACCCTTGTTTTACCAAAGGTCTAAAACGCTTAGAACAAATGTTCACCACCTCCTGCAGGAAATCCAGATGGCTCAAAGATGTGCAATTGTCAGCTGAAGGACCCGGAGATATGCAAGTATCCTCAGTGGCACCAACGAATCAATATGCAAAGAAAAAAGGCCAGATCTAAGAGCTTCCATATAAACCAGGTCTCTTTAATTTTCTGAGTAAAAAATGTGCAGGGTACTCACATTCAAGTAGAAAATACAGGCATAAAACACCATATCAGGCAGCTCAAATGAAGATGTGGGACATCAAGGAGTGACATGGGATGGTTCCTGACCCCGGACGCGTATCGTAATACTACTTCCTCAGCAGGGCGCCCTGCCCTTTTGCCAGCATTTCTGCTGGGGACTCCACAACTTCCGCGCCAGCTAACTGTTGGGGAAGGAGGCTGGATTCATCCACAACCAAACTGTGTAGCTGCCATTGAGGAGGTGAGCTGGCTGCTTCCTTTTCCATTCCCTCATCTGGCTGCTGGGACAACATGTCTGTGGACAACAGATCTTTGCTGAGAGGAAAGACCATTATCTATAAAAATCCACCCTGGCAGGGAAGGGGTTAACACTAGGGGGCGAGGAAGGGGATAACTGAAGGGTTGGGGAGGGACGATGAACACCTTCTCATTGTTCATTGGCTTCCCAGGACCGGGATCTGTGTGTACACACACAGGGCCAGATCAGTACATCTGCATTATTGGGACCGGCGTAGTGATCGCTTTACGTTAGACTTGCCTTAGCCGCGCTCACCCTGATTCTCGTCGCTTTTATCAGAAATTTCCGGAACTGCCAAATTGGGAAGGACATGGGGGTTACATTGTGGGACCCCATGCAGAGGGCCGGCTGGCTCGCGATGCGCGCTGAAGGAGACCATGAACCCTCTGCTCACAACCGGTGACCAACACTTTAGCTGGGGAAGTTCCTTGCAACTCCACAGATACTGCTGTTGGTGATGGGTAGATTTTTTTTTTTGGCATAGTGAAGTGTGGAGGGCCCTGCCGGAGGGGTGTACCATTTGTGGTGGCTTGTGCTCAATGTGATGAGGATGTGGGGTGTGTTCTGAACCACAGTGGTGGAGGCTCATTGTGCCATGATTAAGTTGTTCTAACTCAAAGAGCATAAGAGCTGGCAAATGGGGTCATGAGATGGGGTCCCATCAAATCCCTTGAAGGGAAAAGACAGGAGGATGTCTCTAACTGCATGTGTCTGGGACTGGTGTCTGGGGGGGGGATAGTCATGCCTGCCACCCATGTTACTCACCAACCAGCCAGCTGTCCCCATACATGTTCTGTTCGAAATCTGTGGGAATGGGGCTCTGATTGTATATGTAGCTGTCATGGGTGTCATGGGTAGTGTCATGTGTTGGGCTGGTGATGTCCTCCTGTAAGCTTGTGGTTAATTCCATGATGGCATGAGGGGTGAATCTGAAGATGCGAGACACCTCAGAATCACTCATGCCATAGATGTCTATGCGTGTGCAGTATATCCTCTCCCGTGAAGAGTAAAGAGTGAGGGGCTTGTATCAGATAAGAATATTGTATTAGATTAGATTAAATTGTAAAGTTTATATAAGCAAATAAAAAGTTTAAAAAAAATCAAAAAAAAAAATCCCGTGCCCTCCTCAGTGCCCTCCTCAGTGCCCTCCTCCTTATTTGCTCATCTAAAGTCAGTAGTATTGTTGCATCTGAGCATTCTGGATCCTCTGTAAAGAACCTACGAATCTCATATATCAGTCCTGGTGTTGTTACATCTTTCTTGGTCTCTCACCTACCGTATGAGGAGTTGATTTATACTCAAAACTCATTCCTGTTTTCCAATGGAAGGTTGATGTCCGGATATCATCATAATAAGCCTGATTGACTCATTAAAGCGGATCTCCACCCAAAAGTGAAGATCCGCTGATCGGAACCCTCTCCCCCTCCGGCGTCACATATGACACCTTTCAGGGGGGAGGGGGGTGCAGATACCTGTCTAAAGACAGGTATCTTCACCCACTTCCGGGCCCGCAGTCTCGGGCAAAAGTAGGGTTTTTCCCGTTGTGTGCTGGGAAATCTCGGCTCCCAGCACACAGCGGGAGCCAATCGGCGGGCGCAGCGCGACTCGCGCATGCGCCGTAGGGAACCGGGCAGTGAAGCCGCAGCGCTTCACTTCCTGGTTCCCTCACCGTGGATGGAGGGGGGAGCAGCAGGGTGACGAGCGATCGCTCGTCCTCTGCTGCGGACGCCGCTGGACTCCAGGACAGGTAAGTGTCCTAATATTAAAAGCCAGCAGCTGCAGTATTTGTTGCTGCTGGCTTTTAATTTTTTTTTTTGCTGAACCATCCGCTTTAAGTGTATACTTAGCTGAGTCCATGCTTTCTTGGTAAGCCTCCTATTCTCTCTGGTGGTGGATCTGCTATCAAAATTTTCTTCACCTATTGTCACGTTTTTTGGACACTTTGAATCAAATCATTTTTTTAGACTTATCTCTTTTCATATCCAATTGATATGATCATTTTGAACACTTGGTGATTAGTTTATGTGTTGCTTCACGTATTATATATATTATTTCATTCCAAGTCTATATGATGCTTTGCAGTGTTATATTGTTATTTCTTACATAATTTTAGCGCTACACTTTTTGTTTTTCTAAAGTCAGTATTATAGCTATGAGCATGGATGCCACTGGCATGTTGGCATACAGATTGTTGTGCAACACGTGTGACTGCTCAGCTCCTCACTAACAGTGTTGCTTTCTCTGACATGTAGACGATTTTTCTAATTTTAGACCAGCTTTTATATGCTCTAATTTTAGACAGGACATTTTGCTGTTGCGCACACTGCGTAGCCTGCGCTGCCCCAACGTTCTTTTGTGGATCCCCGTAAGTCCCTCATTAGCATATTTGACTAGCAAATCAATGGTCTGTCTAGCGCAGTTTTGCGCGGACGGATGCGCCTGTCTAACGAAATTACGCTGGACAAAAAAAAGTAGATTTCTTGCGTATCTCATTCTGGGGATGCCGTGCATCGAAACGCACGCGCACATTTAGACTTACGCCGCGCATCTCCTGTTACGCAGGCGTAATCGCTCTGTGAATCTGACCCACAGTTCCCGGTTCTCGCTCTGTAACGAGCGATCGCGGGTGCCCGGCGGTGATCGCGCCCGGCGGTCAGAGACCATACAGGACCAAACTCGCTATAGGAGATGTTGGAAGCTAACGGCATGCTTTGGGAGACAAAGACTAGAGACACCAAGGGGGAAATAATAAAAGTGTCCAAGACAATCTTTTTCTCAACTTTATTTCATAGTTACATAGTTAGTCTGGTTGAAAAAAGAAAGTCCATCTAGTTCAACCAATAAAGGGGGGGCGTTCAACTGGAGCACAGTCAGCTTTTAAATTTTAAAGCATAAGTTCACTTTTGGTAACATGTAACATATTACAAAAGAGCACCTTTCCACTCCCCCATTCTCTGTTGTGACAGCAAATGGGGGATCTTCTCCCCGCACCCACTTTTGCAATTTAAAAAAGTTCTGAGAAAAAAGGAATTACAATTACCATCTTACATTGCAGCAAGGGGCTTAATCTTCCTGCTGTCCAGTACCTGTCTGCCTGTATAGAAGGTATAAAGAGACAGCTTTACGGACAGTCTGCAGGATGGTGGCATTGTGGCATTGCACCTGTGATCAGCTGATCAAGGGTTGCAATGTTCTGCAGGCTCCAGAGAAAAAAATAATAAATGCACATTGTGTTACCTGCAAAAAAAAAATGTGCATATTTTTTTTTTTATCAATAATAGTTTTATTTAGAAATTTCCAACACACGTATACATGTAAGATCATTCACATAAGCAACATCTAGTGGAGTGGTCATTACTCTACATGACAGTGTCCAAGGCTTTATCTGACTCGCTGTGTACCTTCATACAAGGCAGCTGAGAGTCTGTAGTGATTCACAGCCACATAGACCAGTTAAGTGCAAGGTACAAGAAAAGAACAAAAAAAAATAAAACACACGTCAGTGCAGCAGTATACTAGTGAACAATCTAGAAACAACCGTGATTGCACGGGAAGAGATAAGAAGAGAGGAAAAGAAATAGCAAGAAGAAGAAGGGGAGGAGGTTGATAGGGGGAGGCAGGGAAGGAGGGGGAGGGGAATGGGATGGTAAATCACCAGTGTGGTCTAGGTACCTGATCAGGGTGTCTCCTCCCGACGGTGCCAAAGCTCCCAAACCTCGTCGTGGGCCATCCAATCTGTCCATCATTCTGGCCGTCATCCTCTCCATTAGTTCCACATCCTTGATCCTTGCATATAGGGCTTCAGGGGGGGAGGGGCAGGGCGCTTCCAATGTAGAGCCACCAGACATCGTGCTGCCGTGAGGATATGTCTGGTCAGTTTCTTGTAGGGTACCGGAAGGTTTGGTGGGGGCAATCCTAATAAGTGAACTTTCGGGGTCAGGGGAAGCGTCCTATCTAGAAGTCCGTCCAATAATTGCTGGACAGAGTTCCAGAAGGGGACGATCAGTGGGCAACTCCAGTAAACATGGACAAGCGTACCCCTGTCTTGTCGACAGCGCCAACAGCGGTCCGAAGTGGTCAGGTAAATGGCGTGAAGAACATCTGGTGTCATGTACCAAAAGTAGAGGATTTTATATATGTTCTCCTTGTATAGCGTACAAATCAAACTTTTCGCCGCTTGGGACCAGATCACCTGCCATTGCTCCATGGATATCTCCTCACCCAGGGCCTTTTCCCACTTAAGCATGTATGCATGTTTGCCCTTAGTATCTACAGGCCGAGAATTCAGTATTTTATATATGTTAGAGATCAAACCCTGCTGTGCTGTGCCCACCAATATCAGCCTCTCAAAAGCCGTTGGGGGGTGAAAACTGCAGGTTTGGGGTGAAAGTCAACGCATAGTGGCGAATCTGGAGATATCCATAGAACTCTTGGCGTGGCATATCATATTTTGCCTGAATGTCCGCAAATGTGCGCATTTTGCGAGTCAGGGGATCCACTAGGTTCCCGAAGTGAAAAAGGTTCCTTGCCGTCCATGGGGCAGACATTCTGTGGGTGAGGCTATCTGGGATTTTGGGGTTGCCGGCGAAGGAGGTCAGAAGGGATCCGTCAGAGGATAATTTATGCTGGCGTACCAATTTGCGCCACGTGCGTCTAAGCTGGGTCATTGGACCTAACATGCTACCGGGATCAACCTCCACATCCGCATTCCACAGTAAGTTGTTTGGATGTACCGGGGCCAGCCAGAGCTTTTCTATTTGAGTCCATTTATTGTACGACCGCAACGTGAACCAGGAGGCTACTGCCTTCAACTGGGTCGCTTGGTAGTACTTTACGAGATCAGGGTATGCTAGACCCCCCTCCGATCTTGCCGCCAGCAGCACCGACCGGGGGACTCTGTGACGCTTGTAGTTTCATGTATACTGGAGCAGCTCAGTCTGGAGTTTTCTCAAATGGGCGTAGGGCACTGGAATAGGTAGGGTTTGGAACAGGTAGAGTCGTTTTGGGAGGATCGCCATTTTTATTGCCGCTACTCTCCCCAAGAGGGAGATGTGGTGCTTTCTCCATTGTTGTAGAAGGGTCCTAATAGTACGGAAAAGGGGGGGAAGTTCTGCTGATAAAGGGTAGCGTAGGTGGGAGTGATGTGGATCCCCAGGTATTTCAGTGAGGAGGTTTTCCAGCTATAAGGGAAAGTTGTGTGTAGGTGGGCCACCTCCCCGTCGGGGATGTTAAGCGGGAGCGCTTCTGATTTGGAGGCATTTATTTTGTAGCCTGACAGCGCTCTAAAGCGATCAAGCTCCGCATGCAGGTTTGGGAGGGAGATCCTGGGTTGGGTGAGTGTGAGGATGACATCGTCTGCAAATAGCGATATTTTGAACTCTTGATCTCTAACTAAGATCCCTCTGATATCTGGGTTCTGACGGATGGTGGCGGCTAAGGGTTCTACACATAGCGCGAACAGCAGGGGAGACAGGGGACACCCGGGCCTGGTGCCGTTAGTTACTGGAAATGTGGAGGAGAGGGCAAAGGGGGTCTTGACCTGGGAGGATGGGTCAGAGTACAGGTGCTGGATAGCCCGCAGGAATGGCCCCTTAAATCCCACATGTCGCAGCGTGGCAAACAGAAAGGGCCACCCCAAGTGGTCAAAGGCCTTCTCGGCGTCTAGGCCCAGTAATATGGACCTCTGACCCATTCTGTTCGCCACCTCTACTAGGTCAATAATTTTCCTAGTGTTGTCCCCAGCTTGACGGAGCGGGACAAATCCCACCTGGTCCTTGTGTATGAGGGAGGGGAGTACTGAATTCAGTCGGATGGACAGTAATTTAGTGAAGATCTTCAAATCGGAGTTCAGAAGGGTGATGGGCCTGTAGTTGGCACACAGGGAGGGGTCCTTATCCGGCTTTGGAATCACCGTGATGAAGGAACGTTGCATGTCCCCAGGAATAGGAGTATCCCTGAGGAATGCATTAAATAGTTTACACATGCGAGGCAAGAGTAGGGGGAGGAATATTTTGTAGTATTCATAGGGGAATCCAGCGGGTCCTGGGGCTTTGTGTGAGGGCAGGGATTTAATGGTCTGTTCTAGCTCCTCCTCCGAGATAGAAGCATTCAGAGGGGCCAGATCCGAGGGTTTGAGCCTGGAGACACCACTCTGCTCCAGGTAACTGGTCATGCGTTGAATGAGGTCAGGAGATGGAGGATCATGGGGGATGTCAGGGTTATTGTATAGAGTTGTGTAAAAGTCTGCGAAGGTTTGGACTACGTCTTTAGGGTGAAAGACTAGGTCTCCCGTGTTATTCTGGACCTGGTGCTGGGTCATGGCCTGGGTGCTGTCGCATAGTTTTCTGGCCAGGAGGGAGTGGGCTTTGTTACCCCTATCGTAGAACCTTTGTCTGAGTCTAAGTAGTGCTTTTTCCACTTTGCCCAGCGCTATGTCTCCCAGGGTGGCCCTCAGTGTAGAGATCTTTTTCAGGAGCGATAGAGTAGGGGAGTCCTGCAGCCGTCATTCCAAAGCCTTGAGTTCTACCTCTGTACGCTGTTTTAATGCCTGAGCATTTTTTTTCATGGCTGAAGACAAGCCTATGCACTTCCCCCTCAGCACCGCCTTGTGAGCCTCCCACAAAGTGGAGAGGGTTATATCTGGAGTATCATTGTCCTCAAAGTAATTCTTCAAGGTAGATTCCAACTCCATCTTTGAGGGGAGGTGCTGGAGGAGAAATGTGTTCAGGCGCCATGTGCAGGGTTTGGCCACCGGGGAGCCTATTCCTAAGGTCAGCAGGACTGGAGCGTGGTCTGACCAGGAGATCGGACGGATCTGCACTGCCTTGACCAGCTGTAGGGTAGTATTGTTCACAAAAAAATAATCGATTCGGGAGTGTGTGCGTTGAGGGGCTGAGTAATATGTAAATTGGCGATCGCCAGGGTGGAGAACCCGCCAGGCATCAAAAAGTGCATAACGTCTGGATATCTGTCGGAACAGCCTCGAGTCCCTAAGTACTCGGTCTGAAGGCACCCTGGGGTTCACCACATGGCGATCTAAAGTGGCTGATTGGACCAGGTTAAAGTCCCCTCCGATTACTAAGATCCCATTGTCGGTGCGGAAGAGGCGTGCATACACCTTGGAAAGGAAACCAAGTTGCCGGACGTTTGGGGCGTATACAGTGCAGAAAGTCACTTGTTGGTTCTGCCACAGTCCCTGTAGGATGATGTAGTGACCCTGTGGGTCGCTATAGTGGTGTGAGCTGATAAAGGGAGACCCTTTCTTAATGAGTATGGCCACTCCGGCCTTTTTGCGGGGCCCTGATGAGAGGTATATCTGAGAGTAATACCGTGACGCAAATGCAAAAGAACCTCCTTTATCTAAATGTGTTTCCTGGACCATAATTACATCCGCCCCCGACTGCTTAAACTCTGACAGGGCCAGGTGTCTCTTTCTATTGGAGTTTAAACCGTGGACGTTTAGGGAAAGTATCTTAGCCATGAGGGTGTGTGGTGGTGAAGGGAGCCGTACTTATCTGATGCTGATGGAGAGGACACGGGCGCCATAGGCCGGGAGCCAGACACCGCAGGAGGAGAACCAAGACCATTCCGGAAGTACTGTGTAGAGCCACACGATGACGGGGGTGGAGGGATGGAGAGAAGAATCTAGAGTAAAAAGAAGAAAGAAGTGAAAACATTAGAATGAGGCAACTGTAACAAAACAATAACTCTAAGTGTCGACCTGTCAGGGCCAACAGGCCCAGGTCTGAGCGGCTTCCCGTGGGCCCCACCAGCCCGGCCCCTGGAGGGTCGTGCCAGGGGAGCCCAAGGGAACCCTGAAGCGATCATGCTAAACAACAAAACCGCATGTGTCAAAGTCCAAAACATCTGGGAACTAGATAGGGGAGTGGGAGAAGGGGGGTGAAAGGTCTCTCTCTAAAGTCTCAGCCGAGACTTGCCCTTGATGCTAAACTTGACTAAAGTCTCGGGCATGGGGAATGGGTAATGCTACTAGAGGGGTGTCCAGGGCCAGGTCCCTGATTGGCGGAAAAAAAAAAAAAAAGAAAAAAAAAAAAGAAAAAGAGGGGGGCATCTTGTGGGTCGGGACCCGTGCCAGTAGGATTGGATCAGTTCTTCCTGTGGTGCCCGTGTGGGCTTCTCTTGGACCCCTCCGAGCCTCTGGGCCGTTTGGGTGGTGGGACTTTCTGCCACACTGAGGGTGGCGGAGGTGGTGTGGCCACGAGATCCCAATCTGGCAGCTGGGGAATCCGAATGTCCAAGGTTTCACAGAATGCTTGAAGGTCCTCCGGGTATCTCAGGACAGCTGACTTGCCTTGGGTGTTCGCTGTGAGGCTAAATGGAAAACCCCATCTGTACGGGATATTCTCATCCTGCAGGGTCCGCAGTAATGGCTGTAGAAGCCTGCGCTTTTGTAAGGTGATCCACAATAGATCTGGGAAGAGCTGAACGGGGACTTCATCCAAGGTCACTCTGCGGGCGAGGCGGGCTTGACGCATTATTTCCTCCTTCAGGGGGTAGGAGCTTAGCCTGCATATTATGTCCCTGAGTTTGGAGGTGGCCCCTTTGGGGCGCAGCGCCGGTGAGCTCTGTCCATTTCTATGGGTTTAGTCGGGGGGGCCCCAATCAGGTTGTTGAACAGGGTGTGTAAAGTGGAGCGTACATCTTCGGGACCCTCCGATTCCGGTATCCCCCGGACGCGAATGTTGTTCCTGCGCCCCCTGTTGTCCAGATCTTCTAAATGACGCTGCATGTCTCTAAGCAATGTGCGGTGTTCCATACCTTGTGTTTGTGTCCGATGAACTGCTAGTTTAGTTTCCTGGATTTCCTCCTCTGCCATTTCCAAGCGATCAGCCAGGTGTTTGAGGCCCGATTGGAGGTTTTGGATCTCAGACCTGCAAGTGGATTTCACGTCCAATATGAGCTGTTTAAAGTCCTCCTTGGTAGACATTGCTTGCAGGTATACAAGCCATTGTGGGGGGGATGGACTGGAATGCAGCTACTTCTGGTGTTTGTGAAGGAGAAGCAGGATGTGAGGGAGGCTGTGTGAGAGCCTGCTGTGGGGGCCCCCAGATGGGGCTCTCATGTCTCCAGCCCTCTTGAGTTCCACAGGCCCGGGCCTACTGGGACTGGGAGTCCTCTTCTCCCCTGTCCCGGGGTGAGGAGGGGGCAGGGGGGCATGTCAGTTGAGCTAAAGATGCCAGTGACACCAGATGGGGTGCAGCGTGCTGGAGAGGCCTGGGGTGAGGTTGATGCTGAAGCCCAGGGGGGGATGGTGTCCTCACTGAGCCCTCTCCCGGACTAGTGTACTGCCCAGCTCTGGATGGAGCAAACGGGTGGGAGCTGGGGTGGGCTGACTGTGGCAGCGCTGGAAAGTCCTCCGCACCCCCCCGTGGGGTCTGGTGAGCTGGCCTCCTCCCTCCTCATGGCCGGATCAGATGCTGAGCGGAGAAGCTGTGGGTAGGCCTCGGAGCACTGTGTGTAGTGCTCCGGGTATCCCAAGATGGCGGCGGCCCGCAAGTTCGGCTGTGAAGCCACAGCGGTGGAAGGGGACCAGGCAGGGGGTGTATGCTCACCCGACCAGCGGCGCCCGCTCCCGATCGTCTGCGGGACGGACATCTGGTCAATCGGGGTCCAGAGCGGCACTGGGACAGAGTGAGAGAGCCGCGGGGGGGACCGCATGTCAGGCGCGTTCGTGTCCGGCGCCATCTTGGACTCACTGTCCTGCGGCAGACCGGGCTGAGTGAAGAAGGCCCTGAGGTCCGTGGATGTCCCCGGAGGGGGCTGGGATGATCCCCTGGTCGTAGTGGACCTGGTCGTCCTGGAGCGACCCATGGATGGCGGGTGGAAAGTCCCCAAAATAGCCGGTATGCTGTGGGCAGAGAGAGAGCTCTTAGGTTAGGCTTGCATCCGAGTCGGCTTCCGGTCACGCCCCCCGCATTTTTTTTTAAAGTCCAACTTAGCCTTTAATGTTCTAAGCTTTGGGGGGGGAAATTGAAAATAGAAGCTGATTGATTAATTCCACTTATTATGTAAGATTAGAGTCAACTGCTTTTCAAGCGCCATTACAAATCAGTGCTTAAACACATTTGTGCCCTATACAGCGCCATTACAAATTTCTTGTACCAAATTTGATCTGTCTTTCAACAAGATACACTATGGGGGAGTGGCTACCGTGCAACTGAATGGACGGCTAATCTAAGAGCTCCTCTCCAGCAACGGGAAACCGAGCGCTCCAAGCCACCGCAGGCTGCTCCTAATGGCCCTGCAACCTTTCTACCATCCCGCTAGACTCCCGGAGATGCCCAAGAAATGGAAGCCCGCAGCCCACCGACAAAATTCTTCTCCCCCAAGTGCAGCGGCGCTTTCCAAGATGGCGCCGGCTGCTGCTCTCCAGCCTCTGCAGGCGGATCCTCTGTCACCACGCAGAGCCCTGGATCCAGAGAAGGCTCCCACCGCCACTCTCCTGCTGCATCGACCCCTCTATCATGCAGTCCTGTGAAATCAAAGCCCTGTCTGTCTGATGAACCGCTCAGATCTAAGGTACGTGCACACCAGGGCTCTATGGATGATACTAGGGACTAGGGCTTCTCTACAGCTAACTTGCCTCTCTCTGATACCACCCTGAAGGACATGTTGGTCTCCCTTCATAGTTCCCTGCACTCAGACATGCTGGAGTGCATGAGGAATTTTAAAACAGAGGTGGGGGAATTGGGAGGTAGTATTGACATGTGGAAAAGAAGATGGGAGAATATGCATTCTCATACAATTCTCTTTTAGATTCTCACAATGATCAATATGATGAAGTCGCATGGCTCAGGGCCAAAGTCGCAGATCTCGAGGACAGATCGCGTAGGAACAACATCAAACTGCATCCCTGAATCTGTCCTCCCTGCCCAGCTTCTCCAATATGCCCGGGAGCTTATGGGGACTTTCCTTCCCTCAACGCCTGAATTAGAGCTACAGTAGTGATTGACAGAATACATAGACTTCCTAAACCGGCACATCTCCCGGAAAACATCCCTAGAGATGTGTTGATGCGGGTTAATTTTTATCATGTGAAGGACCAGTTTACTATAGCATTCCTTAAAAACTTGCAGCCGCCTGAACGTTATTCTGCTCTTAAGGTGTTCGCAGATCTTTCTCAGTACACCATGCAGAAACTCAGAGCCCTCCTGCCAATCACTAAAGCGCTCTGCAATCACAGCATAGTTTACAGATGGGGATACCTGGCCAAACTCACGATTACAAAGGAAGGGGTAACTTCTGTGATTTCAGGCCTGGAGGAAGGCCTGGAGCTTCTGCGTAAATGGGATATATTACCGGAACAACCTGAGGTCAGGCCGACCTCCTCCACCAAAATTCCAACCCATGATGGTTGGCAGTTGGTGTCGCGCAAGCACAACAACAAGAAGAAATCATGCGGCCTCAACGCCTTGACAACTTAAAGCTACTTATTATACAAGTTTCCTGACTCACTCCTATTCCACATTTTGTTCCCCCTCTTGAATAGTGATGAGCGGAATACGCCATATTCGATTTCGCGATATTTTGCGAATATTTCGAAGAATATTCGCGAATATTCGTTAATATCGAATATTCGTGATATTTTATAAAAAAAAAAAAAAAAAAAAAATTGCGAATTTTCGCCAATGCGAATTTTCGCTAATGCGAATTTTCGCTAATGTGAAATTTCGCGATTTTTTTTTTTTTTATAAAATATCACGAATATTCGATATTTACGAATATTCGGTATATTTTATATAAAAAAAAGCGAAATTTCACATATGCGGTTGCGAAATTCGTTAATATCGAATATTCGTGATATTTGATTAAAAAAAAAATTGCGAATTTCGCTATTGCGAATTTTATTGCGAATTTTTTGCGAAATTTGAAAAATATCGAATATTCGAAATAGCGAATATTCGCCGCGATATTCGAGATATTCGCGAATACTCGAATATGCAATATTCGTAGCGAATATTCGCAATGCGAATATTCGTGAGCAACACTACTCTTGAATAATGCACAGATTTTCTGCCATTGGATTCCGAACAGAATCCACCTTTTTATGCCTTCAGTTTTATGTTTGTGTTTGACTTTTCTTTTTTTCTGTTCCTTCAGTTATTGCCCTTTCCCCTGTTCTGCCTGTGATGGATAACATACTGCCTGATTTTTAGACATCCTGCTTGTCATCTGCACCTACCGCCTGGATTTCTTGGACTCAAACAAGCCGCCAAGGGATCTGCGAGGTACTGTTTCTCTTTTCTTTCTTTGTGAATCATGGCTCTTATGGTAACTTCATTTAATGTCCATGGTTTGAATCACTCAGCTAAACGCGCGTTAGTATGGAAGGAAGCCCTTAAGTTACGTTCTGACATTCTGTGCTTGCAAGAAATGCACTGGACACCTTTGAGTATGCCCTCCTTTTGTCACAACAAATTCCCGCACATCTTTCAGTCCTCTGCCTCTTAAAAACAGAAAGGAGTCCTTATTGCTATCAAGGACTCTGTGAATTTTTCCCTACAAGAGTCAGTTATTGATCCGGATGGCAGATTCCAGATCTTGGTGGACACATTTAATAACTTTCTTTATACTATAGTCAATATCTACATGCCCAATACGCATCACCTTCACTTCTTGAAGAAACTTTTCTGTAAAATTAACAAAATTAGGAAAGACGCTTTGATAATGTGTGGAGACTACAATCTGACAGTTGACTTTGCGATGGATACCACCTCCAAGTCGAAAAAGTTAACACCTGGGCCTTCAGCCCTTGCTTCATGCTCAAGAAATGTTTGATGTCTGGAGGTGCCAACATTCTTGCAAAAGAGACTATTCCTTTTACTCCTCTAGACATAACTCATACTCTCGCATTGATCTAATCCTGGTTGACAAACAACTGCTGCAGAGAGTCTCCTCATCCACCATTCACGATATCACGTGGTCAGACTATGCTCCAGTGTCTGTTGTGGTGGATGGGAGGAACCCAGTAGCTCCATCCTATATCTGGAGGGCGAACTCCCGTTTGTTCCAACAGTCCCATCAGGTGTCTGCCTTGACTGCCCACCTGACGGAATTTATTTTCTTTGAACTCTGATTCTGCCTCTAATCCATCCACTCTGGTGTGCCCATAAGGCCTATATTAGAGTATTTTACTCCAAATGTGTGCACGGGCAAAAAGGCAGAGAACTCAGATTAAATTCTTAGAAACACAAAATAAAACCTCCTCCGACTGTCTTACAGCTAATAAGCTTTCTAAGTTGCGCTTGGATCTCAGGCTTCTCTTACTGGAACAATATGACAAACATATCCACTCTCTCAAACTGATGCATTATTCTTCTGGGAATCGTGCAGGCAAATTCTTGGCGCAAAGACTTAGGGACCACAGGGTAAAGGCCAACATTCCCTTTCTTCTTCTCAGATGGCAGTAAGATTTTTAACCCCCAAGATATCACCAACTCTTTTGCTGATTTTTATTCCTCCTTGTACAACTTAACCACCAACCTGGACCAAAATGCTGCTAAAGGACCTTGCCCCTTTTTGCGATTCGGCACTGCGTCGTTTTAACTGACAATTGCGCGGTCGTGCGACGTGACTCCCAAACAAAATTGGCGTCCTTTTTTTCCCACAAATAGAGCTTTCTTTTGGTGGTATTTGATCACCTTTGCGTTTTTTTTTTTTTTTTTGCGCTATAAACAAAAATAGAGCCACAATTTTGAAAAAAAATCAATATTTTTTACTTTTTGCTATAATAAATATCCCCAAAAATATATATACATTTTTTTTTCCTCAGTTTAGTCCCATACGTATTCTTCTACCTATTTTTGGTAAAAAAAAATTATAGCATTTACAAAATAAGGGATAGTTTTATTCCATTTTTATTAATTTTTCTTTACTACTAATAGCGGCGATCAGGGATTTTTTTCGTGACTGCGACATAATGGCGGACACTTCGGACAATTTTGACACATTTTTGGGACAATTGTCATTTTCACAGCAAAAAATGCATTTAAATTGCATTGTTTACTGTGAAAATGACAGTTGCAGTTTGGGAGTTAACCATAAGGGGCGCTGTAGGATTTGAGTGTTCCCTGTGTGTGTTTACAACTGTAGGGGTGTGTGGCTGTAGGTGTGACGTCATCAATCACGTCCCCCTATAACAGGGATGACGCGATCGATGCTGCGGCCACACACGGATCTCCCCGTTCTTCAGCTCCGGGGACCGATCGCCACTCCAGTGGCGATCGGGTCCGCGAGTCCCACGGCTGGGTACTAGAAACCAACGTATATATACGTTGATGTGCCCAGCCATGCCATTCTGCCGACGAAAATGTGCAGTAGGCGGTCCTTAAGTGGTTAAAGGAGGATTCATCTACCCCTCAACCAGCTGAGGCTGCCATCCAATCTTTCTTGGCGGATCTCACACTTCCTACATTGTCCCAGTCACAGCTAGGTTCCCTTAATTCCCCCATCAGCCTGAGAACCTGAGAGCAATTAAATCTCTCCCTTCTGGGAAATCACCTGGTCCAGATGGACTACCAAATAGCTATTACAAAACCTTTCACTCAATTCTTGCCCCCGAATTAGGCAAAGTCTTTTCTGAAGCAATAATCTCTGCCTCTTACCCCGACGAAATGTTGAAAGCTTCTATTGTTACTATTCCGAAACCGGGGAAAGAACCCACCACTCCGGCCAACTTCAGACCTATTTCATTATTAAATACCGACGTTAAACTTTATACCAAGCTCTTAGCTCACAGGTTACTCCCTATTTTACCAACTTTGATCAATCCAGACCAGACTGGGTTTACATCGAGTAGACCAGGGATCTCCAAACTACGGCCCTCCAGCTGCTGTGGAACTACACTTCCCATGAGGCATTGTAAAACTCTGACATTCATAGACATGACTAGGCATGATGGGAATTGTAGTTCCTGAACACCTGGAGGGCCATAGTTTGGAGACTCCTGGAGTAGACAGTCGTCTGATGCCACTAGAAGAGTGATTGATATTCTGCACTGTGCTGGGGCCAGTCGGACGACTTCTCTGCTCCTCTCTTTGGATGCGGAGAAGGCGTTCGACAGGGTACATTGGGGCTATATGTCACGGGTCCTTGAGAAATTTGGGTTCACTGGTAGTATCCTGTCGGCAATGTTGTCATTGTATTCTTCCCCGTGTGCTCAGGTTTATATCTCCAACATGCTCTCCCATCCCTTCTGTATATCTATTGGCACCCGAAAGGGGTGTCCTTTATCACCTTCTATTTTTAATTTAATTATAGAGCCCCTGGAAGAAAAGATTAAAGCCCATACAGGCACACCTGGCTTCTCATTCTCAGGTAGGTCGCACAATATAAGTCTTTTTGCGGATGACATCATCCTCTTTTTGACCTCCCCGCAAACTTCCCTTCACCACGCGTATCATATCTTTATGGAATTTAGTCAAATTTCCTACTATAAGGTCAACTTTATGAAGTCGCTTATATTGGGTCTGATGGTTCCCCCTCGTCTCCAATCCTACTTGCAAACTTCCTTTCCTTATTCTTGGGCAGTATCGAGCATACCGTACTTAGGACTTCAGTTAACGGCAGATTCCTCGAAACTTGCGGACGCCAACTTCACCCCCTTGATAGATAAAATAAAGAAGGAGGCTGATCGCCTGTCTAGAGTTGAACTGACCTGGTCAGGCCGTGTTGCATCCTTCAAAATGCTTCTCCTTCCACAGATTTTATATGTGTTTCGAACATTACCCATCCCCCTGAAAAAAATTGTCACCTCAATGCTTTGAATCACACTTTGAGAAGCTACATCTGGGGCTCTAAGCAACCGAGATGTGCTAAATCCCTTTTAGTTAGGTATAGGTCGTGGGGGGCATGGGCCTGGTCGACATAAGGTACTACCAGCGGGCAACTGTACTTGCCCAGCTCAAACACTGGTTCTCTCCTTCTCCAGATGTCTTGTGGTGCGGCATTGAGTGGGCCCTCAGCCCGACCTCAGACTTGCATACCCTCTTGCTCCTTGATGTCTGGAGGCCCTTTCCCCTACACCGGCTTCCGCTGACTCTTCAGGCCTTCCTTGTTGGCCTGGAGGGAGTTGTGTAAGTTGACACCTAATCCTTCTAACGCCGCGGCCATCCCTGTCCCTACTGAAATTCTGACATACGCTATCCCACACACCACTTACTCCAATTCGGTCGCTTGTGGCATCCTATGGATTGATAACTTTTTTAATAACGACGTGCTAAAACCCTTCGAATCACTTGCTGCAGATATTAATCTACCGCCTGCAGATCATTTTAAATATATACAGGCCTCTCACTTTTTGAAATCATTGAAGTCTAGACACATACTTATCCAGGATAATGTCTGGAGATTCTACACCAAAACATCCTTATTCCCCTCTTCTATAGCCCTTTCCAAAATAAATTATCTTTTGATGTAGCTCCTCCCTTTCGCAAGTGGGAATTGAACTTTCTTAAAAGTTAGACCAGAGGTGGTACTTAACACCATACCGACTGTCAAAATTCTCCCCTTCTGTCTCTCCACTGTGTTGGAGGGAATGTGGTTCTGTAGGTAATATTTACCACATTTTCTGGTTGTGTAAACACCTCACAGGCTTCTGGAGAAGTGTATTTAATTGCATTTCACGCATTACTGGTATCCTGACGCCACCCACCCCTGAATTACCATTATTAATTCTAGGGATTGATGGATTTCCCCCAGATTTCCATATCATAGTTACCCATATTTTGCTGGCGGCCAGGTTGTTAAATGCCAGAAGGTGGAAGTCTAAGAAGGTCCAAAGTGTTTCAGAAGTCCTGGAAATAACGCAAACCAATTACACCTTTGAAGCCTTATTAGCAAGTAGGGAAGACAGGAAAGCTCAGTTTGATAAGCAGTGGAGGCCCTGAGCAGAGTGGTTCACATTTTTATGATTTCAGAACGTCTTTGCATTTCTGTATTTGGTGATAGTAATAATTTGCTGAGAGTAATCTTATTTGTTTGACATGTTTATTTACCTCTCATTGTTATCCATCCTCTACCCTTCCCTTCCTTTTATCCCCTCATTTCCCCCTCTCTTCTTATCCCTTATTACTGTTTATTTTTCCTCAGGATATACTACTCCGTTTCTAGTGGTGATATGACTAGCTTTGTTTCTCCATCCATTGTATTCCTGGGATGTTCGTAGTTGTTATGTTATACTGTGTTCTCTCTGTACCCATGTACTTTGGTACTACGTGTACTTTCTATTTTGCTTTGTATCTTGAAAACTTCTTAATAAAAATGATTTAAACGAACAAGATGCACTATAAAAAATATTTAAGCGAAATATAAAAGAGGTGCATAGCAAAGAAAAAAGTAAGATGGTGTGAAAGAAATTAACCAAAACATTGAACTATTTGAATCAAGTCTATATAATATTTTTCTTTCCTTAGCTTAAAGTAAGGAAAGCACATCAAGGTAACGAAAACAGACCACTGTTAAGTGCCAGTGGGTGACAGGTGGCATCCAGGGGTCTAAGGCAGTTCCCATGAGTTCAATGAGTACACATTTGTGTTATTAATGGTGATTATTGATGTGGTGATGTGCTTGTCATCCTTTATAATTCATATATGTGTTTTCACATACGTTTGTAAATTCTCCTGTGTACTGTTGACTACATTTCAAATGGTGCAAAATGGCATCTTTATCAAACAATTGGTGATAAAAAAAAATCAACTGCATGAAAAGCCACCTAGAGATTGAATTGTTTTTCGTAAAGGTGAGCAGACTGACAAATTGAATGAGTTAAAGGGACAGTAATACTTTATTATATTGTACTAAACAGGGAAGAAAACACATATGTAAGGTCTGCCCCATTTACATGTATAATTCCAAATTGAAAACACGATTTTGTGCAACAGAAACAAATGTGCTGAAAGGGCAAATTGAGGGGGGATTTGTGTTGGGAGAAGGATTTGAGGAAAAGAGGATTGTGCTAGGGGGTGATTTGTAATGGGGTATTGGGTGGGGTGGATTTGTACTGGAATGGGGGGTTGTGCTGGGAGGCAGGATTTGGGGTGTGGAAGAGGATTTTTTTTGGAGAGGGGACTGGGGGGAAAGAGGATTTGTGCTGGAAAAAAAAGAGAACTTGTGTTGGGAGGAGGAATTAAAGGCAGGAGGATTTATGCTGGGGGGGATTTGTATAGAGGAATTGGGTGCGGGAGGATTTCTACTGGAATAGGGGGTTGTGCTGAGAGGGAGGATTTGGGGGGTGGAAGAAAATTTATTCTGGGAGGGGACATTGTACATTATATTCTATCCACAAATGCTGGTTGCTATGCAGTCCCTACCTTTTGTTATTCTGAAGTAATCCATGTGTGTTTTTCTGTTCCTTTGTTCTGAGTGGGTCTAATGGGAGTGGTTTCATAATTAACTGTCAGGTGTGCAGCTGGAGAGCATTAATGAGTAAATCTGCTGGGCCTGCATCCCTTTAGATGGATTCCTATTGAAAGTATCTCTCCAAAAATTAAGTTTTTGTTGCAGGGGGATGCCTGAAATCTGACTTGTATCTTAGGTAAACTTCAGGGAAAATTGGTGAGCCAATCACACAAGCAGAAAATTATGTTTCTGGGTAGTGGTCAGTACACACTCTGTGTAAATAAAACTCCAGTTAGCCATATTGCAATGCATTCTCAGAAAATTACAGTGGCATTCAATTACAATATGATTAGTGTCACAATTATATGCTCTATATTATTTTATCTTTATTTGCTATTTTTTTCCACACCAAAGTGGAGTTACCCTTTAACCACATGCCGACCGCCCACCGCAGTTATACGGCGGGACGGTGGCACTGCTGCGCTAGAGCACGTAGCACTACGTCTTATCTTTAGCGGCCGCTAGGGGGCGCGCGTGCACCCCCGCTCGTCCCCCGAGTAGGTCCTGTCAGCGGGGGAAACGCTGATCTCCTGTTCATACAATGTATGAACAGAAGATCAGTCATTTCCCCTAGGAGTCAACCCCCCATACAGTTAGAACACACCCAGGAACACACTTAACTCCTTCCCTGCCCCCTAGTGTTAACCCCTTCACTGCCAATGGCATTTTTATAGTAATCCAATGCATTTTTATAGCATTGATCGCTATAAAAATGCCAACGGTCCCAAAAATTTGTCAAAATTGTCCGATGTGTCCGCCATAATGTCTCGGTGCTGAAAAAAAACGCTGATCGCCGCCATTACGAGTAAAAAAAAATATTAATAAAAATGCCATAAAACTACCCGCTTTTTTGTAAACGCTATAAATTTTGCGCAAACCAATCAATAAACGCTAATTGCGATTTTTTTTTAACGAAAAATATGTAGAAGAATACGTATCGGCCTACGTACTGAGGAAAAAAAATGTTTTTTTATATATTTTTTGGGGATATTTATTATAGCAAAATGTAAAAAATATTGCATTTTTTTCAAAATAGTCGTTCTATTTTTGTTTATAGCGCAAAAAATAAAAACCGCAGAGATGATCAAATACCACCAAAAGAAAGCTCTATTTGTGGGAAAAAAGGACGCCAATTTTGTTTGGGAGCCACATCGCACGACCGCGCAATTGTCAGTTAAAGCGGCGCAGTGCCGAATCACAAAAAGTGCTCTGGTCTTTGACCAGCAATATGGTCCGGGGGTAGGTTAAGTGGTTAAGGTAGACTCAGACAAAGTGTTAATTCTCTGTAGTTCTCTGTAATTTTTTTAGCATGTGAAAAGCCATATGCAATGTACCTTTTTACACTATTGCCAGAAACACTCCCTAGCAGCAGGCAGAAGCAAACAATAACAACTAGCTTAGGGAAAACCTAAAGAAACCAGAACTATCAATTTGAATGCAACCACAGTTTTTACATTTAGGCTAGGAACACTACTGTTTAGGACAGTGTCCCTACACAGAGTCTGGAATTTTAACTTCACTCTGAATTTCCAAGCTCTATGCTTTTGCCAGGTCAATGTCAGTTAATATTTAAGCTAGAGACAGCCAAGCAACCAGCATTTTCATAAGCACAGGATACATTATTCTCTCAGGTAAAATTGCTGCACAGAAATTTGCATTATACTATAAAATATATAACAGTAAATAAAGCAAATTACAGTGTAGTCAGCATAAAGGTATTTGTCATTTGACAACCTAGTTTTTTTAATATTCTACGCAAGACAAGGCATATGAGGAAACTTCTAATGAATGCAGGGATATCAGATAAACTGCAAACTGACACAGCTCAGCTTGGCACCACCTATGGTGCCTATGACGAGGAAATATGACTGCTTGCTAGCTGAAATTACTAAAGTTCCCGCCAGCACTATCTTGACTTTCTTTTATCTGCCACTTGTCTTTGATAGTTAATACAGTCCCTTAAAGCAGCTAGATCACATTAGGCCTCGGTAATGAAAATGAATCCTATATCCTAGATAGTTTATGCAGAACTGCTGTAATCTGAATCAAGTTTTACTGGCCTTTATTCCTGTCTTACTTTGATTCTTCCCTTTTTTTTAAAACCAAATAGATTGGGTTGCTGGCAATCTGCCATCCTAACAGCACATTAGAAATGGTAAAAGTTTTTCTCTATCTGATTCTATAAAATGAGTTCACCAAAAGGTGCAGACCCAGCACATTTGTGGTTTTTCCTATAAATTATTTTAGCACTGTGTCCAATCATATATATAATTTCAGATTTTCAATTTCAACTTGCTGCTGTGTCAGCACAGACTCTACTGATATGTCTAATGTATTTAGTTTAAAATGAAACGGATGGCATTTCATTACTATGAAGATAATATTTTTGAATATGTTTGCTGCATGGCAGGATCCATCATTATTCAGCCATTTTATGTCCATAGTTAGTAATAGCTTTTTAATGTTTTGATATATTTTATTTATATGTGTAATATAGTGCAGATACTGTAACATCAGTGTATCAGGGCCCAGGGTAATGCCTCTAATTTTAGAATATTAGCATTTACCCATTGAAAGTGCTAGCTAGTGTGTGTCCTAGATATTTAGGTGTTTATTATTGAGTAAATATACAGCCATATAAATGTAAAATTATTTCCTTTACATACAAAAATTATTAATACAACAAAAATACTTACTTTTAAATTTAGTTTTTCTGCAAGTGCATGTTTCTAAAAGTAAATGGTAGTAGATAATCTCCAGAAGCTTTTAACATATTCCATAGATGCCAACTGTCCTGGATTTCCCACACAGTTACACATCTATGTGCTCTGTCTCGATGATGCTGTGTGACCCCAACTATATCCTGAGATCACAACATCATTGTTATTGCATGCTCAGTAACTAAAAAAAGGGATTGAGGCCACAAGTGGACAGTGGCACAAGAGACCACCCAGAAAGTAGACATGTGCAAAATGGAAAAATGTGTTTTGTTTCGCTTTGGATAGATTCGTTATGTTACTAATTTAGTTTCATTCATTTGTTTCCGAATTAGTCTAGATTTGTTTAGTTTTGGTTAATTTAGTTATTTGTATTTATTTTCGGAACAATTTGAATTTGAATCAGTCCAAAAAAGATCGACTAATTCGAATTCTGTATGAAGAATCGCAGGTTGTTAAGGAGCAGACCGGGAAGCCAGCCACAGCATCCTTAACAACTGATAACTTATTAGTTGTCAGTGGGCTTCTCCACTGACAGCTGAAATGTACAAAAAAGAATGCTGGCAATGAATTTCAGAAAATAAGCAGCGTGTGGTCCCTCCAAAATCCATAACAGACCCTTATCAGAGCGTGCAGCCTGGCAGGTCAGGAAAGGGGACAGCGAGAGTATGCCACCCCCCAACCATACCAGGCCACCATGGGGTGGGGGGCTCTCGCTTCCCACCCCAAAACATCTGGTCCCCATGTTGATGAGGACAAGGGCCTTGTCACCACAACCCTGGCAGGTGGTTGTGGGGGCCTATGGGCAGGGGACATAATTGGAATCTAAAAGCCCCCTATAAGCCCTGAAATCCCCCCCCATGTGAATGAGTAGGGGTACATAGTACCCCTACTCATTCACCAAAAAACTGTGTAAAGACACAATACGAGTTTTTGACAAGGCCTTTTTGAGGTCTTTGTGGCTTGGTATGGTTTCCTGGCCTGCATGCGTGCATAAGGGTCCGGTATGGATTTTGAGGGGCCCGTGCCATGTTTTGTTTGTAATATTTTTCAGAATTTTTTTGCTTTAATTTTTTTATTTTTTATTTTTTCATTGGTTATTAACTTCTTAAGGACCGCCTCCTGCACATATACATTGGCAGAATGGCACGGCTGGGCACATCCATGTATATTTACGTCGGTTCTAGTACCCAGCCATGGGTCACGGTCGCACCCCGCGGGCGCGCGCCCGTGACCCATGGCTGGGTACTAGAACCGACGTGAATATGCGGTCCGAAGCTCCGTGACCGGGACTCGCGGACCCGATCGCTGAGTGCGGCGATCGGTCCCCCGAGCTGAAGAACGGGGAGAGCCGTGTGTAAACACGGCTTCCCCATGCTTCACTGTGGCGGCAGCATCGATCGCGTCATCCCTGTTATAGGGGGACGCGATCTATGGCGTGACCCCTACAGTTGTAAATACACACAGGGAACACATAACCCCTACAGCGCCCCCTTGTGGTTAACTCCCAAACTGCAACTGTCATTTTCACAGTAAACAATGCAATTTAAATGCATTTTTTGCTGTGAAAATGACAATTGTCCCCAAAAAACTATCCCTTATTTTGTAAACGCTATAAATTTTGCGAAAACCAACCGATAAACGCTTATTGCGATTTTCTTTTACCAAAAATAGGTAGAAGAATACGTATCGGCCTAAACTGAGGAAAATATTTGTTTTATATATATTTTGGGGGGATATTTATTATAGCAAAAAGTAAAAAATATTGCATTTTTTTCAAAATTGTCGCTCTATTTTTGTTTATAGCGCAAAAAATAAAAACCGCAGAGGTGATCAAATACCACCAAAAGAAAGCTCTATTTGTGGGGAAAAAAAGACGCCAATTTTGTTTGGGAGCCACGTCGCACGACCGCGCAATTGTCAGTTAAAACGAAGCAGTGCCGAATCACAAAAAGGGGCAAGGTCCTTTACCTGCATTTTGGTCCGGGTCTTAAGTGGTTAAGATCGCAGCAGCCAGCTTTCTGGCCCACTCCTTAGCACCCACCTATTCTATACACAGAAATAAAATCAATAAATCATTTTTCAACCGATCCGAACTCAAATTGTTCTGAAAATTTGCAATTCATTAGAACACTAATATAAGAAACTAAATTACAAAACCCCAAATTTGTTATATTCAGACTGAAACAAATTTCACATGTTTACCATAAAGTGGACTTGAGGGCTGACATGCGTGGGCCATGGAGAGAGAAACAGTGTCTCAGGGACTTGGACAAAGATGTTGGCAAGTATGTATTTACTCTGTTTGCATATACAGTATATATACATATTGTTTGTGTGTGGCCATTTAGGTATACACAGTACCTTGCAAAAGTATTCACCCCCTTGGGCTTTTTACCTATTTTGTTACATTACAGACTTTAGTTCAATGTTTTTTTATCTGAATTATATGTGATGGATCAGAACACAATAGTTAAAGTTGATGAAGTAAAATTAGAAAAAGATATACATAAAACTATTTTTTAGAAATAAAAAAATTATAATTGGCATGTGCGTATATATTCACCCCTTTTGATATTAAGCCCATAAAAAGCTCTGGTGCAACCATTTACCTTCAGAAGTCACATAATTACTGAAATGATGTCCACCTGTATGCAATCTAAGTGTCACATGATCTGTCATTACAAAAACACAACTGTTTTGCAAGGCCCCAAAGGCTGCAATGCCTAAGCAAGAGGCACCACTAACCAAGGAGACTCTCCAAACAAGTAATGGATAATGATGTTGAGACGTACAAATCAGGGATAGGTTATAAAAAAATATCCAAATCTTTGATGATCCCTAGGAGCACCATCAAATCTATCATAACCAAAGAAAGAACATAGCACAACAGAAAACCTGCCAAGAGAGGGTCGCCCACCAAAACTCTCGGAGCGGGCAAGGAGGGCATTAATCAGAGAGGCAGCACAGAGACCTAAGGTCACCCTGAAGGAGCTGCAGAGTTCCACAGTAGAGACTGGAGTATCTGTACATAGGACGACAATAAGCTGTATGCTCCAGAGAGTTGGGCTTTATGGCAGAGTGGCCAGAAGAAAGCAATTACTTTTAGCAAAAAAACTAAATGTCACGTTTTGAGTTTGCAAAAAAGCATGTGGAAGAGTCCCAAAATGTATGAAGGAAGGTGCTCTGGTGTGATGAGACTAACATTGAACTTATTGGCCATCAAAGAAAACGCTATGTCTGGTGCAAACCCAACACATCACATCACCCTTGGGTTTGCACCAGACATAGCGTTTTCTTTGATGGCCAATAAGTTCAATGTTAGTCTCTCATCACACCAGAGCACCTTCCTTCATACATTTTGGGACTCTCCCACATGCTTTTTTGCAAACTCAAAACGTGCCATTTCGTTTTTTTGTTAAAATAATTAAATTGTCTTTCAAACTTACTGTAACGGAAATCACTTTTGGGCACAGATTGAGTCAGACTCAATGTGGTATACATTGTATATAGTGTATATATATATATATATATTGTGTGTTGGCTGTTGTGCACTATAGCTTGCTGTGATGAGGTGGGGTGTGATTTTGTTCTATTGTCTTATGTGCTAATTAGGTATGCTACTATGGTGATGTGGATTGAAGCTTGGTAGCCAGTTTGGCTGCCTATTATGGGATGTTTAAGTGTCTTGCTGTGAGGAAAGGGGGGGGGGAATCCCTCCAGCAACCCCCCCTGCTAAGACTGTTCACTGAAGAAGAAGTTTGAACACACCTGACCTGTAACACCATTGTCATTGGACAATTTAACCCACCCTGTTTCCCAAGGATGGGAGGGATGTATTGTGAAGAGAAATGTGTTAACATGTGCTTAATAAACATTCATTCCCTGTTTTGAACCTCAAAGAGAGCTGTGTCTCATTATTCTGGGGAATCCTATGGGCCGTGTTCGTCTGCTGGATTGTGGAGTGTCGATAAGCTGTCGTGGGTGGGTGGATGGAAGATCGTAAACGGTGGCGACCGTTACATTGGTGGCAGCAGTGGGATGATTCCATCACCAGAAGGACACAGGACAATGAAGGCACAGTAGGAATGGCTGAAGCTCTCTTCCCTCAAGGACTTACTGGAGAGCCGGGGCAGACCAGCCAGCAACCGTAAGAAGATGGACATGATCACAGAACTAGTCCAAATGGATGGAGCTGAAAGACCCAACATAATGGAAAGGCCCAGCGTGACAGACAAGACACCCGAGGAGGAAAGTTTTGACCGGGCTGTTAAACTAAGACTGGCACATTATGGCCCTAACCCTCCACCGGAGATCATAGACCGAGTTATAGCTGCTGTGGATGTAAATTGGCTACGGCAAAGAGGTTCTGCAGCAGCAGAAGTCACAGCAGCACCAACTGAAAGGAGAAAGATACATTTTTCTGCATTTAAGAATTTCATTGAAACTGAAGGGGAGATTGATGGGTACCTTGCTGATTTTGAACGGCAATGTGCCTTACACCGGGTGCCCACAGAGGAATGGGTTACCATTTTGTCTTGGAAATTGTCCGGCCGGGCCAGTGAAGCGTTCAGGGCCATCCCAGACAAGGATATTATGAACTATGGACTGGTAAAAGAAGCACTTTTGGCCAGGTATGCCGTCACACCAGAGGCATATCGGAGGCGGTTCCGAGAGATGAGCAAGCAGACTGGAGACTCACATACTGAGTGGGCATGCCGCCTACACCACACTGCATCCCACTGGGTCGATAGATGCCAAGCAGAATCCGGGGAAGAGGTGCTGCAGGTGTTCCTGCTGGAGCACTTCTTTGACAAACTATCCCTGGAAGTCAGAGAGTGGGTCCAGGACAGAAACCCTTTCTCCTTGTCTGAAGCAGCTCGCCTGGCGGACGAATACACAGACGCCCGCAAACTGGATAGCTCTGTGGTCAAGACAACAGCTCGGGTGGATTATCGATCAGCGGCACCCCCGCCGGCTATTGCCTACCAACCCCAGTCGTACCGCCCTACAGCACCACCTCCAGTGGTCACTTATCCTCAGCAGCCCAGATTCAACTCCCGGGACTACTCACAGCCCATCAGATGTTTTGGGTGTAAACAGCTAGGACACAAAAAGCTAGACTGTCCATTGAATCCACCCAGGCAGTCACAGTCATGGAGACAGCCAGAAAGGGGGAACCCCCACACATCCATGCCTGCGGCCCACTGCGTTGAGGATGAAGAACATTGGGGCGTCCTGCACGAGGCAGATCCAATACAAGCAGCTAACCAGGACAACAGGCAACAACACAGGCAGACTGTCTGGGTCAATGGAAAGGTAGCCAATGGGCTACGTGATTCTGGGGCCACCATGACTCTGCTACAGAAGAAACTCATCCCAGAGAGCCAGCACACCGGAAGCACTGTAGCTGTAAGAGTGGCGGGAGGCACCGTCTTCCGGCTACCCGTTGCCCGGGTTCATCTGGATTGGGGGGTTGGTTCGGGACACGTGAATGTGGGGGTGATGAAGGATTTGCCCGCAGATGTACTACTGGGGAATGATTTGGCCCCCCTCGTTTCTGCTTACGCCCCGATGTGCCCCGCTGAAGCCCACACAGTGACTACCTGTGCCCCAACCCGCGTTGCTGGTACCAACCTGCTTGCTGCTGAGACCCGGGTAAGACTATCTTCCCCAACATGTACCGTAGATCCGGCCCAATATCACAGTCTAAAATGGGAATGTGACAAGTTGGCCAGTGAGAAATCGGATATGCAACGACACTACATCATGTATTATGAGATGTCCCGTAGCATTGAACATTGAAATGCACAAACAGGCTGAAATTGTCAGAAGGTTAAATGGGATTTGCGCTCAGGTGGTGCCTTATCTCTCCCAAGAGCATCAGCAACGGGTTTTGGGAGCCATTGAGAGAGCAAAGCAAGTGACTGTTCCAGAACTGAATTCCATTATTCACCTTCACCATCAGCTACCGACCTGGTAAGCAAAATGGCAATGCTGATGGGTTGTCCAGGCAGTAGAGGATATGAACTATGGACTAACTTCGGAGTCAACCCGTCTGGGGTCTCATCCTGTGTTAGTCTGCTGCCGAAAGGGGAGACATGTAACGGAAATCACTTTTGGGCACAGATTGAGTCAGACTCAATGTGGTATACATTGTATATAGTGTATATATATATATATATATATATTGTGTGTTGGCTGTTGTGCACTATAGCTTGCTGTGATGAGGTGGGGTGTGATTTCGTTCTATTGTCTTATGTGCTAATTAGGTATGCTACTATGGTGATGTGGATTGAAGCTTGGTAGCCAGTTTGGCTGCCTATTATGGGATGTTTAAGTGTCTTGCTGTGAGGAAAGGGGGGGGGATCCCTCCAGCAACCCCCCCTGCTAAGACTGTTCACTGAAGAAGAAGTTTGAACACACCTGACCTGTAACACCATTGTCATTGGACAATTTAACCCACCCTGTTTCCCAAGGATGGGAGGGATGTATTTTGAAGAGAAATGTGTTAACATGTGCTTAATAAACATTCATTCCCTGTTTTGAACCTCAAAGAGAGCTGTGTCTCATTATTCTGGGGAATCCTATGGGCCGTGTTCGTCTGCTGGATTGTGGAGTGTCGATAAGCTGTCGTGGGTGGGTGGATGGAAGATCGTAAACGGTGGCGACCGTTACACTTACTAACTGGTCAAATATTTTGACTTCATCAATGGCCCATAAAGTATGATGTTTCTATTAAAAATGTTGTATATAATTTTGCCTCTGGTATGAAAACTACCATATTTACCAGAAGTTTCCATTTCACAATAGAGTCAGAAATAATGATTCACCGTAAGCTTTGCTTTTACTATTAACAGTGCTGACCAAGTCTCAGAGCAGACAGGGTAAAAAGTGGAACCGATTTGTCATTTTCATTTGGTGTTTTCAAAATGTCATGTGAAGACTGCTTAAATATTTTAAAGGCGACGGCCAGAAATCAAACTAAAAGTGGAAAGGCCCTGTGAAGAATTTTAATATGGGTTTCTGATATAATTTAAAGTGGTACTATACCCCCAAATTGTATAATATATTGCAGTTTACTAATCCTTAGATGTGATGCCTGTATTCGTTTTCTTTTTAATAGGCTTTTTTTCCCATTTATTCAGGGCCGATCCTAGGGTCACAGGCAAATGGGTGCAGAAATATTTCTGGCGCCCCCACATGGGCGTCGTCATTTTACTAACTCCTCCCCTTTACAAATGTTTCTATGGCAATGACTCAACCACAGAAATGCTCCCCCACAAAGTCTCCATTACCCTGGGATCCTTACATGATCTCTTAACAATAAGAAAAATACAGGAAGAGAAGCAGAGTACTTTATTGGGACCTGGAGGGGGGGGCTCTCTGATGGACACAGAGAGGGCTTCTGTTAGAGAGTCTGTTAGATGTTCGGCTCCCCCCACCTCTGCAGGCGCCTGGGTGCAATGCACCCTGTGCACCCTGCCTAGGATCGGCCCTGCATTTATTTCACCTGGTGATCCTGCCTGTAACACAATTCCTGTCTTAAGGTGTCTGCATTCTGGATAAAGTAGTAAAGCAGATACCTCTTGACAACATCAATGTCTGGGGGAGAGTAGTTTTAGACTAGCAGATACAATCTAGGTACACACTGTGAGTTTTCTTTTCACTCAACACCCAGTGGGCTGAATGAAAAAAAAAAGTGATGTTGATGCAGGTATCTTCCCCGCTGTACTATTATATTCTGACAGCGGGGATTCCCTCCCTCCACCTTCTGTCAGAATACACTGATCAGCTCTGCAGCCAGTGACTGCAGCAGCTGATCGTATGCAGGTTTTTCCCCAGGACCAATTGACAGAAACCAGTCTAACAATGGGCTTCTGTTGAACAGATAGGTCTACACAAAGATCAAAAGTTGTCTGGTTCAGCAGGAATGTCGATATGTATGTATCCTGTGACCCAGTCCGAAGCTTCGGGACCGGGACCGTGGGACTCGTGGACCCAATCACCGCTGGAGTCCCGCGATCGGTCCCCGGAGCTGAAGAACGGGGAGAGCCGTGTGTAAACACAGCTTTCCCGTTCTTCACTGTGGTGACGTCATCGATCGTGTGATCACTTTTATAGGGATACACAATCGATGACGTCACACCTACAGCCACACCCCCCTACAGTTGTAAACACACATTAGGTCACACATAAACCCTTAAGCGCCCCCTTGTGGTTAACTCCCAAACTGCACTGTCATTTTCACAATAAACAATTTTAAATGCATTTCTGCTGTGAAAATGACAATGGTCCCAAAAATGTGTCAAAAGTGTCCGCCATAATGTCAAAGTCACCAAAAAAATTGCTGATCGCCGCCATTAGTAGTAAAAAAATAAAAATTATAAAAATGCAAAAAAACTATCTCCTATTTTGTAAGCGCTAAAAATTTTGCGCAAACCGATAAACGCTTATTGCGATTTTTTTAACCAAAAATAGATAGAAGAATACGTATCGGCCTAAACTGAGGGAAACATTTTTTTTTTATATATTTTTGGGGAATATTTATTATACCAAAAAGTTAAAAATATAATTTTTTTTTTCAAAATTGTCAATTGTCAATTGCAAATAGCACCAAAAGAAAGCTATATTTGTGGGGAAAAAAGGATGCCAATTTTGTTTGGGAGCCACGTCGCATGACCGCGCAATTGTCTTTTAAAGTGACACAGTGCCCAATCGCAAAATCTGGCCGGGTCCTTTAGCTGCCTAAAGTTCTGGGTCTTAAGTGGTTAAGATGGACTTGACTAATAAATGGAAGCTGAACTCCAGCTAACACTTTATAAGCAATTACAGTCAGCATTATTACAGTGGCTAAGTGGTTAGCGCTTTCTCCTAGTAGCACTAGGATTACCAGTTCTTATCCCAACCACTACACTAGCTGCCTGGAGTTTTCATGGTGTCCCTGTGCCTGTGTGAGCTTCCTCCCACTCTTCAAACACATGCTGGTAGGTTAATTGTCTCCTGTCTAAATTGGTCCTAGTATGTATATGAATGTGATTTAGGGACCTTAGATTTTAAGCTCCTTGAGGGCAGGGACTAGAGATGGGCCCAACACCCCCCGTAGTGGAACTCCCGAACAGGGGAAAAGTCAAAAGTCTAACCTGAACAAGGGATATAGGGGCAAACCCCATTGCAATACATTTTTTTTAAAACAAGTCTGTGCTTAAAGGCAATAATAAAAGTCAAACAGGCATTTTCAAGAATCTTTGAAAAATTGCGCGGTCGTGCAACACTGCCAATTTTGTTTTTTTCCCCACACAAAAGGCTAGTATGCAAGTTTTAAAAAAAAACCTTTTTTTGGCCATACAATTTTTGGTAAAAAAAAAAAACGCAATAATCGTATATTGGTTTGCGCAAAAGGGACAAAATAGGTGATAGATTTATGGCATTTTTATTTTATTTTTTTTACTAGATGGCGGGGATCTGCGTTTTTTTTTTTTGTGACCTGACGTTGCGGCGGACATATCGGACACTTTTGACACGTTTTTGGGACCGTCACATTACACAGCGAAATGCTATAAAACTGCATAATTACTTGTAAATTGACTGGCAGGGAAGGGGTTAACACTAGGGGGCGCTAAAGGGGTTAAAATGTGTCTAAAGTATGTTTAACTTAGGGGGAGGGGGACTCACAGGGGGAGGAGATCATGTGTGTTCCTCTGTACTGGGAACACACATCATTCCTCACCGCTGACAGGAGGTGGATCTGTGTGTTTACACACACAGATCCACACTCCTGCCGTGATTTCCGGAAATCGCGGGTGCCCGGCGGCAATCACGGCCGTCGGGCACGCGCGCATCGCGGGTGTTGCCGCGGGCGCGCGCGCGCGCCGCCGGCGGCGCACGCGCGCGCCCTAGAACGCCGTGAAGACAGGACGTTGTGCAACGTCCTGTCTCATCGGCGAGGGGATCACCATGACGTGATTCCCCTATGGGCTGGTAGGGAAGGGGTTAAATTTAGTGCCTAGAGTCCCCTTATTCTGCCTGTAAAGTGGGGCAATTACAGCATGCATAAAACATGATGCAGCAAAAATGAAATTTCTAAACAAAATAAAGTTAAATCACATTTAAATAGACTATTGGTCTAAAAATGGTGCCTCCCTCCCCAGTCTAAAATTAACCGGTCGGGTCTGGTATGGACTGGGGGTCTGGTATGGACTGGGGACTTTTTCTTTACTATTATTTTACCGGCAAGACAAATTTGTGATGATTTGGGGAGCCATGTCATCTGCTGGTGTTGGTCTACAGTGTTTTATCAAGACCAATGTCAGCACAGCCCTCTACCAGGAAATTCTAGAGCACTGTGTGCTTCCCTCTGCTGACCAGCTTTATGGAGATGTGGGGGGTGTATAGTTATAAGGGGGCACTAATAATAAGTAATAAATAAATTCCAAATTCTAGCGTGAGACAATATGTTAACTACAAGGTCAACAATACAATAGTGATTTAAAGTGCAAGTGCTTATATGATAACAACATAAAAAATATGTGCAAACAGGTCCACAAAATGCAGCAATGGTCACTTAATGATAAGCAATTGGTAAGTTCATGTATAAATTCGTTAACTTGAGAGTAGACATCATCACCACGGAACAGATATCAAACTGGCGGCACCCGGTGAGAGGTAGAGGTAAGTGCCTACTTACCAGACCACCATGACCTTTTGTTTTAAAAAAATGAATCAGGTGGAGCTTTAGTACAGTTGTTGGCCTAAGGTCTGTACTGGTACCTGGATGGGACTGGCCAGGAATGGACTCCAACAGAAGAAATTACCATGGATAAAATGAAGATCCCCAACCAAGTATTCAGAGCATACAGTACTATACTGTACATGGATATACTTTTCAGTAAGCCATAATTTCTGTATTAAAAATCCTTTTTTGTTATTGGTCTAATGTAATATAAAAATTTTCTGAGATACTGAAATTTGGGTTTTCACTAGCTGTAAGCCATAATCATCAAAATTAAAATAAAGAAATGCTTGAAATTCATCACTCTATGTGTAACAAATCTATATAAAATATACTAATTTCACTTTTTGAATTTAATTACTGAAATAAATTAACTTTTCGATTATGTTTTAACTTTTTGAGATGCATCTCTATATTAGACGCAGAAACACAATCCAGTCTTAATGCATGTCCTCCTAAACCAATGAACCTTTCCAATTTGACAACAGATCAAGGAGAAAAACTTAACTCCCCCACTGACCTCACAGATTCATACATGTAAAAAAACAAAGTCTTGATGGCCAGCTCCACAAATAACCCCTACCCTAAAAGATCTGTTTAATCTCCTCTTTACAGAAAATAATCAATTCCAATCCTTTAACAAGGTTTACACCCCAACAATTATTCTGAATGCCATAATGCTTACTGTACAATAGCACTACTCAGCATTAATTACAAGCCTATATGTCCCCAGCACTCATATATTAACAAAACTTGGTTATATTCCACCATTTTTTTAATGGGACACAGCACGGCACTAAAACTTCAAGGGACAAGGGAATTTAAATTAGGATAATTGCTAAGTATGAGGTAGCTACTTTGTACCCCACAGCGATGACAGGGCCCAGGGCAGCTTCCCCTTTTGCCCTGCCTTAAATACAACATACAAACTGCGTGTACGAGGCTTTAAGGTTTGACCTCATATTATATGTTTTTAATAAATCTGAAGACAAAAATCTGCAGAAAATCTAATAGTGTGTATGTGGCTTAAGAATACTATTGCATTACAAGCACTCACGCAACATTACATGAGCACCATTCAGGGCAGCACTAATGACTTCCCATCTCTAGATGAAGGAAGAACCCGTGATATCTATAGACCAACCACAAGGTCTGGGGATAAAAGAGCCTGGTGGGGAGGGGGGTGCAGTATTGGTTATCCAGACATTGCTTTTAAATAATAAACCAATAATAAATTAAAGCTGATAAAAAAATATGTATATGCATAAACATTCCAATAATTAATTTGGTTGCTCCCAGGTGAGAGGAAATTGATTTTTTTTTAATCTGTTGATATTGTTACGCATCCTGCAATAGTAGTCACAAAATCAACTCTCCCAAACACAACATAAATATTAGTTATTAAACATACTGGAACTATACGCTGCAGAAGCAGATTGCATATTTTAATGTATTATTCAATATGCCTTAAATCAAAAAGGATCTAACATAAACATGCATTCACTTTTACAGTAGATGACAAATTTGATGTCATTTAACTTTCAAAACAATTTTAAATTTTAATATGCAGTGCTTTATGCAGTGAATTTAGCTTGATATGCAGTTTTAGATTTGCTAAGAGTAAAACTTGGGACATCTGTTCCTGCATTTGCAATTAAAAATACACCAAAGTACTGTATCTTATGTCATCCTGAGATAGATTATGTCTTATGCTTCTATGCCTCGGTAGAATGCTTGAGTGAATCATTTTCCCCTGGTAGTTTGGTCAGAGATCAGCGGCAAGCTTCCATCTGACAAGTCTGAAGGTAAGGAGCATTTCCCTATTGACAATTTATATGGTCTAGCAGTTCACTGAGAATTTGATGTCTTATCGATTTCTGCCAAAGCCTTCATTGCTGAATCAAATAGCCAAGCTTGACAATGGTTAACAAGTTAAAACCATCACAGCAACATTAACTACTGCAAAGGAAGTACATGTCAGTCACAACGTGCTGTATAGTGCAGCTTACGACTATGGACATCCACAGTTTAAAGATTTTACAGATTTTTTGTCATTTACAGCGTGTTATTTATCACAGTCCATAATACATTTAAACCCCAGGCAGTTCGAATTTAAAGTTTAACACCAGGCATTTATGTATTAAAGGGATTGTAAAGGTAAATGTTTTTTCACCTTAATACATCCTATGCATTAAGGTAAAAAAATTATCCAAAGCCCCCGAACCCCCGTTTTACTTACCTGACCCCTCGAAAGTCCAGCGCGAGTCCACAGCGGATGACGCGGTGCGCCGGGGGCAGGGCCGAGTGGTACACAGGAGCGTGCTCGCAAAAGCTTTCCACCATGCAAGCTCGCTCGCATGAAGGTGGAAAGCTTTTGTGAGGAAGAGCCGAGACAGCCGCCGAGGGACCCCAGAAGACAGAGTTAGGGGACACTCTGTGTAAAACTAGCTGCACAGTGGATGTAAGTATAACATGTTTGTTATTTAAAAACAAAAAAAGTTTGCGTGTTAGTAGTTAGTGTTCCTTTAATTTAAGAAGTAATTAAATACACCTTAATATAAAGGTGTTGTCTTTGTCCTGATGAAGAGATTTTCTTTATCCCAAAGCCACAGCATAAAGTGAGGTGAAATATTTCCAAATTGGGGGAAATGCCCTGATTGTCACTGGAAAAGTTATTCCTATTTAAAGTTTTCCCCTCCTACAACTGTACATTTTTGTATTTCTGATTGAGCCTAGTACATGAATGTCAGCCGGCATCAGCCAGTTTAATAGAAGCCCATGTGTATGGCAGCTGATCCAACATTAACGAAAAAGGTATGCTGACTGTCTCCTGATAAGCACTCTCAACCAATGGCGCTACCCAGAGTGTTCTGGTGGGGGGAGGCATCCCCCTGTCAGAACACAACAACTCAACAGGGGAGATCAATGTACTAACATTGTATTGTTAGTCTAGCGGCTTCGACCTGAGCTTTCATTTTTTTTTGTTGAACCTGCTGGGTTGATCGACAAAAATCTAGTAGTGTTTATAAGGCTTTACTTTCCGTGCTGGTGTCAAATGGTCAACTAGAGGAAATAAATAGTGAATCTCAACACAAACAGCAATAACATTCAACACTTTCTCACATGCATAAATACAATATAAAAATCTTCCAAAAAATGTTTTTAACTGAATTACAAAAAAAAAACCTAATGTGAATTTTGCAGCTTAACCACTTAAGCCCCGGACCATTATGCAGCTAAAGGACCTGGCCCCTGGCCCCTTTTTGAGATTTGGCACTGAGTCGCTAAAGCAATTCTCAGGCACCATAGAAAATGCAGAATCACGCAAATTAGGCTCATCAAACACAACAGGATGCAGAACAGAGGAGGAAGATTGTGTAGTCGACTGACCAGACCAAGCGTGAGACACATCAGCAGACAGCCAAGCAACATTAGACACGATCTGTTTAAATTGGTCAGCAAGCAAAGAGAAATTGTTAATCAAGCTAAATAAAGCATTTTGATCCCGAGACTCACCTCCCAGATTTTGATGAGATGCTACATCAAGTGGTAGCACAGGTACTTGATCCTGCGCTGCTGGCACCGAGACAGGTAAAGGTAAATCAGTTTGACCTGCATGACAGAAAATATTAGAGGCAGCAGGGAATTCAAAAGCAGAATCAAGAATAGGCATACATACAGCAGAAACATTACCATGTTTAAATCTTTTCTTTACAAGAGCTATTTTTCCTTTATTAAGCAGGGAAGGGGCCCTTTTTTGCACCATACCCTTTTTACTAATTATAGGCGTCAATTATAGGCGTCAATGGGGATTCGAACCTGCGACTCGTCTTCAATCTAGCACCTGCCAGATAGTTTTGTACTTGTCCCTGCAGTAATTACATCATCCCAAACGAGATCAGCATTAAGAGAGAGGGCCGATGGCTCAGAAGAGCGGACAGATAAACTTGCCGAAAATCCGACATCAGCGAAGGGAGCATATTCAGGGGAACCAGAGGCGGAGCCACTGCAGGAAGGGACAGCATAGTAGGGGGCACAGCCACATTAGGCAGCACTTCACCCACCCCTCCATGCCGGGTGCCGCCGCTCGATCCATCAGCTGACGAGGGTAAAAATCCATTGAGAGGAGCACAGAGACTGTGTCTTCTCAATCATCACCACTGCTCTGCTGAATAATGGACTTATCCACTCCCATTTATGAGTACTCCCGGATCCATCTGACAGAGGGCGCGTGCATATAGGTAAGTAACCAATCATTTTAAAACGTATATATTTATTTTATTTTTTAAAGCTTTAATCCTCATATCCCTCATTCCCTCATGTGATGGGCAACTAATCGTTCCCCTTCTTTTATTAAGTGCACACTGATATGGTGTTCCCATCCCTATTGATTCACTGTCACCTCTTCATGAGTCATAGGACTTTTGCCCACTGTTCTTTAGAAGAAGCTAAGACATCCTCTGATATACTCATACCAATGCTTAAGGCTTCTTTAAATCTGACATCCTCACTTAGATGAAGTGACACAGAAGCATCCATTCTCCATCACTGGAAAGGTGTCTCAGGTTAACTCTTTCCTTTCATTCCTTTTCTCTTTAATTTCTTTATTTTAGTCTAGGCAGATGACACAAGCCTCAGGCTTACATCTCTCACTTGGGCCCCTGATTGTCCTTGTATATTTACTTCTAGTAGGAATTACAGCAAATGAATGACTGGACTTTTGCAACTGGTTTACTGAATATTTAAAAAACACTACCTGTTGCATTTTTTTTTTGGCATTGAAGGAAGTGTAAGTGATAACATTTGAACATATTTATCTCAGTGGCATCCTTTGTTTGCCTCACAGGTCTATAAAATCTCTGTGGGAGTCTCCCAAGGTTCACAGACTTTTTCTTAGGGAGTTATTTACCAGAAGACAGACTTACAAGGCTGCATGTTATGGGGGAAAAACACATAATTGCCTGCTAAATATTTCCTAATATGCAGAATTGACCAGTTGAACAGACCCTTTATCACCCTTTCTGCAAATTCTTGATTAAGGTATGTGAAGTCTACTGTGAGCAACAGCCTACTCCTAAACATCCCCAACAACTGACCAACCACTGGATGTCTCTAGAATACTGTAGACACATTGAACTAAATTTACTAAAGGTAAAGAGGCTGTTCACTTGACAAGATAAGTTGAATTTGCAAGAGAATCTGCCCCAGAGCTCAACATACAAAATCAGAAATGATTTGATTTTTTCAAGAAAGCTTTATGTATCTGACTCCTCTTAAATGAGTGGACATTTACTGAACAATGTTTCAAATGGCAACATGTTACTGAAAGGATAATACGCCATGAACCCCAGATTGTTTGTAAGACTATCCTCGTAATCAAGAGACAAATGGAAATGTTATTTTATTATGACTCGAAAAATGGCCAACATAAATTCCCCATGTCCTTCCTTCCTCCACTTCACCTGGCTACCACATTATGTTGCTTGTAACATAGGGTCACTGATATTCACATTACAAAATATGAGATAGAATTGGGGTTTCTTGTAACATCAGCTTACTGTATAACCTAAAGAACAATAAAGAAACAAGAACAATAAAGAAACAATAAATTAGTTGGCAAGCTTAGATGGGTTCCAGCTTGTGCTCTGCGGCTAATATTTTCATATTAATGAACATAAAGAACCTCCTAAAAAAATACAGGAAGGTTGGCCATGATAGCCATTATGTGCTATTTGTGGAAACCTATAACAATGTGATCAGTTCATTTGTGCATTGTTGTTCGCTAATCCCACCAGGCTGCTTTTTACTCACAGGTCCAATAGGTGTCGAGATTTTGGCAACAATTCATCTGCCAAACTTCAAAGCTGCATATTCTAAATGAGATTTCACTAATGCTTTGTTCAGGAGTAAGATTATACCTTGCTCTTTTTTTGAGCCTATGCCTCTTTAACTACAAGTATCTTGCTAGCTCTATAAGTTGTGGATTTGCATTGTGTGCTGTCTATATGATGTATTAGAACTCCCAGGACCTTCTCTATTACTAATTTGCTCACTTTTACTTACACTTGATATTTTTGTTCCTAAGTGCATAACTACATTTATAAATATTAAGTCGTGTTTGCCATATAGTAGCACATTAAACCATTGCATCCAATTAAATGTGTGAATTAGAGAAATCTTGCAAGTATTGCATTCAAGTATATGGTTTTTATGTCCACTGTAAGCACCAAAATATAGCTTTAGTCTTAAATACTGTTTTATATAAAAATAGGTTTAAAGATTTATGATCCCAAAGCTGAACATTGGGATACTCTGCTAACAACGTTAGACCATTCAGAGCTTGAATTATTACACAGGTTTACAAATTTAATTTACCAAAGCATATCCATCTTTAAGCAGAACTAAATTCTCATGCAATGATAAAGGCACTGTATACTTGCACATATCACACTGTGCCCTTCTCTTTTGGTGACAGATTAAGCCTCCAGGTGCAATTTCATCTTATGGCACTGCTATTGCCTCTGCTGTTTCTTCTAGGTCCCACAATACTCCTGTTTGCTCATTAGATGGCCATTGACAATGTAACCCCTGCTCATGCTTAAAATGAGCATAAATGCAAAAGGAAAAATTGCTAGGAGCATAGGGTAAAGGTTTATTTTTCAAAAGAAATGTTGCATGTCTCTTTTACCAAAAAACTTAAACTCCTATTTCTAATTTTTCACAGCCAGAAATTTGTATTACTTTAGGTTACACATTAGTTGTCTATGAGTAAAAATGTGGCAAAACTATAGTAAGGTTAAAATATACTACTTTTTTGGAGCTGCGGTGGCTTAACGCGATTGGCACTGCGCTGACAAACCGTACATCTCTGCAACCAAGGGTTTAGGTCACGGTCTCGGCTGCATGTGAATTGAGTTTGGTGGTCTCAGCCCAGCTCCTGGTGGGTGTGCTATGCGAGGTAAGCCTGCGCTTAGTACGCCCACCCCCCTCCCACAAAACCACCACACTTACACGCACTCGAAATTGGGTTAACATGCATGCACTTTGGCCACGCGGTCTCTAAAAAAAGAGAGGCGAAGGACTAACGGGGCTGGCTGAGCGGGCTAGATCCTCTCACTCCCTCATAGGGGAGTCCCTCTGCCCCGTTGGGCTTCAAAGCAGAGCAGGTAGGGCGGGCTGTGTGGGAGGACCCCCTCACACCCGCCATTGCCACCCGGGGCATGGAGAAAGATGGCAGATTGCCTCTGGGGGAGGTCTGCCTACTCCCAACTCCTTCAGTCTGGCTCCTCTCTCGAGTACACGCACAAAATACACTTTAAAAAAAAATATACTACTTTTTTACAAAGTTATGCATGGATCCTCATAAAGGAGAAAGATTTTCAAGAATTCATACCGATATTCATTTGTAATATTTTTTTTTTTTACAGCTACCCTATATGTGGTCATTTACCAATTCCTAGTAGAGTAGGAATGTTCACTTTTAAAGTGCTTTGCAAAAATTATTTTCACTTATTTTCGTGAATGATGCTAAGTAAAAATTCATTTTTCAAAAATAAAATACACAATCTTGTGCAAGGAAAATAAAAAAATGAACAGTAATTGTGCTTGCACATAATTTGATGATTTAATTCAGCACAGCTTCATCTTATTCATTTAGCTAAGTGATTTTGTCTTTGCAAAGGAAATGTTCATTTAACTTAGTGAATGAGGTGAAGTTGTAAAGTTTTTGCACTATCCAGTCACGTGATAGCAAAAATCCTGTTTTTGATTTCCTTTGTTTTCCTTGTGCGTGATTGGTCCTTCTTTTCTTTGCAAAGTGAAATTTTCCTTTGTTTCACCTCTTTCACTGGGATCATTCTTGACGTGATTGTAGCCGTATTAGTGCAATTGTGACAGAGAAAATTGAGTACTGTCCGTGATACTTTTTTCATTTGCACTAACATACAATTTTTTAGGACAAGCTTTCGGTGTGTTTCCCCTTCTTCAAGGTCCACTGAGATCATTGAAAGTAAACATGCTCCATACTGCTAGTAAAACAGGGTCATGATTTTGTAGGCTCAGATTCAGAGTTAACCTTAGTCATGTAGATACAGTAGAAGTGTGCCCCATAAAATGTAATTGCAGTATTTTCTTGTTTGGCAGGATTGTACCTGTAAAGCAAACCTACCTGCTATTATCTCTGTTTGCCAGAAAAGCATTCTTCTGTGCATTTTTTTGATCCAGATAAAAAAAAATTCACTAAAGACAGGGGCCCGGATTCACATACATCAGCGCATATTTAATACCGCTGTAGAGTATCTCTTTTACGCTACCCCAGCGCAGTGCGGAGAGGCAAGCATGGAAGTTCACAAAGCAAATGCTCCCAACTCTGCGCCGGCGTAGCGTCTATTTTGTAGACGTAAGCCGGCGTAAGGGAAGTAGGTGGAAGTGGGCTGGAAGTGGGCGTGATCCATGTTAATGAAGCGTGACCCCATGCAAATGATGGGCTGGGCGCCAGACAAGTACTTAAAATGAACTGCGCATTTGTCGGGACATTGACGTATCCCCGCGCGCATGCGTACAACCACGTCAGAAAAACTGCCTAAGATACGCCGGATCACTGTGTATGCCGTGAACGTAACCTACGCCCAGCCAGACCCATGTTGGCCCATATTCACAGACGTCCAACGTAAAATACGTAGGCTTGTGTTCCCTGGTCCATACCTTTGCATGGGTTGCGTTTCATCTATGGGGAATAACTTTACGCCAAACATAAAACTTACGCAAAATAATGCGCCGGCGCAAGTACGTTTGTGAATCGGCGTATCTCCCTCATTTGCATATTTGAATCGAAAATTAATGGGAATGCCACATACGTCCAGTGTAAATATGTGCCCACTCTACGCCGGTGTAGGCAAGTTACATCGGTGGGATGAAGACTGTTTTTAGGCGTATCTAAGTTTGTGGGTTCAGCGCACAGATACAATGGCTCATAAATGTACTTATGCAGCATATCTGGAGATACGTCGGCATAAGTGCTTTGTGAATCCGGGCCAGGATGGGCAAAACCCACAAAGCTATTTACAGGCACCAACCACCCATCTGTCCAATAATAATACCATAGTGGTTTATAAAGGCTGCTTCTTGGCCTTTTGGCTAAGATCCAGTGTTGTTCTGTTTCATTGGTGATTAGTCAAGAGGTGCATGGGGTACCCGACGGTCAACCTTGGGGGGAACGTTTCTCTTCGGAGGGCCCCACCTTGGTGCTATTGGCCTTAGGATTAGTCCCCGGGCAACGGGAAGCGATCGCCCTTCTAAAGGCGGTTCTGACGTGTTTCTGAGGCCCCCTAGGTGGTTCCCTTTGGACGGAGGAAGATGACGGCTCGTGGTCTACGGGATTCGATACAGTTCCTTGTGAAGCTGGAGTTTAAAGCGGAGGTCAACTTGAGGATGATCGTGGTCGATGTCTTGATCAATTTCCTGTGTTTAAGGGTAAGGGATATTGTGTGCTTATAAGACTTTCCTCAGCAGAGGTTATATGACGTAATTCTTCTTTCTTCCGAGATGTGTTGGAACGCTTATGAAAAGGTGAGGAACAAGGATAATGAATTATTGAGAAAAATGGAAGTTATACCCCTGTTCATGCAGGAAGAGAAGGCGATTGTGGTCCACCTGTCTAATCCCTTTGCGGATGTGAATTTAGTGAAGGCATTTTTGAATAATTATTGTGAGGACGAGGTGGAGATAGAAAGTACTGAATAAATTTGAGATATGGACTGGGAAATATAGATTTTTTGGGAAGTTCCGGCGTGACCCTGAGTGTGTTGGCGGGCTGAGAAGGCCCCCCGCGGTGTTTAACATTGGTGGGGAGAGGGGGTTCCTTTTCTACCCCGGGCAGCCGGTATATTTGCAGGAAATGCTGTGTTTATGGACACAAAAGTGGGGATTGTGATAAGGGGGTAAAGTGCAGGTTCTGCGGAACAGAAGACCACTCTTCTAAAGAATGTAAGCAAAAGAAAATATGTGACATTTGTAAAATACCAGGTCATCTTGCAAGACAGTGTCCGGAATATACCTCAACTAAAACTTTTTCAGAACTGAGTAGGATGGTAGCCAAGAACCTGGCAAAAGAGGAAAAGGAGCAGCAGAGGTTAGATTACCTGGCTCGGAGGCAGGGTAGCAGAGCTCGACCTGCTAATGTGGGTCAGCCAGCTGCGTGCTCAGAGCCAGAGACCAATGATGCTGCACCCACAGCTCAAGCTGAGGCAGTGAACAGCGAGGCCGGTACTGCTACTGTGGGTACAGTGGCTGGTGCTAGGGCTGACGCTAAGAGCCTTAAGGCTGCTGTGGGGGAAGAAGCCGGTGTGGAAGCCGAGAAGGATGGATCCCTGGCGAGTCAACCTATTGGCAGTGTGGAGGAAGATCAAGGGAGCCAGGCCTTTGTGAGTCTGGGGCGGGTTTTGGACTTAATAGGTGGTCTGTCCTCGAGTGCTGAGGAGGAGGAGTATGAGGAAGGAGATGAGGAAATGGACAGCGACGGGTCTCTGGAGTGCAGGCAGAGAATTGTCATCTCAATGGATGAGACTGCTCAGTCCTCTACCAAAAGGGCTCGGGAGGAAGGAGCAGGAGGGGGGGGGGAGGCGTGGCTGACCCCGACAATGGAGGCTCAGGTTCTGAGTCTGCCAGTTCTTCTTTTACAAGGAAGAGACTTACTTACGCAAATGTAGCAAAAAAGGGGCTGGCAGAGGACTCGCATTATCTTTAAGATTACACTATGGCTAGGTTTACCCTTTTGACTTTTTTTATGATGACTTTAATTGTGAGTTCTGTTAATGTTCGGAGCATATGTTCTGCGTGGAGACGAGCTATGGTGTTTGAACACTTGAGCCGGCTTAAAGCTGATATAATCTGTTTGCAGGAGTGTGGGATTGAAAGATTACCATATAATGAATGGGAGTGTGGAGTAGCTCTGTGGTCCCCGGTTTGTGAGTCCAGAAGTGAAGGTGTGGGCATTTTGGTTAAGAATAAGAATATACAGTGTGTGTCACATAAAATGGTGATACCTGGGAGAATGCAGGTGGCTGTCTTTGAGTTGTTTCAAAAAAAGTTCTGTGTGATTAATTGCTATGCCCCCGCAGATAAGAAAGAAAGCTGTGCCTTTTTGAATATACTTAAATTGTGGTTGCCTGGGAGGATACCTATGACGCTGATGGGTGATTTCAATTGTGTGAGGAAGAATTCGGAGAGAGAGGGTAGTGGGGATGGAGGTGATATGGACAGCTACTCTAAATTGTTGAACGATCTGGTGGCTGATTTTCACCTGCAGGATGTAGCGGTTGTGGTGGAGGAGGCAGATTTATATTTTACGTTCCATTCAGATAAAGGAACAGTTAAGTTGAGGATCGACTTTATTTTGTGTTCCTCCTCTCTTAGGCCGCGTACACACGATCAAATCTGTCTGCTGGAAACGGTCTGCTAGACCGTCCCAGCAGACAGATTCGATCGTGTGTACGGGCGAGCCGACGGATTTGGCCACCCGACAGATTTCAAAGCATGCTTTGAAATCTATCGGGTGGGAACCCGTCCGCCCGACATGTCTGCTGGTTAGTATAAAGAAAAAAGGAAGTTGCACTATGGGGAAACTAAGACAGAGTATCCCCAATGGGCAACCAAGGGGCTACCAAGGCAGAGATGGGCAGTAATATAGATAAAATTATTTATTGATCGTATAAAGATACAAAAATTTGGGATAAGAAATTTTTACAAAAAGTTGCAAATACTAAATGTATGTCATAAAGACTCACAAGTATGCCTACTTACAGCAGCCGGCCGGTGCTGCACACATGAACCTAGTTCATGTAACATGCAACAATGCGACACAAATAGGACACAAACATATAACAAACATAAAAAAACATATAACTCGGGCGATCCGGACGCCAAATGGGTCACTGCTGCTGGAGATTCCGTACGGTAATTACCGCTGAAATAGTATTCAAAAAATAAAAAATATATAATGTATAGAAATTTCCAGCAGGAGTACCCCTGCGGGAGAAGGATGTGGTTACAACTTAATATAATATATAGTATGATTATAACTGCATCCAGTTTAGTAATCGTTGTAGACCATTATTGTACTGATCAGATGGTTGGTGCTGGCCAGTAAGAACACAGTATAAGCAACTTTATGTAAGTTGCAGACACTATTGAGGGAACTACACGCCTTTAAATATTTTCCTGTGATTCCAGTGTAGGTTTCATTAGCTGTGGTGTTGACATAGTTCACTGATAATCATATTGGTACACAACCTGATTGACACTGTCATAAAGGTAGACTAGATAGTTTTAAAGTGTCCCCCGAGTCTTCCGGGTATAAGCAGTCCTAACAGTTGTCAATGTAATAAGAGGAACAGTCTTACCAAGCTCTTGAGAGAGGGGTCTGATAGCAAACGGCAGTGTTTGACTCCCAGCTCATAGATAATGAGAATGCTGCTGGCCGTAGCAAATGTCATCAGGTCTGTCGGAATCAGGCAGCGTGTGCGGCGGGTAGCCTGGCCGGGTGTACCATCGTGGAACACACTTTTGCTTAAGAATGCCCGGTGAGGTGCCCTATCCTTTATGGATGAAGGTACAAGTCCCGGCTCTTAGGTAAGGCTATGCAGCCTTTCTAGTGCTGATCTTTCTCCGGCGTGGAAGTCTCCTCAGAGAGGTCCCGATCCCGCTGGGGGTTGTGGGCGTGGCATGGCGTCCGATGCCGTATTACGTCAACGCGTTTCGCAACGTTAGTGCGTAAGCTTCGTCTGGACACGACAGCAGACATGTCGTCTCGCACCGGCGCCAAATGGATTTGGCGCATGCGCGGAAGTGTTTTACTTCCTGGTGCGGTGACGTGGCGGCGTCAACGTCACCGCCACGTCACCGACACGTCAGCGCGCCGTCTGCTGGCGGGGATCTTGGTTTGCTCGTGTGTACACGCGAGCAAACCAAAATCCAAACAGACAGATTTGTTCAAATCGGTCGGACATACCGTTTTGAACAAATCTATTGCCTCGTGTGTACGAGGCCTTAAGGTACAGGAGTATGAGGTGGTTCCGGTCGCCTTTTCTGACCACTCGGTAATATCGGGTCACGTGAATATGGAGGTGGGATGTTGATTTTGGGAGAGGTGTATGGAAACTGAATTGCTCTTTGCTTGAAGAGGATGTAGCCTGCATGAAGTTTGAGTCCTTTTATGAAGTTCTACTGTTCAAGAAGCGTGGGATTGGGCTAAGAAAGAAGTTGCTATCTTTTTTAGGAGGATGGGAAGGAAGAATGCAAGAAGGAGACGGGAGGAGGAGGAACGTTTGGTTAATAGATTACACTTTCTGTTTAAATGTAAAAGAATGGGAGTGGATGTGGAGGAGGATATTAAGGCTGTGTGGGAGCAAAGAAACAAGATGGTTAAGGAAAAGGAAAAGGGGATAGTTTTCCGTGCTAGAATACAAGAGATGGAGGAGGGGAGACCTGCTCAAGATATTTCTTTAAGAAGTCCTTTGGGCCCAAAAAAGCCTTATGTACAGTCCTGAAGGGGGAGGAGGAGGTAGGTGGAGATAGGGTGAAGGAGGTCATTAAAACCTTCTATGAAGAATTGTACGGGGGTGGCAGGACTGGCCGAAAGGAAGAAATCGAAGAATATTGTCAAGTGGTGAAAGGGAATTTAAGAGACGAAGACGCGGAGACCTTTTTGGACACTGTGACAGAAACTGAAGTTGAGGACGTATTGAAAGGTATGAAGAAGAACAAGACGCCTGGTGGCGATGGACTCCCGGTAGAATTTTATTTGCGTTTTTGGTCCGTGATTAAACACAACGTTTTTGGGGTGATTCAGTTTTGTATGGAGAAGAAAGTATTGTCAAAATCCATGAAGGAAGGCATCATTACCTTGCTTTATAAGAAAGGGGATCCACGTGAGGTGAAGAACTGGAGGCTGATAACCTTGCTCAATACGGATCACAAGATCTTAGCAAAGTTGTTAGCAAACAGAATGAGGGAGGTGATCAGTAAAGTGATAGGTGAATGGCAGGTTTGTGCAGTCCCGGGTAGGAGTATATCGGGCAATCCTATCCTGCTGAGGGACCTTATATTCTATGCGCAGAGCAACAACCTGCCTTTGGCAGTCACGGGATGTGATTTGGAAAAAGCATACGAACGAGTATCTCATGGCTATTTTATGGTGGTTCTAAAGAGTCTGGGCTTCCCGAAAAGCTTGGTGAAGATGGTGAAGTGCCTGTATAGAGATATTAGTAGCAGAGTTCTAGTGAAAGGGAGTCTTACTGAAGCGGTGAAGGTTAAATCAGGAGCCAGGCAAGGGTGCCCCTTGTCTCTGATCATGTTTATTTGCGTGATGGAACCTCTGATGAGGCACATAGCTCTGGACAAGGCCTTTAAGGGGGTTTTTGTACCAGGCTGTGGTGGAAATAATGTAAAGACTCTATGCTACATGGATGATGTGGCCTTTCTTTGTGGTTCAGCAAGAGACAGGAGGGAAGGTACCCTCCCTAATGAGATACTTGATAGGATGGCCAGTTTTAAAATGAGGGTGGTGTAAAAAAGATTTGAGGAGACCTATATCTCTAGTTTCTCCTAGTTATTATTTAAGGATGAGATCCTTTTTTGAGCAGAAAGGGCTTCTTGCACTAGGGCAGAACGCTGTCAACAAAGCATGTTTGTGGAAATGGTTAAGGAGGGAGGAGGTGGTGTCTAACATTTCAGGATTAAATTCAAAACGGGCGCAAGAATGTTGTAAGAATATGTCTGTGACAGGAATAACAAATAAACAGAAAGAGATTGGATGGATGGCCTTGCATAACTGTTTACTTACCTGTGAGTTCTTGAAAGCCAGAGATCTTGTGCAAGCGAGGTTTGTCCTAGAAGAGATTGCAGAGGGAAAGAAAATGTTAGACATGTTTTTTGGAAATGTGCTTTTGTGAAAGAAGTGTGGAGGAGGATGGAAGGCTTCTTAAATAGAGTGTTTAATGTGCAAAACCTGACCTTTGTTTCAGGTGTGTACGGATTGGCTGGTGGTGGGAAGGAGGCACGGCGGAAAATGTGTATTTTTTCGGCTATTTTTAAAGAAGTGTTGTGGGAGGCGAGGTGTGCTTTAAGGAAAAATAAGTTGGTGCTGACTGAAGAAGATTGTGTAGAGTGGTGTGTGGCAAAGCTGTATTATGGACTGGTGTCAGAAAGGAGGAAGTTAGGGGAGGAGGAGGCTAATGAGGTATGGAATTTTAAGAGGTGGAGGGAAGGGGGGGTTTTGTAAATGTTTTTATGTGTACATAAAATTTGTTGGAAAACATATGCCCAGATGAGGAAAAGAACACTGTCAGTGAAGGTATCGTGTTAGTTGTGCTGAGGAAGTGATTCAGTCTGATGGGAAAAAAAAAATCTGTTCTTATCAGTTGCCAATAGGTGGTGCTAAGCTGACTGTCCCCAGTACCCGGCGAGGGGGAAAGGGATGGCAGTCGGCGGACGCTAAGCCTGTTGGTGTGGAGGCGAAAGCCTTCTGATCGGGGCAGAGAGGCATGAGGTCAAAGCTAAAGGGTCGGGACCCTGGCCTTTGGCCTGGATCCGGTGGTGTCTGCCTCAGTCAGCTGTTGGGCGAGTGTACCCTTGCTCCTCCTTTTTGGGAAGGGCGGGTAGTACTTCCCGAATGTAATTAGGTGGGAGAGATGGGGGTTGTGGGTAGTAGCCTGCTGTGGTGGGCTCTCCCCGACCTCTTCTTCCACCTTTCTGGCTGGGAAGGGTGCTGCCGGTCCGGATCGGGGGTCAGGGTCCGTTGAAAAGCCTGTGGAGATAGTGCCCCTGGAGTGGCAGTCCAGGGGTGCCATACATACATACATACATACATACATACAGTGTTTTAAGAGGGGCACCTTAGGTCACATCTCCACAACACACTTTTTAACACCTGCCTCTAGGGCCGAGCCTTTTGGCTAGGACCAGAGGAATTTTTGTTCCTGGCCGGAGGGCCGGCCATCGTATTGCATGGTGGCCACTTTCCACTCACCATTCCCACCTTCCTTTCCCCCCCATTTTCTTTTTTATTTTACCCCCAGTTTGTCACGTTTTGTCTCTTTTTCTGTTGGTGCACTGCACTTTTAGTGTGATGAATAGGGTCCTGGTCCTCGGGCTGGCTATGAAAGTCTTGGGAGTAGGTGGACATGGCCTTCTGGCTTAGTTCGCCTGCTCTCATGGGGTCTCCCTTTGGGGGAGCCTCACCGAGGAGGGTTCTGTTTTGGCAGTCCCTCCGAGGATGTTAGGTCATGTGGCTTCGGCTGCATGGACCTTAGTGGGGTCCTCGTGGCTTCGGCTGCTTGGACCACTATACTCTTTTCCCTGTCAGGAGCCTAACGCCCCGGGGGATCAGAGCTGGGTCCTTTTCGGAGGACTATTTGACGATGAACCCGTCACAGTTTTTTGTGTCACTCTTTATGTGTGTGCACATTTTTTCTGCACCGTTTTTGGGTTGTGTTTTTGCACACCACAGGCTTTTCAATAGAAAAAAAAGTGGTTTATAAAGAGTCTCTTTATGGCTTAATGGCAAGGAAAGGATGGGTAGAGGCTTTACCAATTCTAATCCCTTAGTAACAAAGTGAAACCCAGATCAGCAGTTTGCTGTTTGTGTGTTTAGGCTTCACATAATCATAAACACATAATCTAGTAGTAGCTTTTTTTTTTGTAGAAGAATACAGTTTTATTTAATACAGATAGCCCGGGATAACTATATTTTCTGGTTTATTATTTTGCCATTTAGATCTATGGAGATTTCTAGGCTTTACCTAAATTCACTTACTTATATTTAAAGGATGACTTGAAGTCCAGAAGTCTTTAAAGCTGTGTTCACAAAGAGATTGATATGGATATTATATACAGGTCAAGATGCTGAGCCAAGCAATTGACATGCAAAAATAAAGACTTCTATAAGCTTATTACAGGTATGTGGGAAATCAAATCTCTTCTCCCAGCAATTACCTTTTAAAATGATTATATTTCTCCTGGCATCCACGAGTTTCAGTGTTATGACTTCTTAATTGCACTCTAAAACATGAATGATTTTTATGATTCTGAGTACAGCTACAGCTCTGTGTCGGTTATATCATTTTAAAATATATTGGCTTTTCACCTAAGATTTTTATTTAAGAGATATAATAAACAAAGTATGTCGTAACCAGGTGTCTGTTCAATGAATTAATAGAGGTGTGATGTGCTGTGTTACAGAATATTTTTGTAGCACTAATTATTGCTTGGGAATATAGTACAATTATATTAATATTTAAAAGTAACTATCAGGCCACGTACACATGATCAGACCGGTCCGATGAGACTGGTCCGACGGACCGTTTTCATCAGACCACGTTGAAGTGGTCTGATGGTCTGATGTGCGTACACACCATCAGTCCAAAATACCATCGGGCCAGAACGCGGTGACATAGAACACAACGACGTGCTGAAAAAACAAAGTTCAATGCTTCCAAGCATGCGTCGACTTGATTCTGAGCATGCGCGGGTTTTTGGTCCGATGCTTTTGTGTACTAACCATCGTTTTGGTCCGACGGTGTCTGTCGGACATATTTTAAAGCAAGTTTTAAAACTTTGGTCCGACGGACAACGGTCCAATGGGGCGTACACGCGATCAATTTGGTCCGATGAAACTGGTCTTCAGACAAGTTTCATCGGATCGGTCTGATCGTGTGTACGTGGCCTAAGATAAACTATCATAGAGACTGAGAAGTAAAATGAAGTGTCCATAATCTTCAATTCAATTGCTGCAATGTCTTGGTCTCACTATCTTCTGTCACTGGTTGTCTATGCGATAATAAAGCTTTTACTTGTATGGCTCAGCTGGGGTGAACATAACGAATATGCACTGATTGTTTAAAAAAACATCTTAATAATTAAATTAAAAAAAATATATTTTAATTTATAGATATGCATACATTTATTTATTGAACCACTTGCCGACCGCCTCCTGTATATGTACATCAGCAGAATGGCATGGTTGCGCAAAGTAACGTACAGGTATGTTGCTTTGAATTTTCCGCCATGTGGGAGTGCGCTCGCTGGCAGCAGCATTCACGCACCCCTGCCGCGAGCTCCATGACCACGCCCGTATGACCCGAGGACTTCGATGTCCGCTGGTGTCCCGCGATCGTGTTACTGAGCTGCAGAACAGGGAGGTGCCTGTGTAAACAATTTGAAGGCACCCTAATACAGAAGGTGTGTTACAGGCCAGTTTCACCAGGTAAAAACTGAGAGAAGAAAATTCTAATGAAATAAAACGAATGCAGCCACCACATCTAATAATTGCAAAGCTGAAATATATTACATTTAAGGCTTAGTTGTTCATCCCCAAGAAGATTCTGCATAAGAATTTTAGACTTGATGGTAGCCTCCTTCAAGGCAGTTCCATTTGTTCAGTTCGGACCTCTTCAACTTAACATTCTGTTATTGTGGGACAAGTTGGTTTGGTTTTTAGACAAATCTACTTATCTAACCAAGGACCACAATTGCAGCTCTAGAGTTGGGAAAATACTTCTTCCTGATTTCTTGGAAAATCCTATTAATGGATGCCAGACTTAAGGGCTGTAGAGGACTTCTAGACATCTTGTCAGACGACATGGACACCAGAGAAAAAACATCTCTCAATCTATATGCTAAACCTGAGTGAATTTGTTGCCCCTACAATGCTGGTCCAAACAGATTCAGTGGAACAATGCAATGACAGTGGCATACACCAGGGACCTGCGGTGAGGTCAGTGGCTGGTGAGGCACTGGCTAGTATCAGATCCAAAACCCACAATACCATTTAGTGAAAAAACCCAAAAGCATAGCCGAGCACTGTGAGAAGAAAAATGTCATCTTCATCTTTAGCCAATTGGCTCACACTGAAAAACCTGAGTGTCTAGGTGCAGGCAGTCAATCAGATTCCCCCAGACAAACAAGTGTTTGGTGAAAGTAATCTATTGGACAGCAGATTTTTATTTTTTATTTCTGCATTCTGTAACAGCCCTGTAAATGCTGAAGTTACAAAATGCAGAAATAAAAAAATAAAATTACACTGCGATCTATACAGCTACCAACAGTCCTGATTTTGTTAAAACAAGTCCTTATGTTGCTTAAATTAGAAAATTATGAGAACTAAAAGTGCCATATATAATTTATATAATAAAAGAATAGATCCTGAACCATTCTCTGATTATGTAGATTACATTAGTTCTCATAGTTTACTCATTTGACCAGCTCATATGTGAATGTCGTTACTGCCACGATTGTTAGAGTGAGAGAGCGCTAGAGCATGAAAGTGTCGACTATGAAGATTTTTTACTGAGGTTTGGCACCACTAGTGTGTGCAATTTTAAAGCGTGGCATGTTAGGATTATACACAAAAAGTCTAAGTTTAGTGTTTGTTCATTTATTAATGGGGCATGGAGTTTCACAGAGAATTAGATTCTCGTAGAGTATCAGAAATACACTACGCCGCCGTTTTTTACCTGGCTCTACGTGGAATCCAGGTAGATTTTGTCCAGTAAACGACGGCGGCGTAGTGTATTTCTCCCGTCGCAATCCATCTGCGCGAGTAGGGGGCGTGAAGCATTTAAAATAGGCGTTTTCCCGCGTGATCGAACTGCGCATGCTCCGTTCGCAAATTTCCCGCCGTGCATTGCGCGAAAACACGTCGTCGCGTCGTAGTAGCGTCGTTTACGTACATTCCTATTCCCGAACGAGTTACGTTAAAAAAAAAAAATATTTTCAAATCGACGCGGGAACGACGGCCATACTTTACATGGGTTACGCACTGTTAGACCAGCAAAAAGCTCCTCTAACATTACGTAGCCAAAAAATGACGTAGGCGATTGCGAGGGACACTCGTACCTTCGTGGATCGCCGTAAAAACTCATTTGCATATCCCGACGCATGAAAACAACGCAAACTCCTCCCAGCGGCCGCAAGAATATCGCAGTGTAGATCCGAAGGCTTACGAGGATGTAAGCCTCTCGGATCGAAGCCCGAAGCCGCTGTATCATGGTTTGAGGATTCAAACTAGTGATACGGCGCGCAAAATTTGAAATTACTCCTGTCTAACACCAGTTAGACAGGCGTAATTGTTCTGTGAATCTGGGCCATAATGTTTGAGGGTTCTGAGTAATTTTCTACATGTAGGAGAGAAGTGTCAGAATTGACCTGTGTGGCCAGAGTGGCAAGTGGTTAATTACCATAAATAAGTAATATACAAATAATTATATTATTGTTTTAAAGGTAATTTACTATATTTCAAAAACTGTACTCAAGCAGGTAGCTTAATGGACAAATTACTGAAGTCTAAAGTTATAACTTCAAACCAGTTATTTCACAGTTAATAGATAAATAATACATTATTATGTTATAACATATAGCATAATAATATATTATTTAGCCTGATTAAAAAAGTACCTTTTCAGCAGCAGATTATCCCTCTAACCGTATACCCATATACCCAGTTTTTTTCCTGGTAGTTAAGAGGGCTAGGCTGGAAGGGGGCATGTGTCTTTTAGACACATGCCCCCTTCCATAACACTGCAGTTATAGGAGAGCCACCACTGCAGCATTTTTATTGGACAGCTTTGACCAATGGTGCTTTACCATTAGTCCAAGGCTCCAAGCTGTCCATTGAGTTCAGTAACTCTGACAAGAAGTCAGAGGCACTGTGAGCTCATTCTCTCTGGCTGTGCTGTATGTAGCTTCTGACAGGCTGCGCAAGGCTTCCTGTATTTCTGGAACCATAGATGCTAGGAGCTCTTTTGACCAGTGGTGGGGTAGGACTTTAGCTACCTTTTCCCAAATGTGGGGTCTCTGTGACCCCAGGTCACCAAGCTATGGCCCTTAAAGCTTGATTGTTTTATTTTGGTTAGCCAGCAAACTCGTCTGACCTAAACCCTATAGAGAATCTGTGGGGTATTGTCAAGAGGAAGATGAGAGACACCAAACCCAACAATACAGACAAGCTGAAAGCCACTATACAAAAATTAACTAAGGTACTGAGACACCAAATATAGTCAGAGATGGCTGCAAAGGGAAACACACGGTGGTGTAAGTATCAAAAATTGATAATGTTTATTGGTACAAAATTCATATATGACAAAAGCTGCGACATTCACCACAGCATTATAAAACCATAACGTTGTCAGGAACTCATAAAAGAAGGAGACCCGGGCTCTCATTCATGACCCACTCACACCAAACAGCTGGCTATGTTAACTGAAGTCTAATCGACACTGATAAGTAATTAGCCATGGCCAGTTCTGGGGCAAAATGGACATGTAATCGCAAAGCCATCACAAAGGTGTCTGTTAAACACGCCAGGCCGTTTAACAGACACCAGTTCAAGGTAACAAGTATGTTCAGAAGCGGGGGAGGAGGAATTGGTGAACAACTGCAACCTGATGGTCACATGTGAAGGGGCATCCACACAGCAGTGGCACAGCAGTTACGTTAACATATGGAGTCGGAACAGTGTCCCAGGAGTAATCTCACCTGATCTCCCGCTGATGCTTGGTCTTCCCCGACAGCTGGTTCACAATGGTAGTTGACCACTACTCAACTCCCCCTCACCGGAACCTCCAAGATAGGTGCAAATGTCAGTCGGTGTGTGATTGACGTAGGAAGTTCTTTGTATCCTCTGTGCAGTAGGGATGAGCTTCGAGTTCGAGTCGAACTAATATTCGACTCGAACATTGCCTGTTCGCCGAACATCGAACAATTTTGGGTATTAGCGGCAGCCAATCAGCATTTCTTTTACTTGTGTGACCTAGAAGCCATCACAGCCATGCCTACTAATTGCATGGCTGTGACTGGCCAGTGCAGCATGTGACCGAGCATGTGACCTAGCCTCTATATAAGCTAGAGGCACACAGCACAGCTTGTCACTCTGCTTTAGCTAGGGTAGGGAAAGGACTGCAGCTGCTCTCAGGGACAGATTTAGATAGGATTTTCCTGCTTCAGAAATCGAATTACAATACTCAGCGATCGATCTACATAGCGTTAGCTACATTAGGGAAAGGTTCCTCATTGTGCTTATAGGGAGAGAATTAGTCCTACTTCACAAATCTAATTGCACCAGAATAGTGTCCCATCATTGGTATCATCGGCAGGAATAGTGTCTTATCATTAGTGTCAGTTGGAGAAATAGTGCCGCATTATTGGTATCAGTGGGAGAAATAGTGCCCCATCATTCGTATTATTGGGAGGAATAGTGTCCCATCATTTGTGTCAGTGGGAGAAATAGTGCCGCATTATTGGTATCAGTGGGAGGAATAGTGTCCCATCATTGGTATCATTGGCAGGAATAGAGTCCCTTAATTTGGGTCAGTGGGAGAAATAGTCCCGCATCATTGGTATCAGTGGGAGGAATAGTGTCCCGTCATTGGCAGGAATTGCGTCCCATCATTAGTGTCAGTGGGAGAAATAGTGCCCTATCATTGGTATCAGTGGGAAGAATAGTGTCCCATCATTGGTATCATTGGCAGGAATAGTGTCCCATCATTAGTGTCAGTGGGAGAAATAGTGCCGCATTATTGGTATCAGTGGGAGGAATAGTGTCCCATCATTGGTATCATTGGGAGGAATAGTGTCCCATCATTTGTGTCAGTGGGAGAAATAGTGCCCCATCATTGGTATCAGTGGGAGGAATAGTGTTCCATCATTGGGGAAGGTTCCTTCTTGTAAATATATTTTTTAATGTATTTTATGTTATTTTAAGTTATTTCCCTATCCACATTTGATTGCAGAGTACTTGCCATGCTCTTACCAACATGTTGCTGCCATTTGCAGCCCTCTAGCCCTTTCTCTAGTTTTTTAGAGACATTTTAGTAGTCAAAAATGTGGGTCCCCATTGACTTCAATGGGGTTCGGGTCACGTTCGGGTCAAGTTCGGGTCCAGAACCTGGACTTTTTTCCAAAGTTCAGCCGAACCCACCGAACTAGAACATCCAGGTGTCCGCTCAACTCTAGACCTGTATCAATGCAAAGAAAGTTTTAAAAAAGCGTCAGTTTTTTCAGGAGCAGTGATTTTAATAATGCTTAAAGTGAAACAATAAAATTGAAATATTCCTTTAAATTTCATACCTAGGGGGGTGTGTAAAGTATGCCTGTAAAGCAGCGCTTGTTTCCCGTGCTTAGAAGTGTAATTTCCGAAGAATAAAAAGTAATTTAAAATCACTGCTCCCGAAAAACTGCCATTTTTAAACCTTTTTTTTGCATTGATACATGTTCCCTGGTGCAGGACCCAGGTCCCCAAACACTTTTTAGGACAATAACTTACATATTAGCCTTTAAAATTAGCACTTTATATTTCAAAAGTTCGAGTCCCATAGACTTTAATGGGGTTCTAAAGTTCACACAAACTTTTGGTCTGTTCGCAGGTTCTGGTGCGAACTGAATGAGGGGGGGGGGGGTTCGGCTTATCCCTACTGTGCAGTCTGTGTAAGCTGTGTGGAGCTGGGTGGGACAGCTGATGGTACAAGCCATATGAATAGAGTGAGGAGTTGGATCACATGACATAGTTTCTTTGATGCACTTTGCTCACTTAATCGCGTGAGCTTTGTCAGGACACTGTGGAAGTCAGTTTCTGGAGCTTATAACAGGTAACAATGGTACCTCCCCTCTTGAAATTTCTCCCAGACACTTACCACAGACTTAAAGGGCCACATCATGAATAGATCAATAACAAAGGTGATAATTTTGTATCAAATAGCTTTTGGATATCTGATGCCGCGTACACACGATCGAATATATCTGCTGAAACTGATCCGTAGACCAGTTTCAGCGGACAGATTCGATCGTGTGTACGGGCTAGCAGACAGTTTCCAGCAGACAAAAGTTTTAAAGCATGCTTTAAAACTTGTCTGCTGGAAAGCCGTCTGTCCGACATGTCCGCTGGTTAGTACGCCTAACCAGCGGACAAAAATCCCCCGCATGCGCCGAATGGATTAGACGCATGCGTGGAAGTATTTTACTTCCTGGTTCGGTGACGTGCCGGCGTCAACATCACCGCCACCGCGCTGTCCGTCCGCGGGGATTTTGGTTTAATCATGTGTACACTGATCACACCAAAATAGCCCAGCAGACACGTCCGATGAAAACGGTCTGTCAGACCGTTTTCATCGGATAAATCTCCTCGTGTGTACGCGGCCTTATTGTTCAGACCTCAAATTCAGATGTATTTTTTAGTTACAAACTCTCCCAGACACTATATCCAAACAGATCAAGTCAAGAGCATCAACATCCACAGCAGATCAATCAAACAGGCATTAAAGTTACAACCAAGCCAATACAGTTTTTGAATTTAGACTTGGAAGTGAAGGATATTAAAAGAATATAGAAAGTATCCAGCAATGAATAGAATTCCACAGTCCACAGATATTCCCGGTCTACATGACTAGGAATCCAAAAATACCTGTAAGCTGAGATTAGTGTTAAGCCCCTTTGGAATCATCGTTTTTAGACAAAATATCCACTCCATATCCACTATCAAAGCAGCCTGGGCTTCCATAACATCTCAGCAGTGCCACAGGCTGATTGCCTCCATGTCATGCCGCATTGATGCAGTAATTCATGCAAAAAGAGCCCCCATCAAGTATTGTGTGCATACTGTACTGTACATTGACATACTTTTCAGTAAGCCAACATTTCTGTATTAAAAATCCTCTTTTTTAATTAGTCTTATTTAATATTCAGGTTTTCTGAGATACTGAATTTTGGGCTTTCATTAGCAGTAAGCCATAATTATCAACATTAAAAGAAAGAAATGCTTGATGTTGTTTTCAGGGGTTGGGCTTGCCCTCATAGTTCCAATGAAGGGAACTCTTAAGGTGTCAGCACACCAAAACATTTTGGACAATTTTATGCTCCCAACTTTGTTACAAATGCGATTCAGTTCGTATGTGTAGCGCTATACCAGTTATTCACTCAATCACTCACTCACAAAGGAAATTATTATGTGTAAACTAAGGGAGTAGCTATAGGAGCAAAATATGCTCCCAGTGTTGCTAACCTTTTTAGGAATAAATGGGAGGAAGAAGAAATATATTATAAAATCCGACTAGGCCTACAGTTTTACAAGCAATACATAGACTATATAAAAAATGTGTGAACCTGCGCTTAGGACTGAGGGTCTAGGCTGCTGCCCCCCCTAAACCTGTCCCCTGAGTCAGGGGATGATGTGGAAATAAGTAGTGAGAATGGGTGGGGTTAGTGGCGCTGCCTAATTGCACGTCTAAAAGCACATGTGTAACAATACAACATAGACCAGAATAAGGTGTGTATAGTGGTTACACTTTGTGACATGCGAAAACAATGTGGTAGCTATGTATGAGTATAACCCAACAAGTGGGTGGTGCCAAGAAAAATAATATAAATATAATAAAGTCTAAATAAAGTAAATAGACCTGTGCACAAAAAGTGGTCTGTTGGCCTAGAGGCCAGTGGGTTAGCCAGAGGGAGAGGGAGGGGGGTGCTCAGTATAAACCTCCTCTGCACTATATAACCACAGATGGAACAGGAGATGAGTACTTCTGACAATTGGATATGTAAAGAACAGCGTGTGCAGTAAAACCGGGGAACTTCCCTATAGACAGTGTATAAATCTCTAGGAGCATCACACTACCACGGACATTAGCATAATGGCTAAGCATATACTGCACAACAAAATAACAATTGGAGTCCAGTAATAATATACCACAACAAATGTGATCCTAGATATTAGGAAATGGCATAGATATTAATGGTCATAACAACACATAAGTCTCTGAGTCATCAAGGCGACGCACATACGTCACTTCCGGGTCAGCGTTAGGTGGATCGCAGGTGAAGCGCACTCTGCTTATTGCCTTATACACGCTTCTGGTACCCGTAGAGCATATAGAGCGTCACTACTCTGGCTCAGTCTATTTTTCATTTTTTAGTTCTGTTCTCTTTATTTTCTTTTTTTGTGCATATTTTATTAGTTTTCAGCCGCTTCTGTCTGTAGAGTGGCATACAGCCGTTTGGCTGAATAAATTGATTTTAAACATATCACACTATTGGAGTCCGTTTTTTCTCATTCTGAGGAACTGAGACAGCCACATTGTTGTGTCACCTGCTCACAAGGAAGTTCACCGGGTGGATTATCCATTGGAAAGCTGCTAAATTTGGGAGGAGAGAACACCTACAGTGACCTGAGGAGCCTGTGTTACATGCCAGCTACCCCTGATGGGGATTGCTATCTGGTGAGTGGGGAACCCTGAGGGGAGCACCTGGACCACTCCGTTTCAGTATACACAAGAGCACCTCCTTCACAGAAAGACATGTCCCCCTTTCTAGCTGGACTTTATCCACACTGCATTGTGATTGATGACTCAGAGACTTATGTGTTGTTATGACCATTAATATCTATGCCATTTCTTAATATCTAGGATATCTTGGACTCCAATTGTTATTTTGTTGTGCAGTATATGCTTAGCCATTATGCTAATGTCTGTGGTAGTGTGATGCTCCTAGAGATTTATACACTGTCATAGGGAAGTTCCCTGGTTTTACTGCACACACTGTTCCTTACATATCCAATTGTCAGCAGTACTCATCTCCTGTTTCATCTGTGGTTATATAGTGCGGAGGAGGTTTCATACTGAGCACCCCCCTCCCTCTCCCTCTGGCTAACCCACTGGCCTCTAGGCCAACAGACCACTTTTTGTGCACAGGTCTATTTACTTTATTTAGACATTATTATATTTATATTATTTTTCTTGGCACCACCCACTAGTTGGGTTATACTCATACATAGCTACCACATTGTTTTCGCATGTCACAAAGTGTAACCACAATACACACCTTATTCTGGTCTATGTTGTATTGTTACACATGTGCTATTAGACGTGCAATTAGGCAGCGCCACTAACCCCACCCATTCTCACTACTTTTTAATACATAGACTATATTGTCATTTTATGGGAAGGCACAGAAGAAACATTACAAGATTTGTTCACATAAATGAAAAGGGTTGTAAAGGTTTGTTTTTAATTTTCTAAATAGGTTCCTTTAAGCTAGCGCATTGTTGGTTCACTTACATTTTCCTTCGATTACCCTTCTAAATGTATATTTCCTTTGTCTGAATTTCTCACCTCCTGTTCTTCCTCAGTAAGCTTGCCCCCATAATCCAAGCCATTCTGGCTGGGGGTTAGTCAGTGTGCTCCCCCATCCCTTGGGACTACATCCCTGCGGGAAGACACTGCGTCTTACCACACTGAGAACTTACCACACCGTGCTCTCCTGCTTAGTGTGGTCAGTTTTTAATAGGAAATCAGATGGACTGGCAGTAACACCAGGGATTTTTACATAAATAAAGCAATATAAAGAGAACAGGATATTTTCTTATGCAAGTACATGGTACAGCAGGCACATATCAGGAATTTGAAATGTTTTGGTAACAAACGCTTTAAGAGTTAATCAGAAAAAAAATTGAAACTAAATTAAATGTCTTCCAATTTTTCCCAATGCAATTTTCACATCATTCACATGGCCCCAGATATTTAACCAAAATATAATTGACAAAGTCCCCCAAAGTAAGATAATTACAGAGGGGCAACTTTAATGTAATGCAGTAAAATGATAAAGGCAATGTTAAAATCAGAGTTCTCGTTTTACTTTAACCACTTCAGCCCTGGGAGGTTTCACACCCTTCATGACCAGGCCATTTTTTGCGATATGGCACTGTGTTAATTTAACTGACAATTGTGTGGTTGTGCGACGCTGTACCCAAATAAAATTGATGTCCTTTTTTTTCCCACAAATAGAGCTTTCTTTTGGTGGTATTTGATTACCTCTGCGGTTTTTATTCTTTGCACTATAAACAAAAAAAGAGGGACAATTAAAAAAAAAAAGTTTTAGTTTTTACTTTGTTTTTATGTGTCATTTAACTCTTTATTTTTATGTTTTTCTTCTTTTTTTTCATGGGGGGGGGGGGGGCTTTTGAATCAGTTACAGTAAGGATGCTATCAGCATGAAATACTGGTATATCTCTACTGCAGTGCTCTGTTGTTCATGGGTAGGTGAGGCAGAAATTATCATATTCTTTAACCACCTGCTGACTGCTCACACTAAATATGCTGACCTTCTTCTGGGTTTAGGGTGCACATGGCTGATCGGCTATGTCAATCACAGAGTTCTGTGTTTACAGAAACACAGAATTCTGTGCACAAGGAACAGTGATCTGGCTACTTCTGGCTACTTCTTCATGAAAAGCAGAGCACTGCCCTCATAGTAAAGTAAAAGCAAGACACATTACACATTGTTAGACAAAAAGTTAACCCCCTTAATGCCCCTAAATATTAATCTTTTCCAAGCCAATGTCATTAATACAGTGTCAGTGTACAGTATTATAATTGATCACTATATTAGTGTCACTAGCAATGTCAGTGTCAGATAGTGACCCTCCAAAATAGTGTCTGTTAGCACCATATTTCCCATCACCTTATCAGAGTCCCACTATAAGTCGCTGATTAATGCCATTATAGCATCATAGTTACGTAAATTTCAGCACATATACCATAGTTTGTAGATGCTATAACTTTCACACAAACCAATTAATCTACACTTATTGATATTTTCTTTTTTACCAAAGACATACTGTATAGCAGAATATATTTTGGATTTGAATTAGATTTTTTGATTTTAACAGGAAGTAGAAAATATATTTTTTCAAAATTCTTGGTCTTTTTTCGTTTATCTAATTAAAAACCCAGTGGTACTGTCAAAAGAAAGCAATGCCCTGTGTTATAAACACAGCAGGCATCGTGACTTGGTATGGTTCCTTCGGAATAGTCTGTATGGTCAAAAACAACTTTCAAAAATGTTGGTCTTTTTTTGTTTATCTAATTAAAAACACAGTGATAAATAATTACCACCAAAAGAAAGCAATTCCCTGTGCAGGGGCGGACTGATAACTCCCGGGCAATAGAAGATTATGGGGCCCCTGGGCTTACTGATGGTCACCATGCCAGGAGGCAGTGCAGAGACAGGGCAGCTAAAATCTTAGGATTTTCACATCAAAAGCATGTCAGTTTTGGACATATCAGGGACAGATGTAAAAAAAAAACACAGATTTTTACATACTGTCCCTGGTTTTACTGAGCCTGGCAACCCTGATGGGGCCCCTAGTGGCATGGGGCCCTCGGGCAGTGCCTGAGTGACTCAATGGTCAGTCCGCCCCTGGCCCTGTGTTATAAACACAGAAGGCATCATGACTGGGGATGGTTCCTTCGGAATATTCTGTCGGGTCAAATAGGGTTAGTGGATGGCAGAAAGGCGGGATGGTGAAGTGGTGAGATTTTAGCGGCAGATTATTGGCAGGGAAAAAGAGAAAGGAGAGGACTTCTATGTCACTTTAAATCCCATATCCTGGTCCGATGAAACATGTCCGACGGACCGTTTTCATCGGACCAGGCAGAAGTGGTCTGTTGGTCTGATGTGCGTACACACCATCGGACCAATCCCCTCAGACCAGAACGTGGTGACGTAGAACACAACAACGTAATGAAAAGTTTTTTTTCTGAGCATGCGTGGGATTTTGGTCCGATGATTTTATGTACTAACCATCGAACCTGTCCGACGGACAGATTTCCAGCAGACAGGTTTCTAAGCATGTTTTGAAACTTTTGTCCACTGGAAAACGGTCCGATAGGCCGTACACACGATCGAACATGTCCGCTGAAACTGGTCTGCGGACCAGTTTCAGCGGACTTGCTCGATCGTGTGTACGCAGCCTAACAAAAACGAAAATAAAGCATTTTTTTTATGTCAGATCTTTCAGATTCTGCGCGTTCATTTTCGTTTGTTAAAACGATAACGCAAATTCCAGAAATTTGGACGGAAATGCATTCGGACAAAAACGAATGCACATGTCTACAAGGTTCCTCTGTCTGGTAGATTGCCAAGTGTGTGGACCATGGTTTGGCCCCCTTTACTGTGTTGTTTCTTTTTTCTAGATACTGTTGTATTTTCATGCTGCTTGTAAAATTTGTTTTTAGTTCTGGTCATGTATGTTTGTTTTAACACAGTTTTCTTGTCACAGCTGGCGGTTATTCCTTTTGTGGTTTGAGGTGGCAGGTGGCTGGTAGAGGAGGTAGAATTGGTAGCAGGAAGCCCAAGTAAGCTCCTGAGCTGTTTTTGCAATTGTCCTTGCACATGATTGGATGGTGGAAGTTAGCAACGCTCTCCATCATTTACTAAGCTCTGGAGCAACTGCCCTTGAAAAGTGCAACTGCACTTTCAAAAGTGCACAGTCTATTTGCCTTTAGTAAATCAACCCGTGTGTGTGTGTTTGTTTTCTTAGAGAACTTTGGAGCAGCATTGTAAAGCTATAAGCTGATAAATTCAGTTACCAGATTTAATACTGGACTTCCATTGACATTTCACAGTATTAACCCCTGCAGGTACAGGGACCTGGCAAGCAACACTTTAAAATGTCCCAGAGTGTAATCCCATTCCTTTTTTAAAACAGCACCTGGTACTCAAGTTATTAAATATTCCCTTGCGCAATGTAGTTGTTGTTAAAGGAGGGTGTATAACCAGATTGTAATCTATATAGCATATATATAGCAGTGTGCCCATTTTCATTGCTCTTTTCATTTTCATTATTAGGAAACCTGAAAGGTCTTGAAAAACTACCAGCTGAGCCTATATTTTAAATTAAAGTACTTACTAGGACATACCATTTCCTTAAAAATATTATTATTTAAAAAAACTGACCAACTTTGGAGTTTATTATCTGGAGACATGTAAATAAAAATAGGAGATAGGAAAAATAAATCACTATGAATAATATAGTGGCATCTTGTGGTAGAAATGGTAAATTACAATTTTCCTTTAACAAACCGTTTAGCTTTCTGATTTTTTGTAATTTTTACCAGTATTGTTTCAAGAAATCAGGTAATAAAAAATCATTAATAGTGAAAGAAATTGTGTTTGTAAGCCTTGAATTAAAGGTTTTCAAAGGATGTTGAGAAAGTAGAAAGTTCCTGTAACCATTTCAATGCAGTGCCAGTGTTAAAAAAAAAGCTGTGAAATGTTAAGTAGATTTAGGGCTTATGTCAACGGGCGTTCTTGTCAAATGCAGTGGTTTTCATTTATACGCAGCTGTATGCACACTACTGTAAAACGTTGCTTTTACCAAAAAAAAAAAAAAAAAAAAAGCTGCATTTGATGTTCTTTGCCTGAAGTTCAAACATACCTTACTAGGGTACTAGGGCATGCTGTGTCCAAAGAAACACAGCGCAATGCAAAACAAATCAGAGGCACCCTCCTAACTGTCATATGCACTGCTCTATTAAAATCAATAGCAATTTGCTAACCTGCATTAGATGTGCATTTTAAATGTATGTTAAACATAGGAAAACAAAACCAGTTGACATGAGCCTTTAATGATGTGCAGAAAAGTATGCCAACTGTTCCTGATTTCCGTTAAAGCATTTGAGCTTAACAATACATACATTTTTTTTTTAACTGGAAATTATTTTACAATACTTTCAACTATGCATTAGTATATTGTCAGCATTCAAAGGAAGTTTGTACCTAGCAATCCCTTTACTATTAGTGATGGTATATCCCAGTTCCCCTTCTAGACCCCCCACCTTAGTCATAGTTGTACGCTCTTATTGTTGTGCTGTGTGAAATTAAAGGCCCATACACACAATCGACTTTTTGACAACAATGGTCCTGATGAACATGTTTGATCGGACAATCCGACCGTGTGTATGCTCCATTGGACAATTGTTTTTGGTTTTTCATCGGACAAATGTTCGCTGTGAATGCTGTCAAACCTTTCGGCAACAAATGTCCGATGGAGGATAATCCGATTGTGTGTCCATCAGACTAAAGTCCAAAGTAAAAACATGCATGCGCAGAACCAATTCTAAAGATCAGAAAACAATAGCAGAAGTTGCCCAAAGGGTGGCGGTAAAGAGCTGAAAAACCACGTGATTTGGCTGAAAATGTCCTGCCGGGTGTATGCAGAAGAAGTTCACGGCCAACGCCCATTCGGACCAAAATCCACGGAAACGTCAGATGGAAGTCCGATCGTATGAGGCTTAATAGTTTTGAGACAGATAGCATGTACAAGAGCTGACTATACTCTCGAAATGTCTACTACTGGCGGTTACATATTAACCACTTAAGACCCGGACCAAAATGCTGCTAAATGACCTTGCCCCTTTTTGAGATTTGGCACTGCGTCGCTTTAACTCACAATTGCGCGGTCGTGCGTCGTGGCTCCCAAACAAAATTTGCGTCCTTTTCTTCCCACAAATAGAGATTTCTTTTGGTGGTATTTGATCGCCTCTGTGATTTTTATTTTTTGCGCTATATACAAAAATAGAGCGACATTTTTGAAAAAAAATCAATATTTTTTACTTTTTGTTATAAGAAAAATCAAATAAACTAAATTTTAGTCAATCATTTAGGCCAAAATTTATTTAGCCATATGTCTTTAGTTAAAAAAAATCGCAATCAAAAATAAATTAGCTACCTAGCGGGAACAGCGACACTAATACAGCGATCAGAAAAATGATCGCTTAGTGACACTGGCAATAGGGAGTGAAAGGGTTAACTCGGGTGGTGATCAAGGGGTTAAAACTTTATTAGGGGGGGGTACGTGGGCTACCCTGAACCTAACACTAACTGACTGTCACACTGCCTGTCACACTGACACTAAATACAGTAATCATACATGTATGATTACTGCATTCAGTGACACTGTGACAGGGGGGAGGGGGGGCGTTAATGTGACTATGTGTAGTGTGTGTCAGTGTAGTGTTAGTGCAGACTTACTGTGCGATGTGATCTCTCCTCAGCGGTGGTTGAAAAAAACACTGAAGAAGAGATCACATCGCTTCCTCCTTCCTGTGTTTACACAGGAGGAGGAAGTGACAGGGCGGGGGGGGCGCGCGGATTGGCTGAGAGCGATCCGGAGGGGGCGGACAAAAACGAATAGCCGTCCCCTCATCGCAGATCGCTCAGCCAGCAAAACGGACCGCCGTATGTACGGGGGGATCCGATCGGACCCCTGAACCCCCTCAAGGCACCAACGTATATATACGTTAATGTGCCTGTCGGTACCATTCTGCCGACGTAAGTGTACATGCGGCGGCCCTTAACTGGTTAATGGTGTTCCTCTATATACAGTATAATTGCTAGCAAAGGTTGAAGATTTTTTACGAACAATACTAATGGAGTGTCTGAGTGGGCAGTGTTTGCAGCAGAGGAGTGTGAAGGATACGATAGCAGGCAAAATGTGCAGGGAAGCAGTGCAAAGGTAATGACAGTGGGTCGTATGTGCAGGAGAAGAGTCTGTATAGCATCTTTATAAAATACAGGTGGCAGTGTGTGTAGCATGGTCTGGGACCTGTAGAGGCCTAATGGTGATCTCCAGAGGCATGTCCGACTGAACGGCTACTTCTGGTTGGACTGCAAGCCAGCAATCCCAACCCTATGCTGCTCTCCTGCTTCTGGATAGGTGGCGGGCCTCAGACTAGGGTTGTCACCTTATCTCTTTAAACCTAAACACATATTAATCACACAGGTTCTGTGGCTGATTACAGTGATAATGAAACTCATTTGGTGCCATATCTGCATTAAATTAGACTCAGAACCTGTGTAATTCATTTGTGTTCAGGTTGAAAGGGATGAGGTGGCAACCCTACCTCAGACAGTCTAGCAGCCAGATGTTTCTGGGATAGGCCTCAGGCTTCTGGCCTAGCAGCCCGGGAGTCAGTACAACACGTCCACCAAGACAGCCGCCCAGGTGGCACAGAACCCTGATCACCTGACTCCATCCAAATAAATAGGCTCTCCCAGCAGGCGAAGGGACCAAAGAAAATCCCTGTCCATTGGCTGAGACATTCATGTCTGAGCCTGCAATGCCCCTGTCCTATCTAATGTCATTAGCATATTGCCACCCAATGACAGAAGAGAAAGGGTGCAACAAGTCCAGATTTAGAGAGGAATCAATTGACTTCCTAACAATTGGCCAAGGCCACTATTGCCTGGCAACTAAATTTAATAGCAACCCTGCCTAAACATCAGGGTACTACATGTGTATAAGAGGAGAATATATGATATCAGAAAGCATCTGCAGAAGAGAAGTATGGAGAATATGACACTGGGCAGCAGACTGTGGACTTATAAACATATATTTATTAGTAGGCCATGCATACCCCAGTCCAGTACTGTTTCAATATATAGTTTAATGTGCATACATTAAACCATAGAGAACTAGTCTTAGGTAACATGGCATCCCATGGGAAAAGTTTAGTATGGTGCCCTAAAAAAAATAAAAAAAAGCATTCCCTGATGATTTTACTTAAGAAGATGGGGGAAACTGCACTGTCATTTCTTATATGTTTTTTTTTTTTTACACACAACGTAAAGCCCATATTGGACAGAAGACATTTTAGGCCAATTTTCGAATTTCTAAAATAAATATATATATTCTTAGGTACCCAGATCTGATATTGCCATAGGTGAGTTAAAGCATGGCAGCACTCACTTTATTCTATTGGTACTGTTTAACCCTGCAGGATGGTTTGACATAGACTGCTATGCTGCAACTCCAGCACTTGCAAAGCTTCAGAACAGTTTGACAGTTTTATGGAATGGAATAGATAAGAAGAGTCTGTCTGATTGAAAATCAGAGGTGTTTGCTGGAATTAAAGCTTTCTATTTATGATATTATGATAAATGATAAAAGAAGTTAAAACCTAGCTGTGTGTTCTTCCTATATAGAGGTGCCTTGTACAGTCTCACAGGTCTTACATAGCTAGCTCTGGCTGTGCATGCACATCACCGGTTATTCGATCCAAGTAATACTAGTATTAAAATGCTATGCTTAGCTGACTCATAGCTGCTTTCAAGTAGAACTGAGACCATGCAATCAGATTCTGTATTCAGTGTGTGGCTGTGCTAAAGTCAGGCAAGCGTATTATGGTGAAGGTCATTCACAATGCAAAAAAGCCATTTGTTATATCAGCAAACTGCTGTCTCTCCACTGCACCTGTTTGTACAACGAAATGTGAATTTATACACCATAATGGTAACTTGTGTACAGAGTTTTATTTTATTCATGTTGATGAGTGAATTGGTGTTTGTGCCTTTATATAGACTCTATATCTGAGATACGCTACGCCGCCGTACCTTACCTGGCTTTAGTTCGAATCCATAAAGATTTTGCGCCGTAAGTTACGGCGGCGTAGTGTATCTCAAGCGGCGGAACGGCGCGGAATTCAAGTTGGGCGGGTACTTTCAATAGGAACCCATCTAAAGGTATGCAGGCCCAGCATATTTCCTCATTAGTGTTGTGCAGCTTCACACCTGACAGTTAATTATGAAACCACTCCCATTAGACCTACTCAGAACACAGACAAACACACATGAATTTCTTCAGAATGACAAAAGTTAGGAATTTGCAACAAAGTTTGTTATAAAATCTTTGCAATGTACATAATCACTTAGGCCTCGTACACACGATCGGACATATCCGATGAAAACGGTCCGCGGACCATTTCCATTGGATATGTCCGATCGGGAGTTTGATCCGAAGGCGTGTACACACCATCGGATCAAATTCCCCGCCGCCGGACGGCGCGGTGACATGGCAGTGACGCGGCGGTGACGTTGACGCCGTCACGTCACCGCCACGTCACCGCACCAGGAAGTTAAACACTTCCGCGCATGCGCCGAATCCATTCGGCGGCGGCACGGCGGCGGTGGGGGACGACATGTCTGCTGGTAAGTGTACTAACCAGCAGACATGTCGGGCGGACAGATTCCCACCGGATAGATTTCAAAGCATGCTTTGAAATCTGTCGGGTGGAGAAATCTGTCCGCTAGCCCATACACACGAGAGGAGATGTCTGCTGAAACGGTCCATCGGACCGTTTTCAGCGGACATATCCCCTCGTGTGTACGAGGCCCTAGAGGGGAATGTTGTTTTCTCAGCAAAAGTAGAGTTACGCTTTAACATACTTGAAGCAGATAAGAGATAATTTTTCCCCTGTTAAAATCATTAGTAGGAGCTCATCTGGAATATGCAGTTCAGTTTGGGGCTCCAGTTCACAAAAAACGGTATCGGGGAACTGGAGAAAGCGCAAAGAAGGGCAACCAAATTGATAAAATGCATGGAGGAGCTCAGCTATGAAGAAAGATTAGAGGAACTGAATTTATTCTATCTTGAGAAGAGGAAATTAAGGGGGGGGGGGGGGTTTGATGATCAACATGTACACATACATGTCTATATAGTGAACTTGGTGTTGAGTTATTCACTTTAAGATCATCACAGAGGACATGAGGGCACTCTTTATGTCTAGAGGAAAAGAGATTTCATCTCCAAATACGGAAAGGTTTCTTCACAGTAAGAGCTGTGAAAATGTGGAATAGACTCCCTCCGGAGGCGGTTCTGTCCAGCTCGGTAGCTTGCTTTAAGAAAGGCCTGGATTCTTTCCTAAATGTACATAAATGTACATAAATGTAACTGTTAAAAGTCATGTAAATAAATATATAATTTTTCTTATAACTTAGAGCTTGCATGGGGGTTGTATTACTAATAAAAGGAGAGCTTGCTGAACAACTCATATTGGCAGAGAAATATTTGGCCTTGGAAATCAAAAGATCCCATGGATGGAATTGAAAGCTTATGCCATTGTAAAATCTTTCAACATTATGTATTGTTCCATTATAACAGCAGCTAGTGATGGACGAATCTGCCCAGATCAAACTCTACAAATCTTGTTCAAAACTCGGCGGTGAATCAAGTTAAAGTATAATCTAATTGAGGGCTATTCTTGTTACATTTTGGTCATTTTAGGGCTAATAGGCAAGTTACTGGAAAATAAAAGGCATAGAAAGCTTAGCGCTGTCATGGTGGGCATGTAGTCATGTCAGTGGCGAACAAAGATTTTCTTACAGGTGATTGTTAAAAAATGTTGCATAAAGTAGGAGCCAATCCTTGGTCATTTGATGGAAGATTAAATACATATTTTATTAAAACTTCTAGACTAAAGAGGTAGAATTTATTGATTCCACATTCTCAAATTCTTCCATAGCTCTTACAATACCTTTACAATAATAAAACACAATAGCACCGTAGACACAAGTAAGATCAAGACTCAAGACTACTTTTTTTTTTTTACAATGTAATCATTAAGGGAACAGTGGTACTTGAGTAGTAAATCTGCATTGAATGATAATAAGTGTATTGCAGAGATCTGGAAAACATTCTATTTTGAGAATTCCCTTACTGAAAGTCTGTAATCAGTGCCATAGTTAAAGAGTTACTGATTTGGGTACTGTGTACATAATTACCACCCTACTATTGGAAAGAAAGTCATTCAGGGCTTTATTTTATCAAATGCCTGCATTTGTTTAACACTTAAGACTGGAACATCCAGTCATACTCTTTGCTTTTATTTAGGACAGGAGGTTTTTTCAGAATATATTGTTATGGCCCAGAGAGCAAACTATGTTCATGTAATTCTTTAATCAGCTAGTAGATCTATATGCAGCATTAACCCCCTGAAGGAGCCATGTAATGTATTGGGTCCTCTGATTCTGTGGCCATGACTCTGCAAACGACTCTGTACTCTCTGACACACCTGGCTGGGCTGCGGATATAGTTGCAGATACCTGTGCATATACTGTGAATATATGTATATGTGTATATATATATATATGTTAGGGCTGTTACTGATCAAATTTTTTGTGTTCGATTAATCGTTTTTTTTTTTTTAATCGATTAATCGACTAATTTCGATTCGTTATAACACACATACAGCCGATTGCCAGTGCAGCTACCAACAACTGGAAAAATGAATAGCAGGATACAAAAAAAACACAAAGGCAGCGCTCGATGGGAATAGCATTAAAACTTTTATAGTCTTCAAGTAGGTAACCAAATAAATATTGCACTGGAGATAAAATCGATGTATAAAAATGGTGCGAGTAATACCAAACTGTACCAAAAGCAGTCCTAAAAACATGTAGCTAAGTATGATACTGGTATAAAAATGTGTACAACGATACCACTGCTGAATCCAGATGAGGAGAGGTTAACATCAGTCCATTGGCATGTATATGTCCCGTGAAGGGAACTATCAGAACTCCCAGTGGATGGCTGTAGAATCCCAGGTTGATAGAGGGAAGTAATAAAGGGAAGTGTAAAAGCCCTTGCGTGTGGCAGATAGTAAGGTCCCGCCGGCATGCAGATATGAAGGCACAGCAAAGGAGCCCTTCAGATGGACAATGGACACGGCAAGCTCTGCCGGTGTCCGTTACATCACCGGATTTCAGACGGAACTCCCTGAAGGCCCAGAAGCCGGCGGAGAGGTGAGTACCAATCAAAAGAATTTTAATCGATCAAAAAGATTTTGATCGGTCAAAAAAAATTAATGATTAATCGATTAATTAAAATTTAATTTGCACAGCCCTAATATATATATATATATATATATATATATATATATATATATATATATATATATATATATATATATATATATATATATATATATACACACAGTATATCACCAAATAGGTCAGAGATCATAGGGTCATTAAAGTGAAGGTCCGGTTATAAAAAATAAAAAAATAAAAGTCAGCAGCTACTAACACTGTAGCTGCTGACTTTTAATAAGGAGACTTACCTATCCAGGGTTCCCTCGATGACAGCAGCCGAAGCCAAGCAATCGCTCAGGTCTCGGCTGCCCCGCCACCATCCTCGGTGATGGAATCAGGAAGTGAAGCCTTGCGGCTTCACCGCCCGATTCCCTACTTCGCACGTGCATGATGCGCGGCGCAACGTGAATGGATGATGTCTCCTTGGACACACACAAGGTCCCAGAAGATACCGCTCCACCATTCCACAGGAGGCAGCCTAGGAACAGAAGATAGAAGATGGACCGCGGATCAGGAAGTGGCAGATTAGGACGTTCTGCCTAGCAACAGGCACTTGAGATATATATAAATATATATATATATATATATATATATATATATATATATATATATATATATATATATATATATATATATATATATATATATATATATATATATATATATATATATATATTGCAGCATTTAAAAAAAAAATCTTTGTGGAGCTCTTCTTTAATATTCCTATATCAGTTCGATAGTATTCCGACCAATGGCAATTATTTCCGTCCATTCTCATAACAAAAATTACGTGGATTACTCACAGTAAGTTGATCCTGAAGTAGTTGGCTCTATTGGAGGATGGAAAAGAATTGTCCAGAGATGTATAGGCGTATTTACCAATTAAGTACACACCTGTGGCTACTTGTCCTTATTCGTTTTTTGAATTTTATTTCATCTGACCATTGTCTTTATGAATTCTTCTATATCATGTTTATCTAACTATTAACCACTTCCCTACGGCCGTACAAGTATATACGGCCGCAGGGTGGCTCTAAATCTCCGGGGTGCCGTGTTTTCACGGCAGCCCCTTTCCTCGTTCCCAGCGCGCGCTCCAGAGCGCGCAGCGGGGAACTTGTGTACTGGCCGTGTCCCTTGGACACAGCCAATCACAGATCGCCGCGAACGGCCAATCAGAGTGGCCATTTGCGATGCGATCTGATGGGCCAATGAGAGATGATCTCATATGTAAACATATGAGATCATCTCTCATTGCCGGCTCTCACAATGACAGCGTCCTGTCATAGAGAGAGCATACCGATCTGTGTTCCTAGTACATAGGGACACAGATCGGTCACCCCCCCTCCCCCCACAGTTAGAACACAATGCAGGAAACACATTAACCCCTTCCTCACCCCCTAGTGTTAACCCCTTCCCTGCCAGTCACATTTATACAGTAATTAGTGCATATTTATAGCTCTGATTGCAGTATAAATGTGAATGGTGCCAAAAATGTGTCAAAAGTGTCCGATGTGTCCGCCATAACGTCGCAGTCGCAATAAAAATCGCAGATCGCCGCCATTACTAGTAAAAAAAATAATAAAAAATAACAATTCTGTCCCTTATTTTGTAGGCGCTATAACTTTTGCGCAAACCAGTCGTTTATTGCGATTTTTTTTTTTTTTTTTTAACCAAAAATATGTAGAAGAATACGTATCGCCCTAAACTGATTTTTTTTTTTTTAAATTGGGCTATTTTTTATAGCAACAAGTAAATAATATTGTATTTTTTTTCAAAATTGTCGTCCTTTTTTGTTTATAGCGCAAAAAATAAAAATCGCAGAGGTGACCAAATACCACCAAAAGAAAGCTCTACTTGTGAGGAAAAAAGGACGCCAATTTTGTTTGGGAGCCATATCGCACGACCGCGCAATTGTCAGTTAAAGCGACGCAGTGCCGCAAGCTGAAATTTCACCTGGTCAGGAAGGGGGTTTACATGCCCAGTAAGGAAGTGGTTAAAGTAATTTCCTACTAGGTCAAGACCGCTGTCTGCCCTATCACTTGTCCTACATTGAACTTCATGGGGCTCTCCCCCTCTCTCTGGCCCAGATTCACAGAGCGATTACGCCTGCGCAACAGGAGATGCGCGTGCGTTAGTCAAAATGTGCGCGTGCGTTTCGATGCACGGCATACCCAGAACGAGATACGCAAAAAATCTACTTTTATTTGTCCCGCGTAATTTCGTTAGACTGGCGCATCCGTCCGCGCAAAAGTGCGCTAGACAGACCATTGATTTGCTAGTCAAATATGCTAATGAGGGACTTACGGGGATCCACAAAAGAACGTTGGGGCAGCGCAGGCGACGCAGTGTGCGCAACAGCAAAATGTCCTGTCTAAAATTAGAGCATATAAAAGCTGGTCTAAAAAGAGAAAAAAAGTCTACTTGTTAGATAAAGCAACACTGTTAGTGAGGAGTAGTGTTGCTCACGAATATTCGCATTGCGAATATTCGCTACGAATATTGCATATTCGAGTATTCGCGAATAACTCGAATATTGTGGCGAATATTCGCTATGGCGAATATTCGTATTTTTTCAAATTTATTTTTAAAACAGATCACATCCTAGTGATCTCCATCGACGTCTAAAAGCATTGCTGGTATGATTAGAGAGAGACCCTGGGCCGAGTAGCTGATGCGATTCTTTTATGTTGCCTAAAATTCGCATTGCGAATTTTCGGCAACATAAAAGAATCACATCAGCTACTCGGCCCTTCTTTTGCATCAGAGCCAATCAGAATAACTCGAATATTCGGCAAAAGGAATATTGCGCGATATTCCTTTTGCCGAATATTCGAGTTATTCTGATTGGCTCTGATGCAAAAGAAGGGCGGAGAAGATAATCGCGCAATATTCCTTTTGCCGAATATTCGAGTTATTCTGATTGGCTCTGATGCGCCCTTCTTTTGCATCAGAGCCAATCAGAATAACTTGAATATTCGGCAAACGGAATATTGCGCGATTATCTTCTCCGCCCTTCTTTTGCATCAGAGCCAATCAGAATAACTCGAATATTCGGCAAAAGGAATATTGCGCGATATTCCTTTTGCCGAATATTCGAGTTATTCTGATTGGCTCTGATGCAAAAGAAGGGTGGAGAAGATAATCGCGCAATATTCCTTTTGCAGAATATTCGAGTTATTCTGATTGGCTCTGATGCGCCCTTCTTTTGCATCAGAGCCAATCAGAATAACTCGAATATTCGGCAAACGGAATATTGCGCGATTATCTTCTCCGCCCTTCTTTTGCATCAGAGCCAATCAGAATAACTTGAATATTCGGCAAAAGGAATATTGCGCGATATTCCTTTTGCCGAATATTCGAGTTATTCTGATTGGCTCTGATGCAAAAGAAGGGCGGAGAAGATAATCACGCAATAGGAATATTGCGCGATTATCTTCTCCGCCCTTCTTTTGCCCCCTTATTCTCCTTTCTTTTAAGTAGAGTTAGTGTAGAGTGAGGCCTTGTACACACGACGGGAAATATCCGCTGTAAACGGTCCCCGGACCGTTTACAGCGTATATTTGCGCCGGGATGTTTTGATCCGATGGCTGTACACACCATCGGATCAAATTCCCCGCCGGCGGACAGCGCGGTGACGCGGCGGTGACGTTGACGCCGCCACGTGACCGCCACGTCACCGCACCAGGAAGTAAACACTTCCGCGCGCATGCGTCGGATCCATTCACAGGATACGACGCATGTGCGGCAAGATATGTCCGCTGGTTTGCCGTACTAACCAGCGGACATATCTGACGGCCAGCTATCCGGCGGAATTATTTCAAAGCATGCTTTGAAATTTTTCCGCCGGATGAATCCGGCAAGAAGCGTCCGTTTGCCCCTACAGACGAGGGGATTTTTCGGCTGAAATGGTCCGTCGGACCATGTTCAGCGGAAATATCCCCTCGTGTGTACAAGGCCTTAGTGTTTAGTGCATATTAGTTTAGTAATACAGGAAATGATCTCCGTTTATGAGAATTTCGCAATCATTTTCGCATTAGCGAAATTTTGCATTAGCGAAATTTCGCAAAAAATTTTTTGGATAAAATATCACGAATATTCGATATTAGCGAATATTCGCGAATATTCTTCTATATATTCGCGCAATGTCGCGAAATCGAATATGGCGTATTCCGCTCAACACTAGTGAGGAGCTCAGCAGTCACACGTGTTGCACAACAATCTGTATGCCAACATGCCAGGGGCATCGTCGCACATAGCTATACTACTGACTTAAGATGAACAAAGAAGGATGAGGGCACGGAGGATGGCATGGAGGATGGCACGGGAGAGGATATACCGCACCCGCATAGACCTGTTTGGCATGAGTGATTCTGAGGTGTATCGCATCTTCAGATTCACCCCTCATGTCATCCTGGAATTAACCACAACCCTGCAGGAGGACGTCACCAGCCGAACACAACGCTCACATGCAGTGCAGCCACTGGTCAAGGTCATGGCAACACTCCATTTCCTTGCCAGTGGCTCTTTTCAGCGTACAAGTGGAGTGGTGGCTGGGATGTCACAATCCTCCATGAGCAGATGTGTGCACCAGGTTGTCCCTGCAATCCTCAGACGCATGGCCAACCAAATCATCAAACCCACCACTGAGGACCTGCGGCTGAAGGCAATGACAGATTTCTACAGAATTGCCAGATTCCCACGCACTGTGGGGGCCATTGATTGCACACATGTGGCACTCCAGCCCCCCCAGGAGACAGAGCACATGTACCGCAATCGGAAGCATTGGCATTCCATCAACGTACAGGTGATAGTCGATGCCCAAGGCCTCATATGGCACGTCCGTGCCAAACACCCAGGGTCCAGCCATGACAGCTACATATACAATCAATGCCACATCCGAATGGAATTTGATCAGAACGTGTATGGGGACACCTGGCTGGTTGGTGAGTGACATGGGAGTCAGGCATGACTATCCCCTCCCATGATGCACACATCACAAGGGGCACATGCATGACTAACATCCTCCTGTCTTTTCCTTTACAGGTGACTCTGCATATCCACTGGGACCCCATCTCATGACTCCTATCCGGAACCCCCAAACCCCAGGAGAGGAAAGATACAATCAAGCACATGCCCAAACACGAGCAGTGGTGGAGCGCACCTTTGGCCTCCTAAAGTCACGTTTCCTATGCCTGGATAAGTCTGGGGGTACCCTCTTGTATTCCCCAAACTTTGTGTGCCAGATCATCGGTGCATGTTGCATGCTGCACAACTTCGCAGAAAGAAAGGGCCTGCAGATTGACCTACGTGATGACCTGACCCCTGAACCAGACAATCCCCCCCTAACCGAGGCTACCCCGTCTTCTGAGGGAAGAGCAGCCAGGAGACAGCTCACATTGGGCATCTTTGCACGTTAAACACACACATTAATCATGGCACAATGAGAATGCATGCATTCACACCACTGTGGTCCCTAGCACACACACCCCACATCCACATCAAATTAGATTGGCACCAGTCCACCATGCTGGACTTGTAAGCAGCGACGTCACGCCAAGGCTCCAATTATGTCACTGTACATTCATACACCATTCACACGGACCTGGGGATCACTTCTCCCTGGTCCTGGGGAACCCTTCTCCACCAAAATTGAGGGTGACACCCCTTTTCCGGCAGGAATGTCACCCCCACATTCAAACAGCATTCACAACCTAAAAAAAAATAAAAAATTACCAGCAAAATCAAAAATTTTCCAGCAAAAAAAAAAAAAGAGGGGGAAAAAAAATTATTGCCCTTGACGTGAGCCACGCCTGGGGTGCCCCCGGCCACGGCCCCGGCTCCTCAGGGGAGACTCATGGGGGAGGGGGAAAACCGGGGAAGGAGGAGTAGCCCCTGATCTCTGCCCACCTGGCGGCCTGCCCTCCAAGGCCACGGCTATTCTGTCCAGGGCAGCACCAAGTGTTGCCGTGTTGGCCTGGATAGCCTGGGTGAGGGCCCTCACATCCTGCCCAACGCCTGCTGATGTCGTCTGCAGTTTGTTTAGGCAGGTTGTGAAAGCCCGGGAGTGGGAGTCCAGGTTCCCCAGCGTATCCTTGATGGAGGACAGGCTCTCCTCCATCTGCACCAATGTCTGGCTGACCTGTCCCAGATGGCGGGTCGGGAGGAACTGGTCCCTTCTCAGAGTGGCGGGCAGGAGATCGGCCAACCCCCTGGTGTTCTGGGATGAAATCCTGCCTCCAGCTGATGCTTGTGGCCGGGGAGAAGGGGAGGCCCTTGGGAGGGGAGCCATGTTGGGGGAGGAGGGGGGGGGGCTCCCTTTTAGGGAGGGCTGCCTGCTGCCAGCCAGAGGGGAAGAGTCCTCAAAAACCAAACGTCCAGTGCCTGACATGGACTCCTCCTCCTCATGATTCTCCTCCTCCTCATGATTCTCCTCCTCCTCTTGAACCTCCTCCGCAGACTCCGGCCTTGTTGGGGGGGCCTCATTAGGCTGCTGTCCTGTGGATGGTGCGGTCAGGCCAGATGGCCCTGCACCCTCCTGCACATCTGTGGATGACACAAAACATTCACAGGTTGGAGGATCCACACACTTGCCACATATTCCCTTTCACCCCCTCCCCCACACATGCTACACACCTGATATTAAAAAAAATACTTACCTGGCACCACGGGCTCCGGACTTGAGTCAAAGCCGGGCAGGCCCTCAACTTCATGCCGATGAAAGGTCAGGGCCACCGCACGCTCCTCCGCTGTCAGCCTAATACGGCATGGTGGGCCCCCTCCTGTGCCCCTGGCATGGGCATGCATTCTGGCCAGCTTCTGTTTGACCAGACGCCGGAGGTCATTAATTTTTTTGTCAATCCCAGACCGGGTCCGTGTCTCCCCCTCCCCCGCTGAATTGACCTGCTCAGTGATCATATCCAAAATCTCCCTCCTCCTGGCCGGGGTGGTGTTGGCACTGTCTGGGCCGTGGAGGAAACGCCCATAATCGCTAATGGCCCGGGCAAGAATTCTTTTTTCCCCCACAGTAAAATTGAGCTTTCGCTTTCTCTCTGTCATACTTCCAAAAAAACTCACTCCCAGTCAACAAAAATCACTTTCAAAAACAAGCACAACCAATCAAGCAAGAACACACACTAAGAGAAAACTAACACCCAAAAAATCACACAAGCACTCAGCAAGAAACAGTCACAAAAACAAACAGCAAAAAAACTGCAAGAAAACAAACGAACAGAAATATATCAAACAAACAGTCACTCAAACACTTATCAAAAACACTTTCAAAGATCTACTAACAAACACTTGATCACACAGAACACTAATCTGACAACTACAAAACACAACGCAACGAACAACAGGACAAAAGAACTTGGTTAAATGGGAAGGGACAAAGGGATGTACTTTTGCAATGCAAGTGTGTTTGTGTCTGTCTATTTATGCTGTTTGCGTAGTTCACAACGTTGCCGTATTCCATTTCCAATTTCACTGATTGCGCCGCTCCCGAGTTGTGAGCATGCGCACAGAGGTGCTGACCATGGTCTCCTTCAAGCGCGCATGCGCGAGCCGGCCAGCCCTTCATTTGCATGGGGTCACAGCTCATTTCAATGTAACACGCCCACGTCCTTCCCAATTTGTATGACTCCGCCTTACGCCTCTGAAAAAACGTTACGCATGCGCAATTTTCTGCGCAAAAGCTACGAGAATAGGGTGATTACGCGGCAAAATTGCGCAAGTCTAACGTAAAGGCGGTGCGCTACGCCAGTCCAATAATGCGCAGATGTACGTGAATCTGGGCCTCTGTTTTTAATACTTACTATCCAAGTTCAGGGCAAAGGGAAAAGGCGCCGCCCACCCAGGGTGAGTCGGTATCCCTATTCAAAAGTGCAGATGTCAGTTAACACACTGGCCCTTTGATTTGATCTTTCGCTTTTTTCTCTGAATCTGGAGTTCTTCTTAAAAAAAAAATTAAATTCTTGAATATATGCAAATATATAAATTCTTAGCATTGTCATTTTTGTGGTCCCTGATGTACTGTTAGAAAATATTATGTATTATTTTTTTGGGCTTCCGAGCTGCTTTCCTTTTAAAGCAATGCACTGTCTTTTCTCTTTGAACTTTCTCCAGTCTATAGTATCGAACTAGAATATGCATGTTATAGGATTTCAAGGGGACCTTTTATGAAGCAGTACACATTTGCATGCACTAAAAGACCTAAGAGACATAGAAGAGGAAGATGAAAAGGAAAAAGTCATATTCCTTGCAAAAGCTGCAGACTTGGCTGGCATTTTAACAATGGCTAGAGTTCAAAAGGTGGAGAAAGCTCTTTATACAAAGAAACAGACAACATACTTGAACATGAGGTATTTAAACATTTTGTATAGAAATATTGGTGGAAAACACTATGATGCACTAAAATAAATAGCTAAATCTTTCAGCATTTTGTTTATTATGATATTTTCATTAAGAAAAAAGCAATTATCTTATCAAGGTTTTACAAAATAAATTTGTAAAATGTAACAAATATTTGCTTTTACATGTCCCCAGAACTTTTATATCTAGCATAAATTCATAAAAACTACAAGTGCTAAAACAAACAAAAAAAATATCCTATTGAACAATCACTGTACAATTTAGCTTTACCAAAACTATGTAATTTGAGGTCAAATCTAAACAAACAATTCAATTAGCATACAATCAGGTCCTTGCATTACATATTAGTTGATGGCAGATCTAAAGTAGATTGTTACTTAACCCCTTCCATACAGGGCATTTTCACCCCCTTCCTGCCAAGACCATTTTTTTGTTTTCAGCGCTTTTGCACTTTGAATGACAATTGCGCGGTCATGCAACACTGTACCCCAAAAAAATTTCCCCCACAAATAGAGCTTTAGTTTGGTGGTATTTGATTATCTCTGCGGTTTTTATTTTTTGCGCTATAAACTAAAGAATCGCTACAATTAAAAAAAAAAACACAATATTTTTTACTTTTTTAATAAATATCAACATTTAAAATATATATATATATTTTTTCCTCAGTTTAGACCAATACGTATTCTGCTACATATTTTTGGTAAAAGAAAAAAACGCAATAATCGTATATTGATTGGTTTGCGCAAAAGTTATACCGTCTACAAAATAGGTGATAGATTTATGGCATTTTTATTTTATTTATTTTTTTACTAATAATGTCGGCGATCTGCGATTTTTATTGTGACCGTAACATTGCGGCGGACACATCGGACACTTTTGACACGTTTTTGGGACCATTCACATTTATACAGGGATTAGTGCTATAAAACTGCACTGATTACTGTGTAAATGTGACTGACAGGGAAGGGGTTAACGCTAGGGGGTGCTAAATGGGTTAAAATGTTCTAACTGTAGGGGGGAGGGGACTCACAAGGGGAGGAGACCGATGTGTGTTCCTCTGTACTGAGAACACAGCATCGGTCTTCTCACCTCTGACAGGAGGTGGATCTGTGTGTTTACACACACAGATTCCACACTCCTACTGTGAGCACTGGCAATCGCGGGGGCCGGGCACGCGTGCCAGGTCACGAGTTGTGCCGTGGGCGTGCAGGTGCCCTAGATTGCCGGGAAGAAAGGACGTCATATGACGTCCACCCTGATGGAGGGATGGTTCCTGCCGGTGTCATTTTATAATGGCCCGGTAAGGTAGACGTTGAAAGGCCTTGCAAAGGGCTTGATTTTTTTTCTAAAATAAAAATCATGCTATACTTACCTGCTCTGTGGAATGGCTCCTTTCTCACAGGATTTGATTAAAAGTAGCAGGGGCCAATGGCTCCTGCTACTGCATCTCTGTTCTATGAGGAGAGGAACAGAGACCAGCGCTTCTGCAGATGGGCACTGGACAAAGATAGAATACAGGGGGGTGAGGGGGGCATTACTACTCTCAAGACATGTTTTACCTTAAAGTGTATGTAAACCGATTCATGAAATTTGACCTAAGCACATATAGCTGCAGTACACACGGCCGAGGTTGAAAATCAGCGAGAACCTCTTATCCAGCGAGGACCTCGTGTGTCTTCAGCTTCCCGTCGGGAAGCACTAAGCTCTCTATTTCCTCGACGGCCCGCCTGGAAGAATGGCGTCCCGACGGGCTTTCGACGGCCGGGAGAGAACCTGACGGGCAATGTGTTCTGCCCGTCGAGGTTCTTCTCTGACACATGATAAAACCAGGCTGAGTTTTGTATCAGTGTGGGTGATACAAATTGATTAGCAGAAGGCTGCTTTACTCACAGGACAGCTCAAAGAGTTTCTGCCTTTCCTTAAATCAGCTTTCTCCCAGTATAATCCAAGACCTCAGAATGAGGTAAAATGAGGAAATGAAAATCCTGAAAAACATAAAAAACCTGAAAAACAGTATATAAAGCAGAAGACAGCAGATATGCATGTAAAACTTATGTAGGAGGATTTGTTTCATCTCTGTGTATCATTTGAGGCTGTTCACTCTTTACTTGGTGTATGGGAGGTTTACAGCCACGTAATGCAGGGAATGCCTTTAGAACCACTTTACTTGTATCTTTTTTTTCTTATTTGGAGGTAGTGTGTGTGCGTCGGGAAAGTGATAATGAAGTTTGGCAGTGTGCAAGCACTACAGTAGAACTCAGATATCATGACTGGAAACCAAAACGTGCTTTAAACTGAGTTTAAAACTTCAGTAAAGGGACATATTAAGCTCATGTTCAAAACCTAGTAAAAGTAATGCCGCGTACACACGATCATTTTTCAGCATTAGCATATCCAAAAAATGACATTGTTTAAAACTACGTTAAAAATGCAGAATGTTTGATTTTTTTTTTTTTGTCGTTTTTCAGAACCTGAAAAATGATGTGTAGCCCACACACAATCATTTTAAATGATGTTTTTCAAAAACAAAGTTTTTTTCATGCTGAAAAATGATCGTGTGTACGCGGCATTAGAGCCAGTTTACACTGGGGCAACACAACTTTGGGAGGTAACTTGAACACGACTTGAGTATGAATTACAACGTGACTTACAACACGACTTGAAGTTGCCTCCAGGAGGGATAACTCAATGCCAAATTTTTAATAAAAAACTGGCATGGGTTCCCCTCTAGGAGCATACCAACCCCCTACGCTAAAAAAAACGCGTGGGGGTTCCCCCCAAATCCAAACCAGACCCTTACCTGAGCGCGCAGACTGGCCGGTCAGGAAAGGGGGTGGGGATGGGTGAGCGCACCCCCCTCCTAAACCATACCAAGCGGCATGCCCTCAACATGGGAGGTGCTTTGGGGCAGGGGGGTGCCCTGTGGCCCCCCCACACCAAAGCACCATGTCCCATGTTTATGGGGACAAGGGCCTCTTCCCGACAACCCTGGCCGTTGGTTGTCAGGGTCTGCGGAGTGGGGGGCTTATCGGAATCTGGGAGCCCCCTTTAATACCAGAGTACCGGTACCCCCTTTAATACCGGAGTACCGGAGCACCGCACACCTGACATTACAGCGGGAGGGAACATCGAGTCAACATCGAAGAGGGGAAGAGGAGAAGAAGAGAAGAAGGCAACGCAGAAGACCGGACCCCCGCTGGTAAAAGAGCTGAAAGAAGACAGCGGTGGTGCCCGGCATGAGGAGAAAAAGAACCGAACAGTGGGAGAAGAAAGCGGAGAAGTCAGAAGACCCCCGCTCCCAAAATCCAAAGGTGGCTCCCAGATTCCGATAAGCTCCCCGCCCGCAGACCACGACAACAGGTTCACACTGGGGCGACTTCCTGTAGAGTTGCCTCACTGTGAATGGGGATCCAACTTGGAGGCGACTTCCATTGAATTTAATGGGTACAGGCCGCCTAGAAGTCGGATTGAAGTAGTACAGGAACCTTTTCTGAAGTTGGAGCGACCCATTCACTTCCATTAATTTTCTCGACCACACGACTTGGAACGACTTGGGGCGTCTTGAAGTCGGATCCCAGGTTGCCCCAGTGTGAACCGGCTCTTAGGGCGTAAAGCCTTTAATAATATTTTGAAAGTTTACTTTGCATCTGTTAGTAATTGAAATAGTTAATTTGGTCCAGCTTGGTCCAAATGAGCTAGTTAAAGTCATAAGTAGGGCTGAGCCGAACACCCCCCAGTTCGGTTCGCACCAGAACATGCGAACAGACAAAAAGTTTGTGCGAACACGCGAACATTGTTAAAGTCTATGGGACATGAACGTGAAAAATCGAAAGTGCTCATTTTAAAGGTTAATATGCACGTTTTTGCCATAAAAAGTGTATGGGGACCCGGATACTGCCCCAGGAGACATTTGTTAATGGAAAAAAGTTTTTAAAACAGACGTTTTTTCAGGACCAGTGATTTTAATAATGCTTAAAGTGTGACAATAAAATTGAAATATTGCTTTAAATATCATGCCAGGGGGTCCCCTTAGTCTGCCTGTAAAGTAGTGCATCTTTTCCATGTCTATAATGCCGGGTACACACGATCGGTCTTTCCGGAAAAAAACGATCGTGGGTGGGCCCCATCTGACTTTTTTCCATCGGTGTAAAAGAACATATTTAAATTTTTTCCAATAAAAAAAAAAGTATAGGAAATTCCGATTGTCTGTGTGGAACTCCAACGGAGAAAAATCCATGCATGCTCAGAATCAACGCATGCTCGGAAGCATTGAACTTAATTTTTCTCGGCTCGTAGTAGTGTTTTACGTCAGCGGTTTTAGACAGTCGGAGAATTTAGTCTGATAGTGTGTAGGCAAGTCTGATGAAAGTCAGCTTCATCGTAATTCCGATGAAAAATCCCATCAGACTTTATTCCATCAGAAATCCGATTGTGTGTACGTAGCATAACAGTACCACAGCAAAATTATATTTCTAATCGAAAATTTTTATTTAAGATTGCTTACGTCTGTGATGTATTGCTGGATCTGGAGAGAGAAACCTGGGCAGTAAGCTTTTGGTTTTAGTTTAGCAACCAAAAACTAAAGTCCAAATTTTGGGTCTTAATGTAACCCAAAGGAAGTCATGGGAAGTTTTGAAAGGAACCATACTGAGTTATCTACTAACTCAGTATGGTAGGGGCACAAGCAATACCAGGGTATCCATGATTTTATAGCACAGAGAGACCATGCAAAATAAGTAAATTCAAAGATACAAAGCAATGTAAGCACATTTTTTTTTTTTTTTGTGCTAGCAATGTAAAACAAAACTAAAAGAACCGGAGAAGTGTTCCTAAATCTAAATGCCAAATGAAATGAATTAATAGGCTGACAGAATTGTAATATCAATTTTGCGATACCAGTGAGGATAGATGAAGCTTGCCGGCAAAAATATAAACATATAAACAAACACAGACTCCTCTGAAATACAACTTAATTTTATTTTAGAATTATCATGCTCATCTGTAATCTATCACACCCAGAAATCGCACCCCAAGCTGCAATACATCATTATTAATATGTTCATAACCAGCCATGAACAAGCAGTGTCAAGGGATGCCAGTGCCATGGATGTGCTTCATATTATATGGTTTAAATTACTCCTGATTGAAACTGCAAATTAAAATGTTGATGATGAATAGAGAAGCAGAGATTTGTAATGTAAGATAGAGATTAAGCCAAGTAATAACTTTAGGATACAGGTCTATATTTTCCTCTGCGGAGTATTACATCTATCTTTGATCCTAACATTTCTTGGTGTGAAATATTACATTCATTTTTTTATACTGGCAAAGATATAAGCCAAAGCTCCAGGGCAAAAGTCTTATGAGAAAAAATTCTGGAAAAGCAACGTATTTACAAGGCAACTGGGGGGGGACGGAGCACTTTGCATGGATTTATTGCACATGGCTTTCAAGTATCCATTAAAGGCTGACTGTTGTGATCATGACTGTCTCTTCTTTTTCACGATCTGTGATGCTATGAAATGTATCCTTACATGAAAAAAGCATGAAAAAAAAATTAAGAAAACCTTCATACGTTTACCAGCTCACGGATTGTTCTAATAAGTGAAATGAACAAGTGCTTGCTTAAATGGCAGTGATCATCACTTTTACAGCCAAATTGGGATAACACCTACTTTATATTTGTTACATTCAAATAGCACAACCTAAAAAAGAAACTAAATGGTAGCTTGCTTTTATTATATATGCTCTATTTTGGAACCTCCAGCAAGAAGTCTTACATACTGTAGTTATTTTTGTTTATGAGGTGGCTGGGTAGTTGTGTTTGCCATTATAAACCACTTGTCCACTGGCCATTTAAACCAAGTGGCGGCTGGTGCTCAAAATGTTTGGGGGGGGGGGGGGTGCAAACGAAAAAAAACAAAAAACAATTGCAGCCTCACTGTACCTATCAATTGTCACCACTGTGCCATGCCATCAAATGCAGTCACTGTGCCATCAAAACACAACCACTGTGCCATGCCATCAAAACGCAGCCACCGTGCCATCAAAACGCAGCCACTGTGCCATGCCATCAAAACGCAGCCACCGTGCCATGCAATCAAAACACAGCTACTGTGCCACGCCATCAAACACAGCTACTGTGCCATAAATTGTCACCACTATGCCATCAAACACAGCCACTGTGCCCCCAATTGTCGCCACTGTGCCCCCAATTGTTGTCACTGTGCCCTTAATTGTTGCCACTTTCCCCCCAATTGTCGCCACTGTGCCCCCAATTGTCGCCACTGTGCCCCCACTTGTAGCCACCGTGCCCAGTACCCCCCTGGCATTTACCTTTATGGCTTCTACGTCCCTCGATATCCCTCGTCCCGCCCTCGATGACGCTTCAACCAATCAGCCAATGACAGACGCCAGTCATCCTCGGGCGCACGGCCGGTACGTCCCAAGGATGAGCTTCCGGAAGCCGACTACAACCTCAGGGCTGTACTCGGACAGCCTATCAGGGCCGCTGGCCCTGATAGGCACTTCCCCACAGCCAGTCAGCTGCCGCTATTCAGCTGACCGGCGCTCAATGTCTGGTCAGCTGTATAGTGGGTGGCAGCGGCGAAAATATACAGATTCATACAGTGTATGAATCTGTATATTTTATTGGCTGTGAGCGAGCCAGAGGGGGTGGCGCTCCTGCGTCCCTATGGACGCACCGCCACTGTTTAAACCCCTTTCCTAACCAGGCCAATTTTCAGCTTTTTTTCACACAAATAGATCTTTCGTTTGGTGGTATTTAATCACCTCTGGGTTCTTGTATTTTTTGTGCTTTAAATAAAAAAATGGCCACATTTTTGTAAAAATAAAACATTTTCTTTGTTTCTGTTATAAAATGTTTAAAATTTGTAATTTACAGGTCTATATTTTCCTCTGCGGAGTATTACATCTATCTTTGATCCTAACATTTCTTGGTGTGAAATATTACATTCATTTTTTTATACTGGCAAAGATATAAGCCAAAGCTCCAGGGCAAAAGTCTTATGAGAAAAAATTCTGGAAAAGCAACGTATTTACAAGGCAACTGGGGGGGGACGGAGCACTTTGCATGGATTTATTGCACATGGCTTTCAAGTATCCATTAAAGGCTGACTGTTGTGATCATGACTGTCTCTTCTTTTTCACGATCTGTGATGCTATGAAATGTATCCTTACATGAAAAAAGCATGAAAAAAAAATTAAGAAAACCTTCATACGTTTACCAGCTCACGGATTGTTCTAATAAGTGAAATGAACAAGTGCTTGCTTAAATGGCAGTGATCATCACTTTTACAGCCAAATTGGGATAACACCTACTTTATTTTTGTTACATTCAAATAGCACAACCTAAAAAAGAAACTAAATGGTAGCTTGCTTTTATTATATATGCTCTATTTTGGAACCTCCAGCAAGAAGTCTTACATACTGTAGTTATTTTTGTTTATGAGGTGGCTGGGTAGTTGTGTTTGCCATTATAAACCACTTGTCCACTGGCCATTTAAACCAAGTGGCGGCTGGTGCTCAAAATGTTTGGGGGGGGGGGGGGTGCAAACGAAAAAAACAAAAAACAATTGCAGCCTCACTGTACCTATCAATTGTCACCACTGTGCCATGCCATCAAATGCAGTCACTGTGCCATCAAAACACAACCACTGTGCCATGCCATCAAAACGCAGCCACCGTGCCATCAAAACGCAGCCACTGTGCCATGCCATCAAAACGCAGCCACCGTGCCATGCAATCAAAACACAGCTACTGTGCCACGCCATCAAACACAGCTACTGTGCCATAAATTGTCACCACTATGCCATCAAACACAGCCACTGTGCCCCCAATTGTCGCCACTGTGCCCCCAATTGTTGTCACTGTGCCCTTAATTGTTGCCACTTTCCCCCCAATTGTCGCCACTGTGCCCCCAATTGTCGCCACTGTGCCCCCACTTGTAGCCACCGTGCCCAGTACCCCCCTGGCATTTACCTTTATGGCTTCTACGTCCCTCGATATCCCTCATCCCGCCCTCGATGACGCTTCAACCAATCAGCCAATGACAGACGCCAGTCATCCTCGGGCGCACGGCCAGTACGTCCCAAGGATGAGCTTCCGGAAGCCGACTACAACCTCAGGGCTGTACTCGGACAGCCGCTGGCCCTGATAGGCACTTCCCCACAGCCAGTCAGCTGCCGCTATTCAGCTGACCGGCGCTCAATGTCTGGTCAGCTGTATAGTGGGTGGCAGCGGCGAAAATATACAGATTCATACAGTGTATGAATCTGTATATTTTATTGGCTGTGTGCGAGCCAGAGGGGGTGGCGCTCCTGCGTCCCTATGGACGCACCGCCACTGTTTAAACCCCTTTCCTAACCAGGCAAATTTTCAGCTTTTTTTCACACAAATAGATCTTTCGTTTGGTGGTATTTAATCACCTCTGGGTTCTTGTATTTTTTGTGCTATAAATAAAAAAATGGCCACATTTTTGTAAAAATAAAACATTTTCTTTGTTTCTGTTATAAAATGTTTAAAATTTGTAATTTTTATTCATACATTTTGGCCAAATTTTATACTGCTAAATGGTAAAAATAACCAAAGTCAGTGTATATTATTTGATCTGTGTGAAAGTTATAGGGCCAGATTCAGGTAGAAGTTACGCGGCTTATCTCTAGATAAGCCTCGTAACTTCTAACCTACGCCGGCGTATCTGTTTTCTGTATTCAGAAAACAAGATACGCCGGGATTGAGTTAAGATACGAGCAGCGTAATTGTATTTCGCCGTCGTATCTTAACTGCAATTTTAAAATGGCAGCAAGGGGCGTTCCCGCTGATATATGCCGAGAATATGTAAATCAGCGAGATACGCCAATTCCCGAACATACGACGCAGTGACTTTATGCCGTTTCCGTAAGGGGTTTCCTGGCGTAAAGATAAAGCACCAAAAAGTAGATGCATCCTATGTTAAATATGGACGTCGTGACCTCGTCGAATTTGAAAATGTTTACGTCGTTTGCGTAACTCGCCCGTGAATGGGGATTGACGTCATTGACGTTCACGTCGAAAACACCGTCATAATTTGGATCTTGCGCACTGGGGTACATTGACGGCCGGCGCATGCGCAGTATGTTCAGCGCGGGATCGCGCCTAATACTACACGCCCCCTACCTGCCGAATTTGAGTTACGATGGGCCATTTACGCTACGCCACCGCAACTTTAGTAGCAAGTGCTTTGTAAATACAGCACTTGCGCGTAAAGTTGCGGCGGCGTAACGAAAATGAGAAACGTTACGCCGGCCAAAAGAACCGCTCGCCATCCTGAATCTGGCCCAGAGTCTACAAGCTATGGTGCCAATCATTGAAAATTGATCACACCTGAAGTACTGATGGCCGATCTCATTTTTCGAGACACTATCAAGCCAGGGAAGTACAAATACCCACCAAATGACCCCTTTTTGGAAAGTAGACATTCCAATGTATTTATTAGGGGGCATGGTAAATTTTTCCCGATGTAATTTTTTTCCCACAATTCTTTGAAAAATTAAGATTTTTTTTTTCACAAATTTGTCATATTAACAGATTATTGCTCTCACATGGCATATGCATACCACAAATTACACCCCAAAATACATTTTGCTACTCCTTCTGAGTATAGCGATACCACATGTGAGACTTTTACACAGCTTGGCCACATAGAGAGGCCCAACATGCAGGGAGCACCATTAGGAGTTCTAGGAGCATAAATTACACATCTAATTTACTAACAACCTATCACACTTTTGAAGGCACTGGAGAAAACATTGGAAAACACCCCAACGAATATCTTAGGAGGCATAATGAGTCTTTTGAACATGTTTTTGGAAAATGTGAAAATAAAATTAAAATTCATTTTTCTATGCATTGTGTACACATTTTTACGGCACTGTTGAGGATCCACTGATAGGGTGGCACTGATGAGCAGCACTATATTGGCACTAATGGGCATTTTGGTGGCACTGTAGGTAGGTAGTGTGTATTATTGCAGGGAAGACTTGCATATCTCTTCTGCAATATAAATCTGCCTGATTGTGGTTTTCTAAAAGTTAGGTTTAGTACTGCCCCATTTTTTTTAAATTAAGCTAGATATTTAAAATGTTACACCCTGTACAACAACTTTTACCTACAGGTAAGCCTAGATTAAGGCTTACCTGTAGGTGCTATTTACAATAGAGATGTGTGCCAATGTCTATGGTGCCTGTGGGCCAACTCAATATTGAACCCGTTTAAAGGCAGGTGTCTCAATATTTTTGACAATATAGTGTATCAAAATAACAAATTGCACAGTGTGAAGAGACAGTGCATAATTGGTGGTCTTTTTTCTTTTTCTATATTTTGAAGCACTTTATTGCCATTTGATGGCTTTTAATTTACAACATTTAGAAGAAATTGTATAGCTTTGCTTTAAATTGTTTAAGGTCTTCAATTTTACAGTCAAGTTCAATGAAATGTTGGTCTCATCCCATTCTCTACCGGTGAATAAGAGAAGCATGTACAGTATATGTACATATAAACAGTATTATAATTTCTTTGGCATTTTATGTGTTCAAAAGCAAACCAGCCTCTGTTAATTTTCTTTGATACATTTTGAAACTATTTATTGACTATACGCTGGATTTCTCACAGTTAATCATTTGTTTTTAAACAGTTTGCACTGGTGAATACAGGTGTATTAAACTTGAGCTCCAAATGTCATTTGTAATGAAGAAATCTACAAATTCAAGCTGGGAGCACACACATTACAATCTAATTGCACATTCTCCTTAAAATCTTGGCATTTTTCTAGCAAATTTGACTGAGTTCATTGAGCTTTTCATCTCAAAGATAATTAAACGGATCAAGACAACTTTCCACCAGTTTTTGTATATTTATATTTATATGGCAGAAACACTGGAAAATTGATTAGTTAAATCAATTTTGTAATTGAAATCTGCTGAAAGCATCCATAAATGTACTGTGTATTGCCAGCAATAGGCTATACTGGAGTTTACCATTTCTAATGCAGGCTGTATACTCTTTACACAATTATAAGGCTCAGCTTTTTCTAATTTCATAATTTATGAGGATTAAATGGATTAAGGCAACATCTCATCAAAATATTTGATTATTTCACTGTAGAAACTGTTTGGTAATAGGACGTCTTGATCAATTCAGTTTTTACTATGAATGAAAGCAAGTTGAAAGCTTTTTTAAATAATAATAATAATAATTTTGGCTCTGATGTCTTACTGGAAATATTTAAAAATAATCATACACAAGGAATCCCAGCACCACTAAAGAGGATCTGCAGTCTGCTCACATAATTTGTAATAAAAACATCTTTGCCATTTTGAAGCTTTCCTACTAACACTTTGCATAATATTTTGTATATAATGTGATTTAGGGATGAGCTCCGCATTCGAAACGAACGTATGTTCGACTCGAACATTGTCTGTTCGTACGTTCGACGAATTTCGAACAGTCGAGTGACGCGCAGCGGCCCATAATTCACTGCGGCATTGCGCGCTGATGATTGGCCATAATTGGCCAAAGCCAGGGTGGCTTTGGCCAATTATGGCTCAGGGCTTTAGCACACACCCCATATAAGGCCACCTGCTGGGTGTCCTCGTGTAGTGTGTTGTGGTTGTTAATGAGAGCAGTCAGAGAGACAGAGAAATAGTCTTTTTTATATAGCTAGATAGAGCAGGCAGGCAGGCTAGTCAGTTTAGCTTAATTTACAGTGTGTAGAGGATATATATACATCCCTAGGAGTTGTACATACAGTATATTTATACACTGTAAAGCTTAGCTAGAACAGTTCTTCCTAATTTACTGGCAGGCAGGTGATTGTGCTATTTAACCTCCCTGGCGGTGTTCTCGAGTCTGACTCGGGGTTAGATTTCTGTGCTACGATCGGTAACCCCGAGTCAGACTCGGGCTCGCCTCGCAGCATCCACAGAGACTGTTTACTTACCTTCTCCATGGATCCAGCGATGCATCCGCGCTGTGTGAGCAAGCGGGTGCTCACTCGATTCACACAGCGTCCCCGTGTGCCGCTGAGCTCCGTTCCCTGTGATGTTATGACGCACGGGGACGGAGAACGGCGCCAAATTAAAAAATGTAAACAAACACTATACATACAGTACACTGTAATCTTATAGATTACAGTACTGTATGTAAAAAATACACACCCCCCCATGTCCCTAGTGGTCTGCCCTGTGCACTACATGTCCTTTTATATAATAAAAACTGTTCTTTCTCCCTGCAAACTGTAGATTGCCCATAGCAACCAAAAGTGTCCCTTTATGGCAAAAATAGTTTTAGAGCAGCTAAAAAACAGCAATATTAAATCAGAATCACTTGCAGAATTTAGCGATAGCGATTTGTGGGGAAATTCGTCATAAAAAATAAATAAAAATAATGACAGCAAAAATAAATTCCCTTGCAAATAATGGTACCGCTTTCAGCACCTAAAATCTGAAAGAATCATACCGCCAGGGAGGTTTAAGACATTATCACAGGTATAGATACCCAGCAGGTACAATATTTAAAGGAATTTTTCTTTTTTTATTATATAAGCATCATTAAAATCACTGCTCCTGGAGCAGTGATTTTAATGATGCGTAAATTAAAAAAATAATGAAAAATTCCTTTAAATATTGTACCTGCTGGGTGTCTATAGTTTGCCTGTGAAAACGTCTTTGAGAACCCGGGTCTTGCCCGACGGAACATGTATTAATGGAAAAAAAAGTTTTAAAAACGGTCGTTTTTTCAGGAGTCCTTTTCCTGAAAAAACAACCGTTTTTTAAACTTTTTTCCTTTGATACATGTTCCCTGGGGCAAGACCCGGGTTCTCAAAGACGTTTTCCAACAATAACTTGAATATTGGTCTTTAACCACTTTAGCCCCAGACCATATTGCTGTCCAAAGACCAGAGCACTTTTTGTGATTCGGCACTGCGTCGCTTTAAGTGACAATTGCGCAGTCGTGCGACGTGGCTCCCAAACAAAATTGGCGTCCTTTTTTTCCCACAAATAGAGCTTTCTTTTGGTGGTATTTGATCATCTCTGCGGTTTTTATTTTTTGCGCTATAAACAAAAATAGAGCGACTATTTTGAAAAAAATTCAATATTTTTTACATTTTGCTATAATAAATATCCCCAAAAAAGATATAAAAAAACTTTTTTTTTCCTCAGTTTAGGCTGATACGTATTCTTCTACATATTTTTCATTAAAAAAAATCACAACTAGCGTTTAATAATTGGTTTGCGCAACATTTATAGTGTTTAAAAAAAGGGGGTTGTTTCATGGCATTTTTATTATTATTTTTTTTTACTAGTAATGGCGGCGATCAGCGTTTTTTTTTCAGTACTGCGATATTATGGCGGACACATCGGACACTTTTGACACATTTTTGGGACCATTGGCATTTTTATAGCGATCAATGCTATAAAAATGCATTGTATTACTATAAAAATGCCATTGGCAGTGAAGGGGTTAACACTAGGGGGCAGGGAAAGGGTTAAGTGTGTTCCTATTGTGTTCTAACTGTGGACTCACTAGGGAAAATCACTGATCTTCTGTCCATACATTGTATGAACAGAAGATCAGCATTTCCCCCGCTGACAGGAATGAGAGGTATGTGTTTACACACATACCTCCCGTTCCCCGCTCTGTAACGAGCAATCGCGGGTGCCCGGCGGCGATCGTACCCACCGGGCACGCGCGCGGGACTCGGGGACGCGCGTGGGCGCCCTACAAGCTGCTAAAGGGAGGACGTAGAGCTACGTGCTCCCGCGTAGCAGTGCCACCGTCCCGCAGTAATATGATGGCGGGCGGTCGGCAATTAGTTAAAATTATCGTTTTTGAATTCGAACGTTCGAGTCCCATAGACTTCAATTGGGTTCTAAATGTTCGCGCGAATGGTCGGTCTGTTCGACGGTTCTGGTGCGAACCAAACACGCGGGTGTTCGACTCATCCCTACTGTGATTCTGTACTTGCCAAATATGCTGCAGAAATCTCCCTCCACTGAGTCTGCCTGCAACCATTTTAACTGTGGGCAGCGGAAGCTGCTGCCTGTTCACTTCCTGGCTTTACACAGACATACAGAGGCACACCTCCAGCTCTGTAGCCATGCAGCTCTCGTTGGCCCTCTTATGACTCATCCCCCCTCCCTTCCTGGCAAACTCTCATGAGAGAGATGTCATAAACCTAGGCTTTTTATCAGAAACAGGAAGTGGGCTGCATAAGGTGTTTACTGGCATAAAAAAATAAGTTTTTTTATCCAAAGTTAAAACAAAAAGGGCAGAAGATTTAATAGATGGGAAGTTGAAAAAATTACTGAAGGTCCACTTTAAGTCATGTAGCACTTTCTGGAGGTAACGTTCCAAGGATAAAGAGCCCAATGTAAAAGCAGATGTTTACATTTTCTTGCAGCTGGTTGATAAGTAAATTGACCTAAGGGCTCTCGTACCCAGGGTGCAGTGCGGCACGGAGGAGGGCATTTTGTGGTGAGGGAGTGAGAGCGGAGGGGTTAGCAGGAAGAAGAGAACACAAGATGGCGGCCTAAGGAAGGAGCGGAGGGGCTGCGGCTGTGACACAGGGAGTGAACACCATACACAACCCGGCGTTACTGAGTCCGGGAGGCTCCTCAGAGCTGTACATCGCGCGGATGGAAAGAAAAGCAGCCACCGTGAGGGGAGCGGGGACAAACAACGAACCCTCCCTCCTCTCCGGGAAGCGCCATCGGCCCCTTTAGTGCCATTCCAGCACGGCTACGACTAGACTCATTGTAGCCTGTAACTCTTACGGATCATGGCGAGCAGCAGCGGCTCTAAAGCCGAGTTTATTGTCGGTGGGAAATACAAGCTGGTGCGGAAGATCGGATCTGGCTCGTTTGGAGATATTTACCTGGCAATCAACATCACTAACGGCGAGGAAGTTGCTGTAAAACTTGAGTCACAGAAAGCCCATCACCCACAGTTGTTGTATGAAAGTAAACTATATAAGATTTTGCAAGGAGGAGTTGGCATCCCACACATCCGGTGGTATGGACAAGAAAAAGATTACAACGTTCTAGTCATGGATCTGCTTGGGCCAAGTCTTGAAGATCTGTTCAACTTTTGTTCGCGCAGGTTCACAATGAAAACTATGCTTATGTTAGCAGACCAGATGATCAGTAGAATTGAATATGTACACACAAAGAATTTTATACACAGAGACATTAAACCAGACAACTTTCTAATGGGCATCGGACGTCACTGTAATAAGTTATTCCTTATAGACTTTGGTTTGGCCAAAAAGTACAGAGACAACAGAACAAGGCAACACATACCATACAGAGAAGACAAAAACTTGACTGGCACAGCCCGCTACGATAGTATCAATGCCCACTTAGGAATTGAGCAGAGTCGTCGTGATGATATGGAGTCTCTAGGATATGTACTAATGTATTTCAACAGAACTAGCCTTCCTTGGCAAGGGCTGAAGGCAGCAACCAAGAAACAGAAGTATGAAAAGATCAGGGAAAAGAAGATGTCCACTCCTGTTGAAGTTTTGTGCAAGGGATTTCCTGCAGAATTTGCCATGTATCTCAATTACTGTCGTGGATTGCGCTTTGAGGAGGCACCAGATTATATGTATCTGAGGCAGCTCTTCCGAATTCTCTTCAGAACCTTGAACCATCAGTACGACTACACATTTGACTGGACAATGCTCAAGCAGAAGGCAGCTCAGCAAGCAGCCTCCTCCAGTGGGCAGGGCCCGCAAGCCCAAACCCCCACAGGATTTTGAATTAAAATAAAAGGAGCTGACATCGCAGATCCTGGCACGAGCTGGACCCATCACTCCCTTAAAACCTAGAGATTTTAGTTCATATGTACACTTGGCAGTTGTTGTGGGAGACCATTTACTTGGTGTAATACAGAACTTAATTTCAGTCTAAACTGGCTACTAGCGGCGTCCGATGTGCCGACCAGTAGCTGCTGTTAATAATTGTGAATATCACTAAAGATAGTGAAACATGGAAAAAAAAAAAATTGACCTAAGGATTTCTGCAAACTCCCAGTTGATCCTGTTGTAATGAATACAGTTGTTATGGTTGCAAAAAAGGGATTTTTTATGGGGCTAAATTACAGAAAATTAAATATTGCTGAAGAATAAAATTGAATGTTAATTTTAACTGCATTTCTCTGGAAAGTAGCGTGTGTAGCGAATATTATTAATATACAGGATTTATTAGACATTTGCACACTGCAACTATTTTGTTTCAGAATTTCATTTTCGTCCGAAAAATAAATTTATTAAGTTACTCCCAAAATTTGTTTTTATTTATTTTGTTTTGTTAAAAAATGCATTCGTCCGAAAATTTGAATTAAGATTCAATCTGTCATTGAAGGCTTATGGTGTCTGTCAAATGTTCTAAGAAGATTCGACGAGCAGCTAAACTGTATGACGCCGTAATCGTACATTTCCGGTCGAATGTTCCGCCTACAAGCTATAGAAGAATTCTAATGTTGTATGACTAGTAATAATTATATTTATAAATTATTATTACTAGTCAACCAACATTCAAATTCCTTTAGATCCTATGGGCTGAGCATTTGACTGGGAATGTATGATTGTGGCGTCGTACAGTTTAGGTGCTCCGTTGGACCTTCTTAGAACTTTCGACAGACACCATAAGCCTTCAATGACAGATTCGACGTTTGTATGTTTTTCGCTGCTTTGTCATTTCTTCGTAGTTCATGTCGAATGGCCTACCCCAACACTGTCTCTATAATGTCGAATCTTTTCTCTCTTTGTCGAATCTTTCCTCTCTATGTAGAATAATCGTGGAATAATAGAGTTAAGGTTAGGCACATTCGACCTCTGATTCGATAGACACAGATCGCTATTGTCAGCGTCATGTCGAATTTCCTAGCTATATCAAAATGTTGTAGCAACAAAAACAAAAATAAAGCATTTTTTTAAGTCGGAACTTTCTGATTTCGGATTCTGATCGTTCGTTTTTGTTTGTTAAAACGATAATGAAAATACTCAAAATTGAGACGAAAATGTATTCTGACGAAAACGAATGCACTTCACATGTCTAGGATTTTTATAGTGCCAAAAATTTGGCCAGTGCTTTACAGGAGACAGTATAATTACAATACAGTTCAATACAGAAGGACCTAGGAGGGCCCTGCTCATGGAGCTTACAATCTAAAGGGATTAAGGTGACCTGATTCCCACCTCTCAGAGGACTGTATATGCACACATTCTCTTAGCTACCCGCCTTGTCATTCTTAGGCACTGGAAATCTATAACCCCTCCCTCGATATCAGAGGTCCTATCTACAATACAAACCCATAGTGTGTACGAAAGGCTTCATGCATCCGCGTCAGGAAATGCTGAGAGGGTGTCCAATCTATGGGCTCCATGGTTGAAATGGAAATCTAGCAACCAGACAGTTTGACTATCCGCAACTTAGTACGCGGAGAGGCCAGGGCCAGTTAGGGCATTTATTGTTCTATTGTTTTAAACTTTTGTTTATTTTATTTTCTCTATTTCCTTTTAAGTTGCTTTAAACCCTTTTCTTATGACTTATTAAGAGCATACAATCTACATCGCGTATGGAGGGCCAGCTAAATGCATCCGGTGGGATGGGATCAGGGGAGCAGGAAAGGGACATAGGGAGATGAGATCATCTACTGGCGCTGGTCTCCATGGCCATGGTGTAGGACCGTGTTGGACTAGCCATACTACCACACTGCTTTATCCTGTGAATGTCCTACCGCTTTCTTATGAAATGCGATATTAGAGGTTAATACGATATGTGGTACTTGAAGATCTTTATGCTTCACTAGGAAATATTATGCATTGTTAGATAGTACTGTACATTCTCTATGTATGCTTATACCTTGTTTGTGCTTCTTTTTCATGAAAAAAAATTTCAATAAAAATCTATTGAAACTAAAGGGTTTAAGGGATAGCAATTACTGTATATAGGTAGTTAAATTCTGGCTATTCCTCCGTGGTTTGTTTTAAATTTGATAGATGGTAGGCAAACAAAGAGTGTACTGTTTGTGAAACCCATTGGGATGCAAATGCTAAGATCTTCTATGGATATAACGTCCTATGTATACAGAACATCAGGGGGGGGGGGGGACACATGCATAATGCCTAAAGCATATAACAAAATACACATTCAATCATTATGAGACCATGTAAAGTTTATTTGAATCTGAGTCTAAAAAACTGACCCTGTACACTGGTGTAATGAGCAATAAAAAAAAAACTGATTTGTTACAACATCGGTAAGGTAGCCTTAGTCCATTAATTCTGGAGTGGTCATTAGATGCTTTTAAATCTTATTTCAGTAAATGTTATTTTGTTTTTGGCACTGAGAGCTTGACTTGACTCAAGTAGGTAAACTATAAGGCTTCATTTCCATGGACGTTTTTACAGCCACTTTTCTGAGCTTAAAAACGGCTCTCCGTGTTAGTCTATGGCCCCATGCCCACCATGACTTTTTTGAGCTGTAGATGGCTGAGCCGTTTTTAAGCTGCAAAAAAAAAAACCAGGACCAGTGCATTCTGAAGCTCCAGCGTTGGAGCTGTAAAAACGCCAGACGTTAAAAAAATGCTAAAAAAGGGTCAAAAATGCTCAAAAATGCAAAAAAAAACCCCGCTCAAAAACGTTAAAAAACGATACTGCAGCGTTTTTGAGCTCCAGCTCAAAAAAAAAAAAAACATGGACAGGCGTTTTTAAGCTATAAAAAAGGCTAAAAAAAAGTGGCTGTAAAAATGTCCATGGAAATGAAGCCTAATACTGTACTAAAATGATTGGTTACTTTGTAATTAAGTGGGTGGTTTATTAGATGTAGCAATGAAAAGTACAGTAGTTATTAGGGTGTGTCAGGTTTTATTGCTATTCCCGTCTCTAAACAATATACTGATTATCCTGATGCTGAGAAGTGTATTTAAATTGTATTAAAGCTTTTTATAATAAAACTGAAATTTTCCCTTTTTAAAACTTAAAGTGTTACTTACCCAGGACCCTGCATTCACTATATCTGGTCTCCCACAGTACACAGAACATGGAAATGCAATTATTTTAGTAAGTATAAACTGCCAAATACCTTTTCTCATCAACAGTATATAGCAGTCTTGTGACTTCTTTCAGTGTTTGGTTAAAACTTGAATGAGGAGTTTTTACTCTTACTATCCTATGAGGCGGCAGGCCTCCCCGACGCTCTGTCTGGACAGTGCTGATTGGCCCAGTGCTGATCACGTGCACCTTTCAAAAAAAAAAAAAACTCTTAAATCTTAAGCAATACACTCCAAACTGAGCATGTGCAGAGTGACTCAAAAGTCTCTGTCTTATCAGGAGATGAATTGGGGACTGTGGAAGAAGGGGAGGATCAGAGAAGAAAGGATCAAACAACTGTAGCAATGACCCTGACCCCTGGAGGCATAATGGTGACCTCCAGAGTCAGGGAGAGCTGACATCCTTCTTTTTAGAGTGAGTTACTAGGCATAGTGGTTGTAATGCAAGATGGAATAATTGGATCAAAAAAGACAGGCTCAAACAGCCTTTAGACACAATGCAGAGGATTAACCCCTTAGGCTTCACAGTAAGCATAACAGACATGCTTTACTGCATATACAGACTGATTTTACTCATGTGAGTTTAGTAACACTTTAATACCAGACAGATATACAAGACACCATTGAATACAGCTGTGTATGCATTAATATACAGTATCATGACATTTATTTTTTTAGAAAGCAAGTATATAAGTACTTGAATTTGATATGGTATCAGCATCTTGCAATTTCCTGTACAGCAGGACTCAGGCAGGAAGAGGACGAAGTAGCCCAAGGGGGCCAATCAGTAGTGCTTCAGTGCTCGTATACTAACAAGAAGCATGTTAAAGGGAGGAAAGATCAGAGGGACAGAGGGATAAGCTGATCAGCTTGCTGCTTCTCTTTTCACTGTGCAATCATAGGCTAGGGGAAGGGACAAGACCTGAAATTGTTATGTAACAGCTGCACAGAAAAATTAGGTCTCCTGCCTTACCAAATAGGCTTGGGATAAGTTGCAGAGCTGTTTAAACCTGAAGAATGGATAGGTACCAATACAAATCCTTTGGCAGGTCAAACAGTTCCAATATATGAATTTCATATGTGTATTTGATTTGTCCAAAGTCCAGCTTTAGGTTCCATTAACATTTAGAGTGAAAGTAAACCCTCCTATTGTTTCAGTCAAGTAAGCTGCCATCTTGGCCTCTGTTTAATCGTCAATTGCCATGATGCTGCACGTGTGATCATTTATGACCAGCCATTGGATGGTTTGAAAGTCTGATTGAGAGCATAACCAATGGGACAGCTACATTCCCAGCATGTGCTAGAAATGTAACAGTTTTTTTTAAAAACGTTAAATCAATGGGTTTACTCCTGCTTTAATGAGTGTTTCCCCAACACATAGCAATGTTCCTGCTCTATGTGCATTTTTAGTGCCATATATTGAGAATGGCACCCCAATGTATTGTACAGTAGAGCACAACATACTGCAGTGCACCACAATACATATATTGCTGTGTTGCCAAATAAATGTCGTACATTTTTTTTTTTCATCTATTGTGACGCAGTAGCATTTTATTATATTTTATTCTATTCTGTTTCATCTATAGCAGGGGTCTCAAACTGGTGGCCCTCCAGCTGTTACAAAACTACAAGTCCCATCATGCCACTGCCTGTGGGAGTCATGCTTTTATCTGTTAGCCTTGCAATGCCTCATGGGACTTGTAGTTTCACAACAGCTGGAGGGCCACCAGTTTGAGACCCCTGATCTATAGATTTGCACCTTGAGGCTTGATGCTTGTAGTACAAATTACCACATAATGCCTTTTTTTATGATCAGCTTTACAAGTTGGGTTTTCTCCTGTGTGACCACAAACTTCTTTGCCCCATATGGATTTGAGCGTGAAATGTATTAATCTCAGCATCGAGCAGGCAAACTAGGACAAATATTATTACAAACACCAAGCCTTTGACGACAGTGAACTGAAATGAATAGTTGTTTTGCATCTTCAGTAATTAATCCACATGGAATGTACTGACGAGATTGTCTGGCACAAGAGGGAAGAACAGAAAGCAATACAAGTCTAACTGTGCACATTGGACTTAGGATTCTAATTGAAATTCAAATGAGTGCTTGCATTGACCTTTGCTGTCTCATATTTTTTCTAGACAGTTTACAAGGCCTTTCTGCCGAGCAGGTCATGTTTTAGTTTAAACAAAATAGTCTTGTAGGTGTTAGATGTGAGTTAATGATTACACTGAAAACATTCTAATTAGGCTGTGTTCTTACATGTTCCCTTTTGGGGGCTTTGACTGTTGTCACAGAAAGTATATTTTTTTACAAAAATAATTGGTCTCAGATCCCTTTATTGATCTTTTCTGCATCTGATCACTAGGATAACACAGAATAACATTTATAACATTTAGAGCTCATGGCGCTCAGAGAGAAAAAACATGCTTAAAATCACCAACTGCTAATGGGATTTTTCTACTTGGCATTTAGTTTTATTTTGTGCTTTGTAGAGACACAATGAAAAAGCATGTTGTTGTTATTTGAAGGCCATTTTTTTTTTATGTATGAGCATTGACAGGAATGCTAAGTTAATGCCTTCAAGACAGTTTGTTTATCACGGAGATCGGGTATACATTATCACAGTACAAAGTTCATAAAAAGTAGTCAAAAGTAGTTCAAAAGATCACAAACACAAATCCATAAGCTTTTTATTTTATTTTATGTTATTTTGTTTATTTATGAATTAAATACAATGGGTGCACTGTCCCTTTTGGTGGTAAAATGTATAATAATTGACATATCACAAATAAAGTGCATCCGTGTACAGTCAACCACCTTGGCTATGGTTTATGGACTTTGAGCATACATTTTGGATTATTTTGTACTATTATTTTGTGCTATTTAATTAAATGCTTTATTTAATTTAATTGTACCACTTATGCCCTTTTTGGTATAAGGTATGGTATCATATTTTGCGGTGTTGTTACATACAATTTTAGATTATTTATTAATTTAAATAATTTAATTAACTTTACATTGATGCACTTTATTCGTTATTTGTGATATGTAAATTAATATACATTTTATGAGCACTTAAAAGGACAGAGCACCTAATGTATTTTAATCAATTGTACGCAGTATTAAGGATATTAGAGTGCTACTGTTTCTGATACTTTTTTCTTAACCACTCCCCCTTTGTGACCAGGCCATTTTTTGTGATATGGCACTGCGTTACTTTAACTGACAATTGCGTGGTCTTGCGATGCTGTACCCAAATACAATTGCATCTGATCACCTCTGCGTTTTTTTTTTTTTTTAGTGCTATAAACAAAAGAAAGACAGACAATTTTGAAATAAAAACAATATTGTTTAACAGTTTAGAGAAAGGGATTAGCATCTAATCAATCAGCTACAACAGCTACAATTATCATAACAGTTAGCAAAGACTGTCAGTAGGACTAGTGATGAGCCAAATTTAACTAAGTTTGGCTCGAGTGGGGTTCTAGCAACATTACTAAATTCTGAATTTTGGGTACCAAATCCGAACCCCCATTGAAGTCAATGAGAGCTGAATATTAAAAATCATTTATGGTAATTTTCTAGGCTGATAGGCAAGGGATTGTCAAAAAAATAGCATGGGGGATGAACACTTCCCTGATAAACATGTACCTAAGCAAAAATATTTTTTTTCCCATATGGCAGGCAGGAGTGATTTTAGTTATGCTTAAAGTGAATCATTAAACATTAAAAATTCCATTAAATAACATGCCTGAGGGATGCCCTGACCCTGCCTGTGAAGTGGCGTACTTGTGCAATGTATACATCCTACTACAGCAATTCTGACATTTAGAAAGAAAAAAGAAAATTTCTGACAAAATGATAGCCCCTACTGACTCATTCTGTTTCTAAACGGAGCAGCCAGTGATTCCCTAAATCTATACCAGACCCTTATCCTAGATGAAGGTCTGGTGTAGCTATTAATGGGGGACGCCCACACACAAAAATATGGCACGGGGTTCCCTTCTGGTCTTGTATACATTTTAAGGAGAACAACATGCAAAAAAAATGGTATCAGTTATAAGGAGGACCCAATGCACAATTTTTTTTAATTTGCCTGTACAAATTTTATACTAGACCCCTTGGTGATTCCCACTGACCTACTGAAAGAAAAAAAATGTATGATGCTAATAACCGCTCATCTGTTACTGACAATTCCACAGGATGAGGGGCTGATATAATTAAAGTGGCAGGGACTCCGGGTGATGACATTGACAAAATATGTACATGACAATTTATGGTCAATTATATCACCCAAAAAACCCTGCCCCTTTGTTTATATAAGTTGCCATCTGCTGACCTTGTGTGTCGGCTTTTTTTTTTTGCAGTTGTCAGGCATTGTGATTGCAGTGGACCTACATCACTGGTCAACATGATTGAAGATGAATGTACGTTGTGGGACATTTTTTTAATTATTATTTTTACAGGATGTGTCAAAATCTGTATGTGTGTGTTTTTTTTACACTTTACATTATTTTTATATGAGTAAGGATATGTACTCATTCACTTGGGGGCAGTATCTGTAGACCCTCGTATTGTTAAAGTGGACTTCCATATTCTGATAAGCTCTTTCTTTGCAGACCCTCACAACCACCTAGCCGGGGTTATAGGGAAAAGGCCCATGTCCTCAATACAATGAACACAAAGGGGCAGATTCACAGAGAAATGGATTATCGTAGCGTATCAGAAATACACTACGCCGCCGTTTTTTACCTTGCTCTACGTGGAATTCAGGTAGATTTTCTACGGTAAACGACGGCGGCGTAGTGTATTTCTCCCGTCGCAATCCATCTGCGCGAGTAGGGGGCGTGAAACATTTAAATTAGGCGCGTTCCCGCGGCGATCGATCTGCGCATGCTCCGTTCGCAAATTTCCCGCCGTGCATTGCGCGAAATCACGTCGTGACGTCATTCGTTGTTTATGTAGCGTACTTTACGGGCGATCCACGTCCCGACGAGTTACGTAAACAAAATAAAATTTTAAATAAATTCGAAGCGGGAACGACGGCCATACTTAACATGGGCTACGTAAAGTTAGAGCAGCAAAAAGCTGCTCTAACATTACGTATAAAAAAATAGACGAAAACGATTGCGACGCCCGCTCGTATGTTCGTGAATCCCCGTAAAAACACATTTGCATATCCCGAAGCACCAAAACGACGCAAACTCCTCCCAGCGGCCGCAAATAGATGGCAGCGTAGATCCGAAGGCTTACGAAGACGTAAGCCTCTCGGATTGAAGCCCGAAGCCGGCGTATCATGGTTTGAGGATTCAAACTAGTGATACGCCGCGCGAAATTTGAAATTACTCCTGTCTAACCCCAGTTAGACAGGCGTAATTGTTTTGTGAATCTGCCCCAAGGTGCTTTGCCAGGGGGGTTGCTGTCCCAGGGACTTCTGGCTGTCATTAGAATGTAAGCAAAAAGGCATAGGGTCCCCCCGTATTCATACTAGACCCTTTATATCTGGTATATATTTTAGGGGGACCCCTTGCAAAAAAGTTTGGAAGCCTTCTTTAACAATAAGGGGCCCCAGGCACCGGCTTCCCCTATGTGAATGGCGCTATTTATTCAGTGACATCAGAGGCATGCAACTGCCACTGGATCACTTACATATAAACAGCAAATGGCTGCAAAGAAACAAGAAGAAATCAGAAGTGCTGCGATGCAAAAGAAATGGTGAACAAAAGATGAATATGGTATTTTATCAAGAAGGAAACACGGATATGGTGGGTAACACATAAAGGTTTAGGTTTAGAATGTCATCTAGTTAGAGTTTAGATCTGCAATAACCCATCCAATTTCTTGTTTCATTTGAAAGATGAAACCCGACAATGGCACATTTATTACAATTTTCATAAATCTGTACCATTCTCTTTATGATATGAACATTGTCATATATGGAAACATTAAATTGAAACTCATTTTGAGTGCTTATGTGGATTGAAGTAAGGTAATGTCTGCAGTTTGGGCTTCTTTTCTTCAAAGTCTTTGAAAATAAATAAAAATAAAATGTTTCACCAGCTTCATAGTTTTTTGACTAAGTTGAAAAAAGAGCTGTGATTTGACAGCAAATATCCAAAAATCAGTTTCTTTTATAATGTGTGTCAATTTACACTTCTAAATTGAAGCTGCTTGCATACATGTTAGCTATATTCTCTGTCAAATAGATCACGTTTGTTGTTTCCCTGAGAATGATTGTTTCAACGTTCGTATTTAGCTCCCAGGGATGAGTTTTGAGAATGCCAGAACAGTTTTACTTCATTTATACTTTTTACAAATAGAAACAATATGGCTGAGACAGTTCTGGCAAGTTGCTAATGCATTATATTAGGAGTGCAAGTGCCTGGAGTAAAGTATGCTTTTCTTCCTCCTGGGGATCTCAGATCCATCAGCTTTCATTTCATTTCCTGAAAGACAGTATTTTACCAATCATGCACGGCCTATATTTGCCTCTCTGACAACTTGCAAAATATCACTGTCAAGGGCAAAAAGCCTTTACTATTTAGAAAAGAGAAGACTAAGGAAGATAATAGTATGGGAAAAACAAGAATATTCTGCAGTACGTGTATTGGGTATGTAATTGTTGTCAATTGAGTCTCAATTAATTGTATATCAGCATTTATTACAAATAATATAAAAACATATTTATCGTATGTCTCCCGGTGCAGCTTAAAAACAATGGAGCAGATTTTTTAACCACTTAAGGACCCCCTACTGACGCTCCGTCACTGCGCTCGTGGGACCCGATCACCGCCGGTGTCCCGCGATCGGTCACCGGAGCTGCATTGTGGCAGTGTCAGTGATCGTCTGTTCCCTGATATAGGGAAAGCCGATCACTGACATCACACGTCCAGTCCCGCCCCCCTACAGTTAGAAACACATATGAGGTCACACTAACCACTAGGGGGCCCTGTAGGGGTTACCAAAAATAGGTAGAAAAATACATATCGGCCTAAACTGAGGAAAAAATATGTTTTTTTTTATATATTTTTGGAGGAAATGTATTATAGCAAAAAGTAAAAAATATTGGGCCAGATTCACGTACATTGGCGCATATTTTGACCGGCGTAGCGCACCTCCTTTACGTTAGACCGGCGCAATGTAGAGGCGCAATCACCGTATCCTCATAGTATTTGCGCAGAAATTTGCGCCGGTGTAACGTAAATTCCGAGACGTAAGGCGGAGTAATTCAAATTGGGAAGGACGTGGGCGTGTTACATTGAAATGAGCCGTGACCCCATGCAAATGAAGGGCTGGCCTGATCGCGCATGCGCACATGAAGCAGACCATGGTCAGCACCTCTGTGCGCATGCTCACAACTCGAGAACGGCGCAATCAGTGAAATTGGAAATGGACCTGGGCAACTTAGTGAACTACGCAGACAGCTTAAATAGACAGAGACAAACGCCCTTCCTTTGCAAAAGTACATCCCTTTGTATGCCTTCCTATACAGCAAGGTGCTTTTGTTCTGTTTTTTATTAGCGTTTGTTTGTTTGTTTGTGACGTGTCTTTGAGATATTTGGGGACTGTTTTGCAGAGTGATTTTTGTCTTTTCTGTGTTTTCTTTGTTGGTTTTTTTTTTAATTATATTTTTGCTGGGCATTTTCTTTTTTTGCTGGTCAATTTTTTTTTTTTGGTTCTGTTTGTGAATGATTTTGGAATGTGGGGGTGACATTCCTGCCGGAGATAGGGGTGTCACCCTCATTTGTGGTGGAGAAGTGATCCCCAGGTCCGTGTGAATGGTGTATGAATGTAGAGTGACATAATTGGAGCCGTGGCATGGCGTTGCTGCTCACAAGTCCTGCATGGTGGGCTTGTGCCAATCCAATGTGATGAGGATGTGATGTGTCTGTGCTAGGGACCACAGTGGTGTGCATGCATGCATTCTCATTGTGCCATGATTAATGTGTGTGTTTAACGTGCAAAGATGCCTAATGTGAGCTGGCTCCTGGCTACTCTTCCCTCAGAAGACGGGGTAGCCTCGGTTAGGGGGGATTGTCTGGTTCAGGGGTCAGGTCATCACTTATGTCAATCTCCAGGCCCTTTATCACTGCGAAGTTGTGCAGCATGCAACATGCACCGATGATCTGGCATACAAAGTTTGGGGAATACAACAGGGTACCATGGGGGGTTCCGTATAGGAGTCATGAGATGGGGTCCCAGTGCATATGCAGAGTCAACCTGAAGGGATAAGACAGGAGGATGTTAGTAGTGCATGTGCCCCTTGTGATTTCAGCATCATGGGGGGGACAGTCATGCCTGCCACCCATGTCACTCACCAACCAGCCAGCTGTCCCCATACATGTTCTGTTCGAAATCTGTGGGGATGGGGCTAGGATTGTATATGTAGCTGTCATGGGTGTCATGGGTGGTGTCATGTGTTGGGCTGGTGATGTCCTCCTGCAGGGTTGTGGTTAATTCCAGGATGGCATGAGGGGTGAATCTGAAAATGCGAGACACCTCAGAATCATGCCAAAGATGTCTATGCGTGTGTGATATATCAAGTCAAGAGTGAGGGGCTTGTATCAGATTAGATTATTATATCCATCAAGGTTTTAAAGGGCTATTGAAAGATAGTGAGACCGTGTTTGTAATTTGTATGTATGTTATGTATTGATATATATATGTATGTATATTTTTTGTAAAAATGTTTATAAAAGCAAATAAAAAGTTTTTGGAAAAAAAAAATCCTCTCCAGTTCCCTCCTCCGTGCCCTCCTCCGTGCCCTCCTCCATGCCCTCCTCCGTGCCCTCCTCCGTGCCCTCCTCCGTGGCAGTAGTATAGCTATGAGCATGGATGCCCCTGGCCTGTTGGCATACAGTTTGTTGTGCAGCAAGTGTGACTGTTCTGCTCCTCACTAACAGTGTTGCTTTAGCTGACATGTAGACGGATTGTCTAATTTTATTCCACCTTTTATATGGTCTAATTTTAGACAGGACGTGCAGCTGTTGCGCACAGCGCGTAGCCTGCGCTGCACCAACGTTCTTTTGTGGATCCCCGTTACTCCCTCATTTGCATATTTGAATAGCAAATCAATGGTGTGTCTAGTGCAGTTTTGCGCGGACGGATACGCCGCTCTATCGAAATTACGCCGGTCCAAAAAAAGTGGGCAAGGTTCTTAACCTGTGGTAAAAAATATATACTGCGCATACCATATAATAAACAAAAAATGAAAAGCTGCGACTCAAAAATGTCATACAACATAGAAATAGAAAGAAAAAAGGAAGGAGTCATGCTATATAACATGCTGTGCCTAATGAGATATACACACAAGCTGAGTATAAACACAGTGAATTTTTTTTTAAATAAATTGTTGGATATATATCAAAAACATGAAACATGATAGTGAATGGAAAAACACAATTGTGAGGAAAATAAAGTCCAAGGCAAGCACTGAGGATTTCTCCACTGATGAGGATACCTTTAATGCCCTGACTGATGGGATGGGTTGTTTATCTCTGTGATAATTGATCTCCGAGATCTTAGGCTCTGGTAAGGGTCAGTGTTGGATATTAGTGGAGGTTCTTTGTCGTCATAGCCATTGCACCGTCTTGTGGATCAACTGCACATTGGGCAATACTATCATCAATTTGTGCTTGCCTTGGACTTTTTTTTCCTCACAATTGTATTTTTCCATTCACTATTGTGTTTAATGTTTTTGATATATATACCAACAATTTATTTAAAAAAAATGTCACTGTGTTTATACTAAGGTTCTTAACCTGCATAATGGTCTGGGTCTTAAGTGGTTAAATAGTGCATATTTTGCTAATGCTAACACTGGCATAGTGTTAGGGCTAGCAAGACAACTTACCCACATATACATCTGTTGCATGATAGATCTGTTGGATCTGTAAAATCCAACATGTGAAGATCAGCATATCACTGGATCCAGTGATTGATTATAATAAGGGCAGAATGGGTGGATGACCAGAAGTCCTGGCTTTACAGGATCTATGAGGATGTTAAAAAAAGTTCTCCATAAGTTTGGTTTCAGCTTTACAATTTTTTTACAGAACGCTATCAGCAATAATAGTTTTTGCATTATATATAATATATAATATATATAAATATATATATATATATATATATATATATATATATATATATATATATATATATATATATATATATATAAAATAAAGTTTTGTTTATAATTATTAAATAATTTTCAACAATATACATGCTCACTCCCTGTACTTAGCAATTAAAGGTTCAAACTCTGCATTTGAAATCCTGTGAAAAAGATTTACAAAGTTATGCCAAACACAAAACACAAATATTTTATGTACACTAACCTTTACGATCAAGTGTAACTAGTAAAGGGATTCTGAATTCACAAAAATCGAGTGCCAAAAAAAGAGTTTATTCACCACTGACTGAATGCCAGTTCAGATTCCCAGCTCGATGGTTTCATGGCAAACCTATGAAGTGTGAGGCTCACTGTTGAGATGAATTTATTGGGAAATTTGCCAGACTAAATTCACTGTGGTCATTAGGAAAATAATGCCCAATAATGGTGGGTTTGCTATGTGCCAGCACCCTCAGGATGAGCTCCTAGTAGTCAGTGTGTGTTAAATTAATTCAGGGAGAGCTGGCAGCCTGTGTAGAGAAAGCTAGATGCTTTACTGTGTTGTACTTGCAATACATAATTATAGACTGCAGTATGGGCTACATATTCTTGCGTACCCCTGTGTTCACAGTTCTAAAACTCAGCAGGACTACCATTTTCTGTTTGTCAGGAACATTTGTAAGTGCTGTTGAGTTGTTCATAATTGGCAACCTAACCAGACTGCTTGCATACTGTTTAGCCGCTGTGCAAAATGTGTTGCTATTGTCTCTGAGATAATGCACGCTAATGTTTTTATTTTCACCTAAAACTTGTTTTATCTCTCCCTCTTAAATTATGACTTATCCAAGCTGCTTACATACTGTTAAGTCACTGTGGAATACGTGTAGTTATTGTTTCAAAACAATATTCAATAGATTGGGTAATGTCCTTGCATTGACCGATTTCTATCAAACACATACCTGAAATTTATATTTGGAATTGTCAGATTTATTGGGGTTAAAAGAATATATATAAGGCCGGATATTGTATATTTTCACATATTATGCTATGAACATGACCAAAGCCATTTTGGCTTTCATGTTAAGTTCTCTTAAGATCATAATTTCTCTTTCTGTCATCCTTTAAGATAAGGTAATGGTAGGAGCTCATGTTTCACATGAGCTCACAGAAGTTTTCTTTGCATGAATGAAACAAGAGGGCTTATTCACAAATATTTTTTCTGTTTTAATATTAAAAAACCCAATAATGAATATATATTATTATGGAAAATGTTGCAAACATAGTATTCTATTATTGATAATGTTCATTAATAACGGTTATGCTTATCATTAGAAATATGACTTAATTTTCATGGCATTCACAAGTATCAGCCAAATTGTGTGGGGTAGACTTTCTCAACCCATATATTTCCAGGATCCAAAAGGATGGCTAGGGAAATTGACACATGATTGTCAACCATTACACAATTAATGGTGTTTTACTAAGCCATTCTTAAGTCCTGGTAAAGTATTAATCTAAAGTATTATTCTGTTCATGTATACCTTTTTGGTAATTGAATTGTTTTGCATATACTTTGCTAATACCATTTAAATATATGGCAGAGCAAATTGGAGTTGTATTATTTTTAACTGCAGTATGAAATAATTATTTTCCAAATATTACATTTCTATAAACAAAAGTAGAGCGTCAATTTAAAAAAAAAAAAAAAAATACTTTTTGCTATAATATCCCCAAAAAATATATAAACATTTGTGTTTCCTCAGTTTAGGCCGATAAGTATTCTTCTACATATTTTTGTTAAAAAAAATTGAAATAAGCGTTTATTGATTGGTTTGCGCAAAACAGGGGATAGTTTTATGGCATTTTTATTAATATTTTTTTTTACTAGTAATGGCGGAGATCTGCAATTTTTATTGTGACTGTGACTTTATGGCGGACCCATCGGACACTTTTGACTCATTTTTGGGACCATTGTCATTTTTACAGCGATCAGTGCTATAAAAATGCACTAATTGGGGGCGTGGCCTGGACGGAGACCAGAATGGCAGCCTAATCCTTGTGCTCCTGCGACTCGGGGACTGTTTGAGCCTTGTTTGGGGAACCTACCTCTCGTTTGGCACCATGAGTAGAGCCACCCGAAGCTCCTCGACATCCCGAGTGTTGGTTGAGTCCAGCTCCCAGCTTAATAGGAATATCCCGGACATATTCCGGTCTCAACGCACGGCGGCACACGCGACCATGCAGGCCCAAGCCCCAAGCCCGCTTAACTTGGCACCCGAATTGCTGACCCAGGTCTCTGTGACGGACGTGGGACGTTCTCCCTCTCCCAGTCTATCTGACCTGGAGATGATGACTGCTGACATCAAGAACGCAGTCATGGCGGCGGTTGCTGATCTTAAGGCGGAGATCCGCGCGGTTGCCCATCGGATTGACGAAGTGGAACAGACCACCCAGACGCACGCGGCCGCCATTCGGCAAGTACAAACCACCTATGACTCCCAACTCGCCCATCTCCTGGAGCTCCACAGACATGTCGAGGACCTTGACAACCGGGGGAGAAGGCACAACATTCGGGTACGGGGTATCCCTGAGAGCGTGGACCCGGGAACCCTGCAACAGACTCTCTGCTCTATATTTAATGATTTATTAGAGCGCCCGGCAGAGGATCCCGTCGACATGGAGAGGGCCCATCGAGCTCTACGCCCCCAACCCCAGGCTAATGAGCCACCCCGTGATGTGATCTGCTATGTGGTCAACTTTCAACTTAAGGAGGAAATCCTCCGCAAGGCCAGGGATAGAGGCAGAATCCTCCATAATGGCGCAGAGATTAAACTTTTCCAGGACCTTTCCCAGATAATGCTCCAGAATAGGCATGATGTACGCCCCCTGCTGGACACTCTGCGAGCCAGAAACATTCGCTATCGTTGGAAGTTTCCCTTCGGTTTGTCAGCCTCCAACAGAGGGCGCTCGGCCCTCCTTCGTACACCAGAAGACCTTCGGTCCTTTTGTGAGCAGCTTGATCTCCCGCCTGTTGACCTTCCGGAGTGGTATGCCTTCTATTTCCCGTCAGAACCCTGGCTTCCAGTTTCCACTAATCCGTCGCCCAAAGCCCATCGACACAGATCAAGACGGCGCAGGACCGGCCCGGCATCGCTAAGTGACCAAGACCCACGTCGAGATGTCTACCGACATAACCCGGCCTCCCCCTCCACTCCGCCTAGGGGTAGGGATCGGGTTTCGGACTAACTCCACACGCTCTCTTACTCCAAGTGTCGCTGCCCCTGTTCGCCTGAGCCCGCCCTCCATGGTTTCAGCCTGATGAGGAGATTCACTGCGCTTGCACACCTTCGTATGACCTGTCGCCCGGATCCCGGCGGCTGTGTAAGCACCCTTCATTTTCCTTCTAACTTGTTTTTTTTTTTTTATGTGTGACCGACCTCTGCCGCAGTGAGGGACCCTTGAGTATATACCACGTGTGTGCGGTAAGACTCTAGCCAACCTGGACTGTCCTGCCATGCTGCCCGCTTCTGTGACACTGTCTTGCCCTCCCCACCCTGGAGCCCAACCACCCCTTCATTGTTGTTTGCGCTTTTGTCAGGGCAAGTAGGACTTCCATGCCCCCCCGTTTCCCCTTTCCTTTTCTCTCCCCCCCCCCTTGTTTTAATCATTAATGCTTTATTTCTCATGTGGGTTTATTGCTTGTTAATTATATGCATTTCATATCTGCTGTTCAGGCTCGTGAAGGGGTAGTCACATGTAACTCCTGATGCGACTATGTGGCTCCGATGCACCTGACGGGTTTCTACTGAGCATTCCTGCTTGAGGCTTAGGGGTTTGGCTCACTACCCGAGGACTGCACCTTTTGGATGAATGTGTGATTCTTGTATAGTGTGTGATGAATGTCCCTGGTGTTATATAAGATACGGCACCTAGTACTGTGCGACCTCCTGCAAGTTATCTGTGTCATGCGGCCCCTATTAGTTAAGCGATGTGGGGCCCCCTCTGGGCTGTATTGTGTGTGGCCCCCTGTACGTTGCATTGAGTGAGTCTGGCCCCCTGTATGTCCTGTGGTGCGTGACCCCCTTGCCTGCTCTAGGGTACAGGGCTCCCTCTAGGTTCTACGGTGAGTGGCCCCCTTTATGCTCTACAGTGCGTAGCCCCCTTTATATTCTAGAGTGTGTGGCCCCCTGTGTACTGTATGATAGGTGGTCCCCTGTATGTATGTAACGTAGTATGTGGCCCCCCCTGTATTTATGTTTTTGATGAGTGCTCTCCCTGTGTGTCATGTAGTGTGTGACCTCCCTGCAGGCTGTGTTACCCTATATGGGTTATGTGATGTGTAGCCCCTGTATATTGGGGAAGGCTGGGATCCCGATATATTGATCTAAGCCCCCCCCCCCCCTGGATGTAACTCCTTTGCCCCTAATGCTCCCTTTTGTTCATGGTTGTCCTTCTGGACAAACGGATCACTCCATGTTCTCGCTGAGATGCTCTGGTCCTATGCTTTACCTCACTACACATTTTTGAGGGAGGGGTAAAAATGTTATGTTTGTTGTCCTCTTCTCCTCTATTTTTGCCGTATCTCCCCATAGGTATCTCATTTCATGCAAGCATCTGTTAAATATGCGGGAGCAACTCGAGGTGGCACTTGATGACATTTGGTAAACTTGTTCTGTTTTCATCTGTTTCCACAGTTTATATTGTTTTGCATTTATGCTATGTTTATAATTAGATGTCTTTCCATGACTTCAGTCTATGTACATTACGGGAGATGCCCGTCCATTTTCTTCCTCTCAATTTTGTAGGTTCCCCACAGTAAGCACCCTTTCTTTAGCTGGCTCTCTATCTCAGTCCCTGGGCCGTCACTTCCTTGAGGTTTTCGTCCCTTCTTTCGTCCCCACACAGCAGTCCCATTGGGATTCTCGCTGACCCTCCAGACTCCTCCCTTCTTAGGTGAATTAGCAGGCCTAAAATCACCTCTGGTTGATCTCTATCTTCTCTTTGATCTCTCTCTCTCTCTCTCTCCTCTCGAATTCTCCCTTTACCTCTTTCCTTTCCTTCCTCTTCCGTTGCTCTCCCCTCCTTCTTCCCCTTGTTTCTTAGGTTTTCCCTCTAAACCGTACCTTCAGATTGGTTCCGTGCCAGCCCCCTGGTGGGCCAATTCGCCCTTCAGCCGTCTATTGGTGCCTCGTCCACTTAGCCCACTGCTCTCCATCTTCTTCCCTGGTGCCAGACTCCGCGGCGGTGACCATAGACCATGTCTCCCCTGACCTTGAAGTGTTTGTCCCTGAACGTGAAAGGTCTCAACTTACCAGAGAAGAGATCCCAAGTTCTATCCTCTCTCACTAAACACAAAGCCCACTTTATTTTCCTCCAGGAAACCCACTTCCGCTCGGACGCCGTCCCTAAACTCTCTAATCACATCTACAAAACCGCCTTCCACGCCACTAATCCCTCTTCCAAGACGAAGGGGGTTTCGATCCTAGTATCTAGGCACGCAAATTTTCATTTATCTGATTCCCTCATTGATCCGGAAGGCAGATACATTTTCCTTAAGGGTTCTTATGAATCTAGACCCATCACGCTTGCTAATATTTACTGTCCTAATGAACGACAAGTGGCCTTCTTTAAATCAATGGGCAACCTACTAGCTTCCTTCCAGTCGGGCATCTTGATTCTGGGTGGGGATTTCAATGTCCCCCTGCACCCGCTACTGGACTCCTCTACAGGTGCCTCTTCCTTGACCTACAGGGCATTGAGGCAGATCAATCTACTCCTTCAATCTCTTACTCTCCACGACGCCTGGCGCACACTTTTCCCCTCGGTTAAGGATTACACATTTTATTCCGCACCACATCTAAAATACTCCAGGATCGACTACTTTTTCCTATCCCAGTCGGACCTTACCCTTCTCCAGCAGTCCACGATAGAGCCCATGTTCCTGTCGGATCATCACCCGATCAGCATCACCCTAGCGTTCCCTGACACGCCCTCTAGAACGAAGACCTGGCGTTTGAATGCATCTTTACTTAAAGACCCTTCTGTGATTGACCAGTTACGCGCACGTCTTCAACTATACTTTGCTGAAAATTCATACCCAGAGATCTCGCCTGTCTCCTTGTGGGAGGCACACAAATGTGTGATCCGCGGAGAACTGATTGCCCTCGCCACAAAGGCTAAAAAGCAACATCAGGAGTATATAACCTCCCTCATAGAGAAGGTGAGGCTCCTTGAAACGGCCCATAAGAGGTCCCATGCCCAGGCAACTCTGAAGGACTTGTTGCATACTCGGGCTTCACTTATGGAGGAGCTGGGCAAACGCTTTAAGAGACGATATGTCCTTGGCCAGAGAGTATTCTACGAGCAAGGCAATAAGTGCGGACGCCTTCTGGCGCGAACGGTGCAAAATTCAAAACTCTCAACTACAATCCACCACCTGCAGGGTCCGGGCGGTACCCGTCAGGTCAAGAATGAGGAAATCGCCAAAGAATTCGAGAACTTTTACTTTAAATTATACAACCTTCACCCGCAGGGTCCTTTCCAGACCAAGTCCGACCTGCGGTCTGACCAGATTAGAGAATTTCTCTCTCGGTATAGCCCCAAACCGCTCTCCCCCAACAATCACATGACTTGGAGGGTTCCATCTTGGCGTCGGAGGTAGCTATGGCTGTCAAACAAATGAAGACGGGGAAGGCTCCGGGCCCTGACGGATTGTCCCTTCAGTATTATAAATCCTTCTATGATACGCTTGGTGCTAGACTCTTGGACATATTCAACGCCCTTTCGGATCCCCAAACTAAACCTGGCAATATGTTAGCAGCTCACATAGCGGTGGTCCCTAAGGAGGGTAAAGATCCGCTCTGGTTGCCAATTACCGTCCGATTTCACTTTTGAATGTGGACATTAAAATATATGCGAAAGTCCTGGCTAATAGACTGGCCCCCTTAGTCCCTGGGTTGGTCTCGCTAGATCAGGTGGGATTTGTGCCTGGCCGAGAGGCCAGGGACAACACCATCCGTACCCTGAACCTTCACCATTTTCTTACCTCCTCCAAATTACCTGGCTTCTTTCTTTCGCTCGACGCTGAGAAGGCGTTCGACAGGGTGGCCTGGGACTACATGCAGGAAGCACTCACGGCTTTGGGCCTGGGACTCCGTATGATGTCTCATATCATTGCCCTGTATACTGGCCCTTCGGCCAGGGTGAAAGTCAATGGCCACCTGTCGAGCGCCTTTACCATCAGCAATGGTACGCGCCAGGGTTGCCCCTTATCACCTCTGATCTACATTCTTACCTTGGAACCCCTCCTTAACAGGCTGAGGGAAAACCCGGATATCCTGGGTATTAATGTGAAAGGGAGGGAATTTAAAGTCGCTGCTTTCGCAGACGATGTTCTCCTCTCTCTGAGGTGTCCTAGAATTTCCCTGCCCAACCTCCTCAAAGATTTGGACCATTTCGGCGCCCTATCAAATCTGAAAATTAATCACACAAAATCGCAAGTGTTAAACGTCTCCCTCTCCCCCCTGGAGGTCCTGCACTGCCGGGAGTTTTTCCCTTTTCGATGGGTGCAGGAATCCCTTACCTACCTGGGGATCCGTATCCCCTCCTGCCTGACGGACCTTTACTCCCAAAACTTTCTTCCCGCTCTCCTTCAGGCTCAAAAATGCCTCAAGGACTGGATTCGGTCGATCAAGATGATAATCATGCCCCGCTTTCTCTATCTTATGCAGTCGATCCCTATCTCCTTGCCCCCGGGCTTCTTTGCTTCCTACAGGAAAGCCTCCTCCACCTTCCTCTGGAGGGGCTCTCAACCCCGCATTAAATACTCCAGACTAACCCTGCCTAAATCTGGTGGTGGCATTGGCCTCCTGGATCTTCAGAAGTACCACAGCGCGTGTCATCTCACAAGGATCGCCGATTGGAACATTCATGGCTTTAAAAAGCTTTGGGTCCTCCTCGAGAACAGCTTCTCGCCAAGCCCCTTGCATTTACTCCCATGGCTTCCCTCGAAGAATTGGCCCCAATGCCTGGTGACGCATCCTCTTATCTACCCCTCGTTTCTAACATACAAGAAGTCCCCAGCGCTGGGACCCTTACCCCCTTATCCAAATCCCTTGACCTCCTTGCGAGGGAACCCAGACTTCCCACCGGGCCTGTCGGGAGATTTCTTGCGCCAGAAGTGGCCCTTCGATTATGTACTGGCTACCCAGTTCTATTCGGCTGGTCGGCCCTTAACATTTGAGGCGGTTAATTCTCTGACTATGACGTCCTCGCTATCATTCTGGACCTATAGACAGATTAGGCACTTCCTGTCGGCCACAGCCAATCCATCGCTCTGGTCACGCTCGCTCACACCTTTTGAATCCCTTTGCCACCGCAAGAATCCTCAAAGACACCTGATCTCCCTTTTGTACACTCTCCTGGGGGAGGGGTGGGGGGAGGGGAAAACTGAAATTAATGATCCTCCGCCCTCCTCCGCTCCATTACACTTTTTGGGCTTCGGTCCTGATATAACGCATCGTAAGCAATTTTTTATGTTCTCTATCACCTCCTTGTTGTATCATGTATCATTGTCTCGTACATGACCCTGTTGTTGTGTCCTACTCTGTGACAATTACCTTTTCTTTTGTTCTTTGCTGTATTTTGATTGAATAAACACTTTTATGGAAAAAAAAATGCACTAATTACTGTAAAAATGACACTGGCAGTGAATGGGTTAACCATGAGGTGGCACTGAAGGGGTTAAGTCAGTACTAGGGAGTGATTCTTACTGTTAGGGGGCATGGCTACGAGTGACATGTCACCGATGACCATTCCCGATAACGGGGGAACAGCCATCAGTGACATGTCACTAGGCAGAATAGGGGAATGCCTTGTTTACAAAGGCATCCCCTGTTCTGCCTTTGCCGACCGCAATCATGTGACACCCAGGAACATAGAGTTCCCGGGACCTGCGAGCACACTTGCGAGGCATGCGGCGGGCACGTATATTAAGGAGAGCGGATTTAGCTAAACTCAATGCAGTGTATAAATATATATACAACACCTGGGATGCATATATATCCTCTACACACTGTAACTCTGACTAGCCTGCCTGCTCTATCTAACTGCAAAAAATTACACTCTCTCTTTCTCTCTCGTCTCTGTAAACCACCGAAAAACACTACACAAGGCTGCCAGGGAGGCGACCTTATATAGTGTGGGGCATGTACTAAACCCCCTGAGCCATAATTGGCCAAAGCCACCCTGGCTTTGGACAATTATGGCTCTCCGTTTTTTGCAAGCTGTGATTTGCCAAGCATGCGGGTCATAGTGCATGCTTGGCCAATCATCAGCCAGCAATGCACTGCGATGCTGCAGTAAATTATGGGCGTGACACACCACTCGAATTTGGTGTGAATGGCCATAACATTCGTTATTCGATAAACGGTCGAACATACGATGTTCGAGTCGAATATGGGTTTGGCTCGAACACGAAGCTCATCCCTATTCAGCAGCACAATCTGGGTCATCGTATAACAAGCACAGGGATTCAATGAAGACATCTACTGTTAGCAAGGCTGGAAGGTTTGGTTCAGGTGTCATTGATAGTAGCAGGAGGAGATTGCACCTTAGTGACCTGGGTGACCAGTTCCTAAATTTGTTGGGATAAACAGCCAACTTTTTGGGCAAACATTTTAGCTTGTGCAGGATCCATTAGGTAATTTTCTTGTGTATGGCTGGTGATATTGTCAGGACAAGCGTATAGATGACAATGAAATAGTTACAGGTGCTGCATATGCAGACACTTCTATAATAAATAGCACATACGAGCAAAACTGTAGGTAGAGCAGGCTTGCTGGGACTGCTGGCAGACCAGGCTTGATTTTGACTAATGTGGGGTTGTGGTTTTGAAGTTTTTGTGTAATATGCTTTTACATTTTAATTAACTTTAAAGGCGATGCAGTGTGGTTCTGGACAAAAAAAAAATCTCACAAACTATACTATTAAACTGTGCCACTGGCCATATTGTATAGTATTAAGGGTTTTTGTTTTATTTATTTTTTATAAGAAAACATTCCTATAGCTTTTTAATCTGTTCTGGCTGTTACTTCAACTGATGAATTTAAGCTTATTACTGCTTGATAAAAAATAAAAAATCAGGTGTCAGCTGAAACTACCTATCAATATACTTTATTTTTTCAAGATGAAATTAATCAGACTGGGGTGCTCCTGTATTTAAGCCAAACTAATTGTAATAATAAAAAAATAAAACAGAACACAGAAATGTAATTACTTTAGTAAATATAAACAGATAAATACCTTTTCTCATCAGCAGTATATAGCAGTCTTGTGACTTCTATCGGTGCCTGGTTAAAGCTTGTAGGAAGAGTTTTAATACTACACTAGCTGTCCTATCAGGATGCAGGACCCTTGACCTTCTGTCTGGACAGTGCTGATTGGCCCTGATCACATGCACCCTCCCAAGAAAAAAAGACTCTAGCAGTACACACCAAACTGAGCATGTACATGTTTTGGAGTCAATGGAAAAAGAAGAGGATCTCTGCATACAGGATCAAACAGCCTTTTTACACAGCGCAGAGGATTAACCCATTAGGTTCCACAGTGAGTATAACAAGCATGCTTTACTGCATATACAGACAGATTTTATTGTTGTGGGTTTAGTAACACTTTAACACTTTGTAATTTCTGATAGGTTGATAGAGAGCAAGCTACTCTCAACAATATCCATTTAATTCTAGTTGGTGTAAGTACAAATCTTAAAGCGGAGTTCCAACCACAATTAGCATTTTTTAAATGTATGTCCTTTCATCGTGCGTTTTTATACTATAAATCCGGTCACTTACTATTTTACAATACACGTAAATTTGCGCAACGTATTCAAAATACTCTACGCTGCCGTATTTTACCAGGCTCTACATCGAATTCTGGTAGATTTTTGCCCGTACGATACGGCGGCGTAGTCTATTTCTCGCCGCGTAATCTAAATACGTGATTAGGGGGCGTGAAGCATTTAAATTAGGCGCGTCCCTGCGGCGATCGAACTGCACATGCTCCGTTCAGAAATTTCCCGCCGTGCATTGCGCAAAATCACGTCGTTACGTCATTTTTTTTTTAGTAGCGTCGTTTACGAACATTCCTATTCCCGGACGACTTACGTTAAAAATAAAAACAAACGTTGAAATTCGACGCAGGAACGACGGCCATACTTAACATGGGCTGTCTAATATTAGCGCAGCAAAAAGCTGGTATAGTGTTACGCAAAAAAAAGATGACTAAAGATGCCGTAAGAGATTGCGATTGAACATCGTAATTTCGGGGATCGCCGGCAAAAGCTCATTAGCATACCGCGACGCGGAAAACGACGGGAAGTCCACCCAGTGGCCGCAATTTTATTGCAGCGTAGATCCGAAGGCGTACGAACATGTAATCCAGTCGAATTGAAGCCCGCAGCCGTCTATTAATGGTTTGAGGTTTCAGACTAGCTAAAAAACGCGCCTAATTTGAAAGTACTCCAGTCTAACACCAGTTAGACAGGAGTTAGGGCTCTCTGAATCTGGCCCATAGTTTATAAAATGTCTACACAGTTGTCATTTTGCTTGTGGGCATTGTGAAGCCAACAAGCACTTACTTCCTGGAAGTCTTGGATGGGGAGTGATAATTGGACAGCGCACTGCATCCTGGGAAATGATGACACACATTTCCCAGGAGCATTAGAGGGAGATGATGTCAGAATCCTAGGTGTTTTTTAAAGGCAGATTTTGTGGGACAGCATAGCAACAGGCATTTCCAGATGAGTAAAAAAAAAAAAGGTCTAATGAGCACAATACTGAAAAAAAAAATTGGGATGGAAACTCCACTTTAATATAATTGACACATTGTGTGGCATTCAAGTGAATAGGCTTTCCTACGTTTGACACACGGAAACGCATGTAAATCATGCGTAAAAAATCACAAGCAGAAACGCTCATTCCCATTATGTGAGATGTGAACTTACTTTTTAATGTATTTAGCTTTCCCTCCCCCACCATTAAGAAGAGAAGAGGAAAAGCATATTAATATGGGGTGTGATCAATTTAAATGCTCCAACTTCCTGGCTATGTGCAAAGATGGTAGAACAAGGTGTGCTAGTGATCAGTGGAACATTTGGTAATTTGGGGGATAGTTATGATCCCCTGATGTCTTACTAACATGTATAGTCATCAAAGGCTTCCTTGTTGACATGGCTGCCTGTGTCAATGTGCAGTGCCGGTAAATACTGTTTTATGATCCCCGAAATGGCATTCAAGGATCCAGTATACCTTTAACATTGCATACAATCCTTATAAATACCGTAAGTGTCCAAGGTGAACGTATTATCTGTGTGTCATGTACTAAACACACAAACTTTGTTGCTTGCCATAAACTGCTGTCATACTAAGGGACAAAGCCTTGATGCTCAATTAGGTTAAAAAAAAAAAGCTTTTCTCTGTAAACCTCAATTACCTGTGATGCCTTATGACATTCAGTATTTACAAAGTATAATTACACAATAGTGTCTGACATTTAACGTCTATGGATAATTTAAAAGACTTTTACTTCAATGGGGCTGCTCATGAGCAACAGTAATCACTTCAATTAGCTTGGCACTATTACAATGTAACAAGACCATTTGTCTGCCCGTTAGAGCTAGCCAAGCTCTTCAAGTGTGTTAATTTAGCAGTCATTGCTAATTTCTGGGTTTAGGAGAATTTGCATAGGAAAAACATATCCTTGTTAAGCCAGAATGGGTGTTTCATTTCTGCAGGTACTAACTATTCTTAGGGAGTTATTTTTGTTAGCAGAAATATATTCAAAACAAAGCAATTTATGAACAGCAGTGGGCAGATTGGTCTGTTTTATTGCCTCATTCATTTCCAGGCAGCCAACTGTCTTGTTTATAATAACTGCATTATATAATTATTTTTTCAGGAGATTATTTTATTTTGTGAACCATGAAAAGGTACATTTATATGATGAATATGTTCCTGCCTATAATTGCTGGGTGTGCCAAATTATAGCAGCTTGGTCAAGGATTAAAAAAAAAAAATTAGGCAAGTTTCTCTTATAGTGTTTGTTACCCCAGAATTTCAGATTTCCTAATACCGTATGTGCCTGCTGTACCATGTACTTGTATGACAAACTATCCTGTTCTCTTTGTATTGATTATTTTGTGTGAAATCCCTGGTGTTTCTGTCAGTCCCTCATCTTTCCTGTTAAAAACTGACCACACTAGGCAGGAGATCTCACTGTGGTTAGTTCTCTAGCTGTGTTGGAAACTCAGTACGCTCTTCTCTAATGATCAGACTTGTCCTGACAAGCACAGCCATTCACTGGGACACTGGGAAGATCAGTGTGCTTTTGCTTCTCCTCCCTACAGCTCTTATGTACAGATGGAATGTGATCACTTATAAGAAAGGGGAAAAATTGTATTTATAATGTTTTTTTTATATCTATACACAAATGTTTGCCATCCGTTTAAATTTTAAACTGTATGGGTTGTTTTACAAGGTGATTGTTTACAATCACTTTAATATGGCATGCATTAATGATGTCAAGAGACAGTTATCTTATGTTTATATTCAATTCTGTAAAATTTCCCCAACAGGAACAAGCCATGAATAAGCACTGATTCAGTGCTTATTATGTTCCTTATTGCTGTGACCTTGTTTTGTACCTGCTGACCATTTAGTAAAGACCTCCTCATTGGATTTTTTGGAGTGCGGCTATACATCCATTTGTTTTTCTAATTGCTTAGTGCATCGCCAGCACCCTTAATATTCTGCAACCACTTGTGACCATACAGTGATCCCACCTGGAGCAGTGACTCCCTCCTCGCAATCTTCTAGGACCTGTGACGTGTCCCAGAAGATTGTAGGGAGGGAGGGGAGAGGAGAACTGTCAAAACTAGGTACCCGTTCCCACTCAAAAAAATATACATGCAGTGCTTAAAGTGGAACTTCCTCTTTTGGGAGAAACCGTCCTGCTCTAGTGTCTGATTCTCTTTAATTATTAGCATTAATGAGAAGAAAACTGTACAGGGGATTATGTAGGATGCCATTGGTGACTTCTTCTCAAAATGTCTGGCTTCCATGCTGAGCATTTTTTGCATTACTGACCTGAAATAAGTAGAGAAATCAGAAATGCAGACATAACTTTGTGTATTCTTGTTTCATTTCAGTAACTTCAAATATTGATACCAAAGACAGCCAGGTACCTAACATTTTCAGGAGATCAGCAATGGCAGTCCTCATATTTCTCACTAAAAAAAATAATGAAAAATAACAATTCGATCGCTCAAGTTTGGATCAACAACTGTATGGCCTCACTGTTCAATGTAGCTTGCTGACCAAATTAACACAAGCTCTTTCCAGGCATCGGAAGAGACTTTTTCTTTATTTTCATTCATAAAATAGAACATTATTCTGCAACAATACAACTTTTCCTTCTAGATGCTAAATGCACCCTGTATCACAGTCCAGGTCAACACCACTAAACTTTATTTTAAGCTTTGTGTTTCTGTATCTTGTAGAACATGTGAGTGACCTTCTTCATTCAGTCTTTCTGCAGAATGATTTTGACCTTCTAACAACATTTCTGTCAACATACAATGCAAAGTGCATTACAACAGGCATCAATGAAAATCTAGAAGCATTTTTATGCATTTTTCCTTGATTTCAATAGAAAAACGCATGTATCTTAATTTGAAGAGGCATACATAAGCCTCTCACTAAAAAAGAACATCCTTCATTCAAGAAACAGGACCTATATTACCAGCTACGGTGTAAGGACCCCTTACAAATGAACAGAACATATTATAGGTAAATTATGCTTAAAAACAAAAGACTCATTTCTGGGTTACCATTTTTTCGTTTTCAAACTTTCTAATAATAATATCACAATAATAGTAAAAAGCCTTATGTGTTGTGTAACTACTCAGTTTACATTTGGAATAGCAGACAACCCATTTTCTGGAACATTTTTTATATGCTGTAAAACTAATTGAGTTTTCATTTAAAACAAAAATAATGCTTTTGGATATAATCACATTTTGCGATCCAATAATTATTGATATCTTGAACTCTTTACTGCCGTCGAGCCCTTTCTGAAAAACTGTGGAGAGAGTTGAGATATTATGTAGACTGTAATTAGAGTGTATGTTCATAAATTCTTAAACAGTAAATAGGCAGTAGCATCCTTTTTACACCAGAAAATAATTTAATCAGAAAAGTTGCCTTCAAGCCATTAACTGAAACGCGGAAGAACAGAGAAGCACCTTTTACAAAATATTATATTTCATTTTTACGAGAATCAAAGTAAATTGAATTCAGATCATTTTTAATACTTTCTGTGAAGTATAATACATTCTTTTTATAACAAGTGATGGAAATTATGCTGAGATTCTTTCTTTTCTTTTTTATTTGTGAAACTTGCTTTACCGGACATTGTAAATCTCTAGATAACTTGCTAACAACATTAACATATTAACACTCATATGAAGTGCTTTTATTGTAGCATTTGCCCAAAATTGCAGAAAAAAATAAGATGCTCACCATCTGATATCTGCTATCCTACCATTTTGCCATTTGGCCAATGATGAGCTAGTTTATAGGTGAAAATCCATTAAATCAGATGTTCTTTGGTCACCACAATCAGATAGAACAATGAACCAGTGGTTTGAACGTTTTTATCTAAATTCCTACATTATTTTAGATAGATGGAAAGAATAATACTGCTAATTACAGTCCATGTCGGCTTCTAATGCCTCGTACACACGACCGGGTTTTCCGATGGGAAAACTGCGATGAGAGCTTCTGGCCGGGAATCCCAGCCATGTGTATGCTCCTTCGCAGTTTTTCCGACGGGAAAACTACCAAAAACCGCCGGCAAAAAAAAGAGAACCAGCTCTCTTTTTTCCTGTCTGGATTCCTGACAGACTTTTTCCCATTGGAAATCCAGAGCGTGTGTACGAGGCATAAGACATGAAAACGTATCTTTATGTGCAGGGCTAAACTGCTCCTTGTATCTTAGGTGTAAGGTTATCTTGGATGACCCGTTGGATCATTAACTTATTACATAATTAGATTCAACGTAAGTGAAGTTCACACTTATGTTGCACAGCCTTCATTGAGAAGATCAGTGTGCTTATTCTTATAGAAAAAAAACCTGAATGGGTTGTTTTACAAGGTAGGGGTTTACAATCACTTTAAATAAGCAGGAGTTTTGCTAGCACATGATTGTGAACACATATTCACTTAGCTAGGTGAATATTTTCTAATCTTTTAATACATCAACCCCAGTGAAAGCTTTTTTTAAACTGAGTACAATTTTTTATATAGCAAATTCATGATAACTTTTGTAAGTGTAGCACCCTCCTAGGTAGGTGCTGGGAATAGATAAATTAGTATTGGTTGTGTTTTATTAGTTGTGTTTGATTAGTTGCCACACTGTAGTCAGATCTGATCTGACAGACAACAGCATATTCTGTGTACTGTAATCAGTGAAGCTGCAATCTGTTAGTCAGGTCTTGCCCCAGAGTGGAGGAGTCCAGCCTGGGGTTGGGGGGGGTCACACTGCCCTCTCAGGCACAGGCTTCCATGAGGGGGTCAACCTTAAGGGGAGGAGCGCAGAGACCCGGGTGTTTAGAAGAGGCTGACTGAGGTTAGCTGTCTGCCACAGATCTGTTTTGTATCACTGGAGGACAAACATTGTTGGATCTTGGGGACCTTGTGCTCTAGCTACCCCTTTAGTGCCTAGTATAGTCAGCTGTGGGTCTTTTAAAGGGGACATTGCTTGGTGTCCTGAAGAGAAATGTCCAGATATTGTCCACAAAAGACAAGGAATTTTGGTCTACTTGATCTACTACTGCTTAAAGCAGGAAGGAAGATTAAGCCCCTTAATGTACATAGTTCCCATTCTTGGAATATCCCACCACTACCCTCATTCCTCATCCTCATCCCCTCTGAGAATACACTAACGTAAAAAAAAAAAAAAAACTTCATTCTTTAGAACAACTTTAACTTACACATCAATTTATTATTTTTTGCAATGAATAACTGAATCTACTGAACAAGGGCATGGGCTATTTGAAAGGGGATAACAAATTGTGAGATCAGTTTTACAGATTTAAAAAAAAAAATGTGTTAATATTTTTTATTTTTTTATTGAGGTCATGGTTTCTAAGAAAGAGCATTTGTTCAGAAGGAGGACAAGATGAGAAATACCATCTGTTCTATTTTAATAAGGTTCAGCAAAATTGTGGATACAATGCCTGCTGTTGACAGTCATCGTAAGACACAATAAATCAGTCGGCAGTTTTAGCCGAAATGCAATGTATGTGATTTTCAAATCATTTATTTATATTATAATCTGTTCATTAATAAAAGTATGAAAACATTTTAGTAGTTCATTTGAAGCCACAAAAATACATTTACAGTCAGAATTGTTCTAACAACTTCCACTGTCCTGTTAAAGCAGCTGTGTCAAGTGTCTAAATTTGACTATGCATCTCAGAAGGCACCAAAATAAGACCAAGTTCACTATACGATGTAACAGAACTTAATTGATATACCCCCTCCCATTCACTGCAATGCATTTGTGCAGAAAAAGTATGATTGTTACTCAACTCTTCCAGCATAGACCACTGCAGTGTGAGATTTGGAAGCAATATTTTCACTGAAAGAAAAGGGTAGTTTAGGACAATTTCTGGAAAAAAAGTAGGGGGCGCAAGACTATAAAGTGATAAAAAAGCGTGAGACATATATCGAACCTCAAGCTTGGTAGTACAATACGCACAATACAAAAGGAGCTGCTATAATACATAGAGTCCTTGGGTTTTTGGGGAAGCAATAATTTTACATGCTCTTTCTTGCTGCTCCAGCCAAGATAAGTACATTGAAATGTTTTCCTCAGATTCACAAAACCGGTGCAACCTACCCAAACACACCCTATCTGGACTCTGGATGGAATGCACTGTAGTCTAACACAGATAAAGACACAAGGTCAAGGAGCCACTAGGGCCTTTTGAGTCATCTTCCACCATTTGATGACTCTCATTGATGTGGCATCATCTTATCTGGTCTCCTTAAACTGGTCTGATGTCTCTACTCTACCTCAACATTTGGAGTTCATTCAGAAGCAATTCCTGATGTCATATTAAGCGTGATTTGACTTATTAAGTGTAAACTTAAGTAGGTCATCTTCATCTGGTAAGCCTTTCACTATTATCACCAGTGGTGGATTTTCTGGATTTATCTACATTCAGTCACGTCTTCACTGATCTGTCTGGATTTATTACAAACTTTTATACAATCATAGACATATTTCTTTTGCTTACTTATGGTCGTTATTCTGTGTTTATCAATTATCGCATTAATCTCTTTAAGCGCTACACTTTGCTTTTTCGTTTCAATAATTTAAATGCGGCTCTGTTCCAGCTCTCTAATAAAAGTCTTGCCATCGCAATGAGTGGGCAGAGGCTGTCAGCTGGCACACTCCATTATTAGTATTTAACAAATGAAACTGAGATCTCCTAGTAGGCCAGTGAGTTCTGCTTTAAAGTAGTTTTCCATACAATAATGTTCATTACACTGCTATAAACACGTTTAAAAAAAAAATCCTAATTATTGTTTTCATTAATATTCATAATGCAGAGTATTCAATTATTTTTATTACAGTTAGGTATTTGCAATGAGGATTTTTTTTTCCACTAGTTCTCTACTAATCGTAGAATTATTTCACAGACTAGTATCCTTTTAGAACATAGAAATCTAAATATTCTCCAGCTGGAATGGACCTATACGTCATTTCTACTATGCTCTGTCACAGGAACAATTTAATAAAAAGAAACAGGCACAAATCTTGAATAAATAGTCTGTTTTCTTACATACTGAGCTGGAACTTCATTGATAGCTCATCAATTCAACATTTAATTACCTCTTTGCACTATCTAAAAAAGAGTTACGGCTGAACGAGTATAGATCTGTTCCTCTTATAATAAGCAGTTATGCCCGAGAAAGGATGCATCCTAATTTAACAAGTTTGCCAGCAACCCTAATTAAGTTTGTAGCACAGCAGCAGTGCAGAATACTTTACAAGGGTAGCTGACACATTATTGTTCCTTAGTAGCAATCTTCGTATGTTTGGATTTATGAAGATCCCACTGAACTATAACGTTTTTTTATATAGACTTTTGATTGACTGTTGATTCCAAAAACTTTAATTCATTTAAAGCTGAATTTTAATCTGCATTTATTTTGCCTTACCTGGTTCTTCATTTCTCTCCCTATCAACATGCTAATGACATTTTTAAATAAAATCTTTCCGTTTTATTTATGAACTTTATTTTAAACTTCATAATATTATCACTGGGTCTTAGTGCTTCTCTGTTCAATGCAGGCAGATCACCGCTGGTGAGAGGACCTGTTCATAGCTTCCTGATAACATAACAGCACCAGTGGCGGCTGGTGCTCAAAAATTTTGGGGGGGGTGCAAACAATCTGAAAAATTCAGAAAAAAAACATCATCAGCCTCAGGGTGCCCATCAAATGCAGCCACTGTACCAAACGCAGCCGCTGTACCCATCAAACTCTGCCACTGTGCCCATCAAATTCAGCCACTGTGCCCATTAAATGCAGCCACTGTGCCCATCAAACGCAGCCACTTTGCCTATCAAACACAGCCACTTTGTCCATAAAACGCAGCCACTTTGCCCATTAAACGTTGCCACTATGCCCCAAGTGCTGCCACTGTGCCCATCAAATGCTGCCACTGTGCCCCGAATGTTGCCACTGTGCCCATTAACTGCTGCCACTGTGCCCCAAATGTTGCCACTGTGCCCCAAGTGCTGCCACTGTGCCCCAAGTGTTGCCACTGTGCCCCCCACCCACCCACTGTCTGCCCGGCACTTACCTTGTCTCGGGTGGTTAGCGGGTGACCTCGATGTCTTCTCCTGCCCGCTCCACCTTTTGTCCTCTGCTATGATTGGATGCCTGATAGGCACCTGGCTGAAAGGGGTTCAATGTTAGCAAAGCAGATTCCTTCACTTTGCTAACATACAGTAGAGTGAGAAGTGAACGCACAGCGTACCTTACCAGGTACCACACTTATCAACTGGTTATATCTTGTTGTTCCACTTAGTTACCTATAACAACTACATTCCTCTTCTTAGTCCTGCCGGGGTAACCCTTTTTTAGTAGTGTTACTTCATACCCCATAGTGCAATTACAGATCCAGGTTCTTTGGGATACACCAGAACAGGGGCGGACTGAGCATTGAGACACTCGGGCACTGTCCGAGGGCCCCATGCCACTAGGGGGCCCCATCAGGGTTGCCAGCTCAGTAAAATCAGGGACAGTATGTCAAAATCTGTGTTTTTGTTACATCTGTCCCTCACATATCCGAAACCGACATGCTTTTGATATGAAAATCCTGAGATTTTAGCTGCCGTGCCTCTGCACTGCCTCCTGGCATGGTGGCATCTGTAAGCCCGGGGGCCCCATTATCTTCTATTGCCCGAGGGCCCCATGAGTTGTCAGTCCACCCCTGCACCAGAACCAACATGCACTCCTTTGAATAACTTCAGACCAGGCTTAAAACAGTTTCTATGACTTTACTGTAGAAAGGCATCATGGAAATACAACATGAATAATGTCCTGTCTCTAAATCTAACTAAAATAGCGTAGTGGCCCAGGCACACCTCCATCAATTGAGAGTCCATATAGGCATGGTCCATGACTTGGATGCTGTCTGGGACAACTGGTAACTTCAGCACCGTCCTTGTGCTCACGGTGTCTTTTCTCCGCTCTCCAGGCCCCAACCAACCCACTGCCGGCAATGACTTCTGATTTCAGTTGTCCCTAATTTTATATATATCACATATTCCCACAAAAAGACACATGCCCAGGAACTGAGCTGAAATGTTTAACCGTTTCCCCCTAGCCTGGGCTAGCTGCTAACATCTATACTTCATCCTGCTGACACACTTTCACAAAGGCTCTCAGTCCTGATGCAAGCTGTGGTCTGGCTCTTGGGAGGAGTTATTCAAATATCAAAATGCATTGATGGGTGTGTGTCAGTCTGGAGGAGTGGGTATTACATGCATACATGTGATTCTGAGTCTTCATGATTAAAAGAACTAATATCCAATGAATGAAAGAGGAGAATATCACAGTGTGTAGTGAAATCAGAGTCAGTGCTCTCATTTCAGGAGAGGATCTCATACAACGCTGCACGGCTGACGGCTGGAGTTCAACTATAACAGACTTCTTGGACAGATGTAAAAAAGCAACTTATGACCCGACCCACTCTTTAAATGCAAGCCACTCTAACATACACTATATTGTCAAAAGTATTGGGACATTTGCCTTTACATGCACATGAACTTTAATGACATCCTAGTCTTAGTTCGTAGGGTTCAATATTGAGTTGGCTTAACTTTTTCAGCTATAATATCTTCAACTCTTCTGGGAAGGCTGTCCACAAGGTTTAGGAGTGTGTCTATGGGAATGTTTGACCATTCTTCCAGAAGCGCATTTGTGAGGTCAGGCACTGATATTGAACAAGAAGGCCTGGCTTGCAGTCTCCGCTGTAATTCATCCCAAAGGTGTTCTGTTGAGTTGAGGGCAGAACTCTGTGCAGGTCAGTCAAATTCCTCCAACAAAACTCACTCATCCAGGTCTTTATGGAACTTGCTTTGTGCACTGATCCAAATAATCAACAAGAGGGAACTGTGCTGCAATGTAATTATACTGCCTCATTCAATATGCCATGCTGTACATTCCCTTTCCCATAAAACTTCATTGTATACACCATGTAGTAAATGTTCAAAATAGCTACATCCCTAGGTAAGGGTGCTTGAATATAACAAATCCCTAAAAATTCTCCAGGTCTTGCATTCAATTAAACTACAATTGTATTATTTAAAGTGGTGGTGCTGGAAGGTGGTTAGGAGAGGAAGCAAGAGGCAATGCCGGAAGGTGGGCCCTGAATATTCCTAGAAAAAATACAATTAAAGCGATAGTAAAGCCCAGCTGTTGATTTTTACCTACAGGTAAGCCTATAATAAGGTTTACCTGTAGGTAAAATGAATATCTCCTAAACTTGAACTATTTAGGAGATACTCACCCAGAATGCAGCCAGTTACCTTACTGACGCATCCTTGCCATATGTGCGCGGCGGGAGTGACATCATCTTGGCTCTAGCCAATCACATAGCTGGAGTGCATACCCGGAAGAAAGACTGGGGGAACATGTCAGCCCTCTCAGCAGTGACAGCACAGCGCTGGAAGGCTGCGTTCCAATGTAAGTATTTCATAATTACTATTATTATACATGATTGAATATAGCACCAACAATTTGAGCAGTGCTTTACAACAAGGACAGACAGTTCAGTTACAATACAATTCAATACTAGCACATTATACAATTGCCTTGCTTTTTTTTACCATCCGTCGTTTACAACTGCTTTAAGTATTTGTTGGTTGGTTGTTCTCTATATGAACAATGTTAGAGTCCTACCAATGCCCAACATAGGAATTCTTTCCTAATCTGTTAAATTGGCCAGTGACCACCTCATGTCTGTCAGTTCGGGTTAGCTGAATAAATAGACACATTGTTAACATTGTTAATTTCTGCAGCATGGTGGTTTACCATCTTCTTGTAAGACACCAACATCACAACTAGAGAAAATATGGTGGACTGGAAAATTTCAGCCAACTGCTATTGTGCTTTTTTGATTCAACATAGCTAAAACTATTTACATAAGTATAGATTTTGGGCAGAATGAGAGAAATCTAAGGCTGGCCATACATATGCAATTCTTGTAGAATTTTACTTCCAATTTGCCAAAACCTTATACAACGAGGTCAAGCCCAAACACTATACTATGAGGTCAAATCCATGGGCGGCCCATCCATTAGGGGTGCACGTGCACCGCCCCACCATCCCCATTCACCCTATCCATGCATCCGGCCCCTTTTTAGGACGCCGGATGCATGGATTCCAATGCGGGTGGGTATATTTTTAAAGCACTGATTAGAGCCAGAGGCTCTAATAGGCTTCAAAATAGGATGGGCTCAGGGCGCAGAGAATACGCTCACAGTCCACCCAGCTGTGTTATAACAGCAAATGAACATTCACTATTGTAACACTGATCCTCCTCCCGGCCAATCAGGGAATGGGTTTTGACACCCGTCACCCCATTGGCTGAAAGGACAGGCGATCCTTTTGGATGCCTAGGAGGAGGGGAGGAGCCACATGCTGGAAGTCGCCGTTGAAGCATAGGACACGGAGCCGCTGCACGCTACCTGTCTAGATGGGGTAAGTGCCAGACCAACTGGCAAACAGCAGGAGAGAAGGGTGGAGGTGCTGCTAGCTGCTCGGAGGTTGGTTGTTTGCTGCCCCCCAAAAAAACACCAGTAGACATGTGCGCTGCTGAAAAATTTGTTAATTTTCGTTTCATTCAATTTTACTTTTTTTTCTTCATGTCTCTCTATGTCGAATCTTTTCTCTCTATGTCAACTCTTCTTCAAGTCTCTATAATGTCAAATCTTTTCTCTCTATAATGTCGAATCTTTTCTCTTTATGTAGAATAATATTGGACTAAGAGTTGAGGTCAAGCACATTCGACCGCAATGAAAATAAAGCATTTGTTTATGTCCGATCTTTCGGTTTTGCTTTCGGTATCGTTTGTTAAAACGAAAAAAAAAATACCTGAAATTTGGACGAAAATGCATTCGAACGAAAACGAATGCACATGTCTATTCGTTATTATTTCAGCTTTTCTAATTTTCTGGTTTTACTAATTTCCTAATTTTCAAATTTATGAATTTAAGAATTTCGAAATTTGCGAATTTACAAATTGTCAAACTTTTGAATTTATGAATATTCGGAAAAATTTGTTTAACAGGTTTTCTTTAATTCTGATAATTCCGAAATAACGTATTTGTCTAAATTATTTAAAAATGAATTTGGAACAAAACTAATAACACATATCTAAACACCAGCCGCCACTGGTCAAACCTAAACATTTGAAAGTAAACCTAAAGGAAATTGAATAAGAAATAGTTTAATATTTGGGACAGTCTAATAGATTCTTCCATCCATGCTAAATACAGGTGAAACTCGAAAAATTGGAATTGCAACTTAAAATGTAAAACTAATATGTCAGATAGACTCATTACATGCAAAGCAAGATAGTTCAAGCCGTGATTTGTCATAATTGTGATGATTATGCTCATGAAAACCCCAAATACACACTCTCAGAAAATTAGAATATAGTGAAAAGGTGCAATATTCTAGGCTCAATGTGTCCCACTCTAATCAGCTAATAAAGCCATAACACCTGCAAAGGGTTCCTGAGCCTTTAAATGGTCTCTCAGTCTGCTTCAGTAGGAATCACAATCATGGGAAAGACTGCTGACCTGACAGTTGTGCAGAAAACCATCATTGACACCCTTCATAGGGAGGGAAAGCCTCAAAAAGGTAATTGCAACAGAAGGTGGATGTTCCCTAAAGTGCTGTATTAAAGGGGTTGTAAAGGTTTGTTTTTTTTTTTTTCTAAATAGGTTCCCTTAAGCTAGTGCATTGTTGGTTCAGTTACCTTTTCCTTTGATTTCCCTCCTAAATGTTTTTTTTTTCTTTGTCTGAATTTCTCACTTCCTGTTCCTCCTCAGTAAGGTGTTCAGTAAGCTATTCTAAATGATTTTCCACCGCTCAGATGATGGTGGAAAGCTTACTGAGGAGAAACAGGAAGTGAGAAATTCAAACAAAGAAAAAAAACATTTAGAAGGGGAATCGAAGGAAAAGGTAAGTGAACCAACAATGCACAAGCTTAAAGGAAACAATTTAGAAAATAAAAGACGAACCTTTACAACCCCTTTAACCACTTAACCCCCGGACCATATTGCTGGTCAAAGACCAGAGCACTTTTTGTGATTCGGCACTGCGTCGCTTTAACTGACAATTGCGCGGTCATGCGATGTGGCTCCCAAAAAAAATTGGCGTCCTTTTTTTCCCACAAATAGAGCTTTCTTTTGGTGGTATTTGATCATCCCTGCGGTTTTTATTTTTTGCGCTATAAACAAAAATATAGTGACTATTTTGAAAAAAATGATATATTTTTTACATTTTGCTATAATAAATATCCCCAAAAAAGATAAAAAAAAAACATTTTTTTTCCTCAGTTTAGGCCGATACGTATCCTTCTACATATTTTTCGTAAAAAAAAAATCGCAATTAGCGTTTATTGATTGGTTTGCGCAAAATTTATAGCGTATACAAAAAAGGGGGTAGTTTTATGGCATTTTTATTATTTTTTTTTTACTAGTAACGACGGCGATCAGTGTTTTTTTTTCGGTACTGCGATATTATGGCGGACACATCGGACACTTTTGACACATTTTTGGGACCATTGGCATTTTTAAAGCGATCAATGCTATAAAAATGCATTGTATTACTATAAAAATGCCATTGGCAGTGAAGGGGTTAACACTAGGGGGCAGGGAAGGGGTTAAGTGTGTTCCTGCTTGTGTTCTAACTGTATGGGGGGTGGACTCACTAGGGGAAATCACTGATCTTCTGTTCATACATTGTATGAACAGAAGATCAGCGTTTCCCCCGCTGACAGGAACGAGAGCTATGTGTTTACACACATAGCTCTCGTTCCCCGCTCTGTAACGAACGAGCGCGCGTGCCCGGCGGCAAACGCGTCCGCCGGGCACGCGTGCGGGACGAGCGGGGGCGCGCGTGCGGGCCACCGGCGGCGCGTGCGCACCACCTAGCGGCCGCTAAATGTAGGACATAGAGCTACGTGCTCTCGCCCAGCAGTGCCACCTGTCCCGCCGTATAACTGCGGTGGGCGGTCGGCAAGCAGTTAAAGCACATTAATAGAAAGTTATGTGGAAGGAAAAAGTGTGGAAGAAAAAGGTGCACAAGCAGCAGGGATGACCGCAGCCTGGAGAGGATTGTCAGGAAAGGGCCATTTAAAAGTGTTGGGGACTTTCACAAGGAGTGGACTGAGTCAGCACATCAAGAGCCACCACACATAAACGGATCCTGGACATGGGCTTCAAATGTCGAATTCTTCTTGTCAAGCCACTCCTGAACAACAAACAATGTCAGAAGCCTCTTACCTGGGCTAAAGAAAAACAGACCTGGTCTGTTGCTCAGTGGTCCAAAGTCCTCTTTTCTAAAGAGAGCAAATTTTGCATCTCATTTGGAAACCAAGGACCCAGAATATGGAGGAAGAATGGAGAGGTACACACTGCAAGATGCTTGAAGTTCAGTGTGAAGTTCCCACAGTCTGGGTTGATTTGGAGAGCCATGTCATCTGCTGGTGTTGGACCACTGTGCTTCATTAAGTCCAGGGTCAACGCAGCCGTCTACCAGGAGATTTTGGAACATTTCCTGCTTCCTTCGGCAGACAAGCTCTATGGGGATGTTGACTTAATTTTCCAGCAGGACTTGGCACATGCCCACACTGCCAAAAGCACCAAAACCTGGTTCAATGACCGTGGGATTTCTGTGCTTGATTGGCCACCAAACTCGCCTGACCTGAACCCCATAGAGAATCTATAGGGCATTGCCAAGAGAAAGATGAGACATGAGACCGAACAATGCAGAAGAGCTGAAGGCCACTATTGAAGCATTCTGGTCTTCCATAACACCTCAGCAGTGCCACGGGCTGATCGCTTCCATGCCATGCCGCATTGAGGGGCCAATACCAAGTATTGAGTACATATCCATGCTTCTACTTTTCAGAGGTCTGATATTGTTCTATGTACAATCCTTGTTGCATGTAATATTCAAATTTTCTGAGATTGTGGATTTGGGGTTTTCATGAGCTGTAAGCCATAATCATCACAATTATGACAAATCACAGCTTGCTTTGCATGTAATGAGTCTATCTCATATATTAGTTTCACCTTTTAAGTTGCATTAGTAAAATAAATGAACTTTTGCACGATATTCAGATTTTTCGAGTTTCACCTGTAGAGTGGATTAAGGAATCTCCCCTGCCAGCTATTGTATTGTGATAGCTGGCACCCAGCTAATTAGGCACAGTCACTGCATGATTGGTAATTTTCTACCCGACAGCTTCAGCAAAACTCAGTTGAACAATTTACTTTTGCGGAGCTGGGTGATGTAGACAGGATTACCCATGACTCGAATGTCACCCAAAATTCAAGCCACGTACAAAAGGCTTAAATGACAGACTTAGCACATGATAAAAAGGGATCATTCACTTATGACTTAAAAGCCTCATATTTCCAAACCAGATACACTGCATTGACACAACAGATTGTGTAGACGTGCTCAGGTTTGATCATTCATTACCCTACACACAAAGATGATTAGGAGAGATTGAGCTTTTGTATCAACCGAAAAAAAAAAAAATCATTTTGCCTATAGCTGCCTTTTTGTTCTACATTCTGTGAATAGAAAAATCTAATTCAAGGAATCATTTGTTATTTTATTATAGCAGAGACAAATTATTTAACGTCCATTGTAGAAAGTTGTATTCTTTTTTTTTTCTCTAGACTGTGAATATACATGTTGAATGTCCATCTGGCGGCAGGTGTATTAATAAACCCTGCATCCTGTCAGCTCATATCTCTGTAGAATAGACAACAGCTGGGGTAACAGCATAGACAGAGCTGCATGACAGCACCCTCTCCAGAGGCTGACACTATTACAGTCTGTACCTCTCCTCATGTTAAATTAACTTCTTCTGACTATGTGACACTTCTGATGAGTGCTACACTGTGATGCCGAGCCATAGTCACATGCTACTGTATGCAAGCACTGTCACTAAATATGCCACGAGTACCAGACAAATGCATGTCAGAGGAAATCAAATTTCTCCAGAGAAATGACAATGACTCAACTCCTCGCAGATCATGAGAGGGTTTTTCTTAGTTCAAGGACAATGGGGCACCAGCAGGAGCTTTTCATGTGCAGTAATCCGTAGCAACCAATCACATTTTTCATTCACGAAAAAAAAAAAATATGATTTGTGACTGGTTCAAATAGACCGATTCAAATTTTACTTAATAACTCAACTTCTTTAGCCCCAGAAGGTTTACCCCCCCCCCTTCATGACCAGGACATTTTTTGCAACATGGCCCTGCATTACATTAACTGACAATTGTGTGGTACCCAAATAAAATTGATGTCCTTTTTTCCCCACAAATAGAGTTTTCCCCTCTGTAGTTTTTATTCTTTGCGCTATAAACAAAAAAAGGCTGTCAATTTTGGGGAAAAAAACAATATTTTTTACTTTATGCTATAAAACACATCCAATTAAATTTTTTTTATTTTTTTCATCGAGTTAGGCCAATATGTCTTCTGCTGTATGTTTTTAGTAAACAAAAAAATTCCAATAAAATACAAAAGTTATAAATAAATCCCAATAAGCATAAAAGTTATAGGGGCAGATTCACAAAACAATTACGCCTGTCTAACTGGGGTTAGACAGGAGTAATTTCAAATTTCGCGTGGCGTATCACTAGTTTGAATCCTCAAACCATGATACGCCGGCTTCGGGCTTCGATCCGAGAGGCTTACGTCTTCGTAAGCCTTCGGATCTACGCTGCCATCTATTTGCGGCCGCTGGGAGGAGTTTCGCGTCGTTTTGATGCGTCGGGATATGCAAATGTGTTTTTACGGGGATTCACGAACATACGAGCGGGCGTCGCAATCGTTTTCGTCTATTTTTTTATACGTAATGTTAGAGCAGCTTTTTGCTGCTCTAACTTTACGTAGCCCATGTTAAGTATGGCCGTCGTTCCCGCTTCGAATATATTTAAAACATTTTTTTGTTTACGTAACTCGTCGGGACGTGGATAGCCCGTAAAGTACGCTACATAAACAACGAATGACGTCACGAAGTGATTTCGCGCAATGCACGGCGGGAAATTTGCGAACGGAGCATGCGCAGATCGATCGCCGCGGGAACGCGCCTAATTTAAATGTTTCACGCCCCCTACTCGCGCAGATGGATTGCGACGGGAGAAATACACTACGCCGCCGTCGTTTACTGTAGAAAATCTACCTGAATTCCACATAGAGCAAGGTAAAAAACGGCGGCGTAGTGTATTTCTGATACGCTACGATAATCCATTTCTCTGTGAATCTGCCCCTTAGCGTCTAGAAACGATGAGATATATTTATGGAGGAATATTTATTTATTTATTTTTTAGTAATGGCAGCGATCAGTGATTTTTAACGGGACTGCAACATTGTGGCAGACGTATCGGGCACTTTGGGGTTGATTTATTAAAAATGGAGAGTGCAAAATCTGGTGCAGCTGTGTATGGTAGCCAATCAGCTTCCAAGTTTTATTGTCAAAGCTTAATTAAACAAGCCAAAGTTAGAAGCTGATTGGCTACCAAGCAGAGCTGCGCCAGATTTTGCACTCTCCAGTTTTAGTAAATCAGCACCATTGCGACACTTTTTGTGGACCAGTGACACTACTACAGTGATCAGTGCTAATGGCACTGGCAGGGAAGGGGTTAACATCATGGGTGATCAAAGAGTTAAAGGTGCTCTTAGTGAGTGCTTTCTAACTTTGTGGGGGATGCTTTGACTGGGGGAAGCAGAAACACAAGACCTCCATTTTCCTTTCTCACAGATCGCCTTGTTTACATAAGACTCGCTGATTGGCTCCCGCTGTGTTCAATCACAGCAGGAGTGGGTCGCGGCGGTGCGTGCATGCCCCAGGCACGGTGCACAAAATCGCGTATAGGTACGTGATCTTGTGCAGGAGGGCAGCACTGCTGCAGTATATCTGTGTAGGGTGGTCCAGGAGGGGTTAAGCCAGCAACTCAATTGCACTTCACTCATATTAGAAAGATGCAACTTTAGAATCAGTGTTTTCAAGTACATGCTTGTACACCAAATGTTATTAAGACATAACAAATGTGAAGTGCAAAGTGCAAGAGACTATGGCAACCAATATTCAAATGCTGACTTGTTTGATTTGTAGCTACTTCAATACTGGGCACTTTTACCTCCATCCCGCCCAGGTCAATTTTCAAATGTTAGCACTGTCACACTTTGAATGACAATTGGCGGTCATGCAACACTGTCCCCATTTTATTTATTTTTTTCATATTTAGTCTGAAAGTTATAGAGTCCACAAACGATGATTTCTTGGCTATTTTTCAGAGAATATAAATGATAACACACAACTGTGTTTAATCTTTTTAAATCATAATCAAAACAGAAACTAGCCAAATTACCCTGATCAAAAGTTTACATACCGCAAGTTCTTAATACCGTGTATTGCCCCTTTAACATCAATGACAACTTGAAGTTTTTTGTGGTATTTGTGGATGGGGCTCTTTATCTTCTCAGATGGTAAAACTGCCCATTTCTCGGACCCCCAACCCGCAACAAGGCAGGGACGTACATGCACGCCCATGTGCCTGTACGTGCCATTCTGTGGACGTACATAGTCGTGCGGCGGTCGTTAAGTGGTTAATGGTAGAAAATGGAAACAGCACTACAGGTCACAGCAGACAGTGGGGTGGATAGCTGAAGCGTTTCGCACTGGGGTATCAGCGATTAGTCATAGCCCATAGCTATGATTAAGCGCTGATACCCCAGTGCGAAACGCGTCAGCTCCACCCCACTGTCTGCTGTGACCTGTAGTGCTGTTTCCATTTTTTACCATTAAAGGCAACTTTTTTAAGAATTTCTTGGTGCGGCTGTCCAGTCTTTTATCCAGTCTTCGCTTTATGCATTGCCTGCACCTATGCTTCTAAAAGGACACTGATCGCTGAGTGCACTCACCTGGAGCTGCAGTTTCTCTTTTCTCTACCTGTTTATGGACTTTGCAGTCAAACATGAACCATGAGTGAAAGAAAAGTTTTTTGTGTTATCATTCATATACTCTGAAAAATGGCCAAAAAAATCATAAACTCTGCCAAGGTATGTAAACTTATGAGCACAAATCGATCAATCCTGATGTACTGACGCCCTATCTCAATTCTTGTGACCTAAAAAAACACCACAAGAGTACACACATCACCCAAATGACCCCTTTTTGGAAAGTAGACAGTCCAAGGTATACAAAAAGGAAGAAAGGGGGAGTCGGAACCTAAGTGCACTTTTACGCATTACAGTTTATTATCAAAGGTTAAAAACACTCACAAGAGAGTTCAAACTTGCTTATCTTGTGGTAAGTCTCAGCCGTTTGTCTCTGTCCTGAAAGAGCTACCTGGGGTCTGGACCACTGGAAATGATTAGAGGGACCCTGTTTGAGATCAGGAAGTCCAGGCCGACCAGCATGGAATGCACCGGCAGACATTAGGTCATTAGGAAAGGAAGGGATGGCTGGAAAAAAAAAAAGACCTTCTAGAGGGCTACATTTTTTGGAGAATGAAGGAATAAAAAATTTCACAAATTTATTTTTACATTCTGTCACCAGTGCAGTACAGTATTATCATATAACAGGTGTATCAGTGATCAGAGCAATTGACTGGTAACAGTATGTAAAAACAAAACAAAAAACTATTTACGTTTTCATATTTATTTTTACAATTTTTTTTAACACACAGTGACACTGTACTACTCTAGGTAAGTGATCAGGATTTTTTTTTTTATAACACATTATGACTGCTTATACCCATGAATTTAATTTAATTGGTATAAGCAACCATTTTTACAGAATGTAATTGATTCATTCAGTGTCTTTTGTTGTGATTAGCTGCGATTGGCCAAAGCCAATTACATGATACAGATAGGCTGTGATTGCCCTGCCTGTACTATGTGATCACCGTGACCAATCATAGCTAGCAACACAATTGTATACAATGGATGATATAAAAATAAACCATCCATTGTTTACAGGGATGAGAAAGAAAGTTTACCGCTCAGAGATCCCAGGGAACTGCAAGGTGGCGTCCAAACGCCTGGGTGCAGGCACTGCAATAATATGCAAAAATGTATGGAGAAAAACCGGGACGGCCACACTCCAAAAAAAATGGTTCCTTTTAATAAAACTGGTCACAACATGAACATATCACAGCAAAAATCAGGAGAAAACTGACACGTTTCACACTATCATACAGTGCTTATTCATAGCACTGTATGGTAGTGTGAAACGCGTCAGCTTTTCTCCTGATTTTTTGCTGTGATATGTTCATGTTGTGACCAGTTTTATTAAAAGGAACCATTTTTTTGGAGTGCGGCCGTCCCGGTTTTTCTCCATACATTTTTGCATCCATTGTTTACAATTGTCATGTGATCTGCTGTGATTGGTCACAGCGATCACATGATACAGGCGGTCTCCAGGTTACAAACATCTGACTTACAAACGACTCCTACTTACAAGCAGAGGGGGACAACAGGAAGTGAGAGAAAATCTATCCCTAGAAAGGGAAATTCACTCCTGTAAGAGTTATCCTGGGAAAAAGTTGTGAACACTGGAGCTGTATCACGAATCCTTGTTCCCACTCAACCCCAAATTTTGAAAATCCAATTGTCACAGGGACAGAAAGTGAGACGAGATCTTCTGCACAGGGGCACAGACAGCAAAACAAATATATTTTTTGGGCTGCAGCTACACTTAAATTTTTGTTTCATGTTTAGACTTACAAACAGATTAAACTTAACCACTTAAGACCCGGACCAAAATGCAGGTAAATGACCAGGCCCCTTAGCGATTCAGCACTGCATCGCTTTAACTGACAATTGCGCGGTCGTGCGACGTGGCTCCCAAACAAAATTCACGTCCCTTTCTTCCCCACAAATAGAGCTTTCTTTTGGTGGTATTTGATCGCCCTCTGCGATTTTTATTTTTTGCGCTATATATAAAAATAGAGCGACATTTTTGAAAAAAAAAATATATTTTTTACTTTTTGTCATAAGAAAAATCAAATAAACTAAATTTTAGTCAAACATTTAGTCCAAAATTTATTTAGCCACATGTCTTTAGTAAAAAAAAAAAAATCGCAATAAAAGAAAAATTAGCTACCTAGCGGGAACAGCAATAAAACTTTATTAGGGGGGGTAGGGGGGCTACCCTGAACCTAACACTGACTGCCTGTCACACTGACACTAACTGCAGTGATCATACATATAATCACTGCATTCAGTGACACTGTGACAGGGGGCAGGGGGTGGGGGGAGTGATCGCAAGAGGTTAATGTGCCTACATGTCCTGGTGTCAGTGTAGTGTTGTGCGGACTTACTGTGCGATGTGATCTCTCCTCAGCGTTGGTTGAAAAAACTGCCGAGAGAGAGATCACATCACTTCCTCCTTCCTGTGTTTACACAGAAGGAGGAAGTGCAGAGCGGGGGGGCGCGCACATTGGCTGTGAGCGATCGTGAGGGGGCGGACAAAAACGAATAGCCGCCCCCTCATCCCGGATCGCTCCCAGTGCCACTGAGACCGTCGCATGTACCGGGGGGGATCCTGATCGGACCCCCGACCCGCGTCAAGGCAGGGACGTACAGGTAAGCCAATGTGCCTGTACGTGCCATTCTGTTGACGTAAATGTACATGTGGCGGTCCGCAAGCAGTTAAGAACAAACCTACAGACCCTATCTTGTTTGTAAACCGGGACTGCCTGTACTGGCAGTGGTCCTGTATAGTGATCAGTCAACAGATGTGCCCGGTGGACACAGCCAGTGACAGATTGCGCTGTGTGAGCGACTCCCTCTGAGAGGACGTCATATGACGTCCACTGAGAAGGACAAAAGGCCTAACCAGTCTATAGCAGATTGATGGCCTCATATGACGTCCCCTCAGAAGGCGCTGTGAGAAGGTGTTAGGTGAATTGTTATTTAGGTTAATAAAAATAAGCATAAATGTCAGCTAATCTGACCTCACCTTTCACTAAGTTAGAACAATTATAAAAAGGATAAATTATTTCAGACGGTTGTTATTGATTTCTGTACTTTGCCTTATTGTTTAAAAAGAGAATTCCAACCAAAAATAACAAGATGAAATGAAATAGTCCATTAAAAGATCTGCATTTGCTTCAGTATTAACTTCAATAACATCTTTTTCAATAACATTTTTTCTGCCACTTAATGTCCTCCGTTAGGTGGCCCACATCATTTAACCCACTTCCTGAGCTCAGGTGGTCCTGGAATTCACCTGAACATGTGACGGCAGAGAGATAAGATCAACTATCTGTCACTTTAGCTGCCCATAGATGGATCAAAATTTAGCAGGTTCAGGAGGGATTGGTCTAATTTCAATACATGTATGGCTGTTCCCGTTCAACAGAAGTTGACCTAACTTCTATTGAACAGGACTGTTGGAAATTTCTTCTCGATCCGCTGGCTACAGCTGCTGATCAGTGTATTCTGACATCAGAGGAGTTCTGCTGTCACAATAGCACAGCAGGGAGGATTCTTCTAGTCACCTCGTATGTGTGGATGGGGGAATCTTCTTGGTAAGCCTGTCTATGGTCATCCTTTCTCTTCTTATTAGCATGTATTATGGCTTATTGTACGGATTCTTCCTCTCACATTCCAGCTTTGACATACAGGTACTAAAAAAGGCTGATACCAGGTCAAATTCAGGTACTCTGCTTGCATTTGAAAACTACTTTTAGCCTAGGTTCACACTGACTGTGGGAATTAAATCGTGTGAGTTAAGCTAAACACGCACAATTTCATTCACGTTTGCTAGTCCCAACTTCGGGGGCCAGGGGCGGACTGAAAACTCATGGGGCCCCTGGGCAATAGAATATTATAGGGCCCCCGAGCTTACAGATGGCCACCATGCCAGGAGGCAGTGCAGAGGCAGGGCAGCTAAAATCACTGGATTTTCACATCAAAAGCTTGTCGGTTTCGGACAGATCAGGGACAGATGTAAAAAAAACACAGATTTTTACATACTGTCCCTGGTTTTACTGAGCCTGTCAACCCTGATGGGGCCCCTTAGTGCCCGAGTAACTCAATGGTCAGTCCGCCCCTGTCGGGGGCAATTTTAGAGACATCTGTGCGGGTTTCTGTTAATGGAAATCGCACCCTGAAATCGTCAAAAGAAGTACAGAAACTATTTTTGGGAATAGGTGCTGTGTTGCAAATGTGGCGTTGCCCAGATTCAGACAGTGAAGCTGCTGGCAATTACTGCTGATTTGGCATGCGATTTGACATGTCAAATCGCATTCCAAATTGCATGAATGTGAACCTGGGTTTAATGATTTATTCATAAATACAGAGGTGCCTTGATTTTGCCATTTTAACCTGCCTGGAGTTTAGCTAATTCTAATTGATATCTGATAGGGTGTAAAAAAGTGAAAACCCATCCCCTTCCTACCAAAACGAAAAAAGAAGATAATAAGAAAAGCTTTGCATACAGAGGTGTTTTTGTATGCCAATAATGTATTATAGACATACAAAATATCTAAGAGCTTGCACATACCCATTCTTTATATAAGGTATACGTAGATTATCAATTCTAGTTTGAATTACATAGCTGCACACTGATTTCCGTGGTTGCTTGCTTCTTTAATCAGTGCCATTTAGGACTAGATCTCAGACAAGTAAATTGGATAGGCACAGATGGCTTTATTAACTGGATTTTACCATGCACCCAACTCCTTTACCAGTTGAACTGAGTGCCAATTTGACTTATGTGTCTCCAAATAGGGCATGCTTATTGTTTATCATTGCAAATGCAGCAAAAATATTTAGGTCACACAATTTTTTAATTAAATAGTTGTTTTCCCTTACTATACTGCATATACAAAAAGTACTTGTTAGAAATATGTAGGTCATGGGTCTGTGGGAAGGTTCTTCCAATGTTTAATTAATATAGACATTATTCATAGTATGCTATATGTGCTCTTTAAAATACAAAGATAGAAGTAGGTTAGTCAGCTGTATAGTGTATACGTAGTACTATTACCAAGGCATGTGCCATTCTAAATTTAAGAGGAACTCTAGCGATGTTTCATTCTGTTCAGCCCATATTGTTATTTACACACCTATAACACAATATACAGCCAGGCAGGCAACTCAGAATTTAGAGTAGAATATTTTTCAACTTTTGGGTATGTAGGAGTAGGAGAAAGTGTATAATTGCTGTCCATAGTGCCATATTCTGACTTATGTGTCTCCAATATTGGGCAGCTTATTGTAATGTCATGCTGTATGTCTTGACACTTATCGATGCAGGTCAAGTTTAAATAAATTCAAAAGCTAGGTACATTGCCTCACTTTTATATTTACAATATGGTTGTGTATTGCCCTATAAAGCCTTGAGGACTATCACGGTACTGCATATGTACAGTATAAGAATCAAGTCTTACTAATGCTCTAGAAATCAGTGAATTAAAACGGACTTCATGGGTGCTGTGAGTGACAGGTTATTTACATATTCCACTATGTTCTAATTAATGATAGATCATATTATTCATAGTAGGTGCTACTCAGATGTGCTCTCACCTATAAAATAGTCCAAAATGATAGCGCTCTAAGTAGGTAGTGAGTCAGTGTAGTGCTGTATAGTGCAGATGATTAGTATGTACTATCTTTATAAGGTCATGTGCTCCATTCTAACAATCCCTCATAATGAGCCCCCGATGCACGTCTAGGCGACAGTGTTATCCTACTGGTATCCGATTGTTCAGCCCATCTACTTCCTGATTAACTTACACACAACTATGCAAGTTATTGGAACTACATCACAGAAGCCAGGCAGGCTAGACTTCAATGAGAATGGTTTAGTGCATGAAACAAATATCTTGCTCTCTCAACTATTTGGGTAGTGTAGCATAAAGAGATAGGAGAACAGATGGACGATTGCGGGTGACGTCACACGTGGCTCCTCCCCCTCGTACGTCGTTATGTCCCTGGGGCGGGACTTCATCAGCGTGGGGTATGGAAAAGCACGCCCCAGGGACGTAACGACGTACGAGGGGGAGGAGCCACGTGTGACGTCACCCGCGATCGTCCATCCATGTGAGATCTATGCTGTTTAGGCTGATCTGTTTTTATGCTTTATTTGTCGCACTCGCTCCAGAGTGCTTTTACACTGAGTGTCTGTCTTATCGCTTGAATAAATTTATAGAGTTTTGGCTTCAGAGAGCACTAGATCTCCTTTCTTTTGTTTCATGCCCTGTTTGCCTCACTCCGTTCCTGAGTCTGTCACCATTGAAGTCTCATTGAAGTCTAGTTGCTGTATCTGCTTGCTGTACCTTTGAGAACAGGACGTTCTCTATTACACGCTTTGTGACCTGTAGTAGGTCGAAGGTATAAGCAATAACTTGCATTGCCAGTTGGACGAAACCAGTCAGGGCGGGACTTTACGGCGATCTGGAAGTGACGCGTGCGTTCCACGGGTGGTTCATCCAGGAAGTAGATCTGCACGCTGTAGACTACACGCTGTGTTTACATTCTTGGCTTCTGAGGAATCGGATACCAGTAGGATACCGCTACCGTTACTGTCATTTGTGCCTGTAACAATCTACTAAATGGTACGTGCATTATAAGCGGGGGCTGCATGCATATGAGGGATTGTTACCTTTTAACTTTAATAAACGAGATTACGCTATTTGGAGCCTGTTCTGTGTTTATGTGTTTTATGAGGAGCATTATCCTGACGGGTCCCAGCTATAGAGACGGATTGTCTGGTGGAAAGATACCTTTTATTGCCTACATTTACTGATCATCTGGTGAGTGAGTACCCCGAAGGGGAGTGTGCCCCACTTGTGGTGTAATCTTTCCTGGGAAGAGGTGTAGGATCAACCACTACCTGTTTTCACTACACTGGCAAGAAAATCCGTCACTATTTGAATGCTTGTGATGATGTTGGACATTTAAACCAACAGCTAGAGCGCTGTTTATCATTTTGGACTATTTTGTTCTATAGGTGATCCTGATTTATTTGTGCATCTTCAGTTTTATGACTGTTAGATTTTAAATAGCTGCTACAATCTTTTACTACTATATATTTCTGTAATATGAAATTATAGTTTTGACTACATATTTTCTCTCTAAAATTCTGTCACTTGTCAACTTGTTTATAAGTGATTCTACTGTGAAATATTTTGCATTTAGGCGCTGAGATGTGTCACTAGGCCTGGTGTTACACTACCCTTTCTATCAGTTTTTCAGGTTTCATAACAGACATAGGGGAGACATTTGACAGGTAAGGATACATGCAGGAGGCATCTAAATCCTTATAGATAAGCACTATGGCAGTAGTTTAGAAAGGATGAAAGTGGGTTTACATCCACTTTAAGATAAACGTTATACATTTATTAAGAAAAATACATAAAATACAAAAAAACAACAAGACAATGGTAGAATTGTTGTATGTAGTTGTGTTGAATAAACACTTGGGAAACATGGAACCCAACTGGTGGATTGGAAACACTATTGGCGTTCTAGGGCGATACATTGGAGTAGCCCCTGTTAACCCTTCCCTTCAATATGTGATAAAAAGAAAAACAGTTTGGCCAAAAGTTTTCCATAAAAGGATAAATAAAAAGTAGCATTGCATAAAATCAGTGTTTCATTTTCCGAGTAAAAGATTATACCTGATTAGTGTATAGGGACAAGTTCACCATTTTTGTGAAAAAAAAATTATAAACAGAACCCTTCAAGGTTCTTTTTTATACTGTATTCTGGAGTATGACAACTTTAAAAATAGTAAGTTAAGTAAAATATAAAAAGAATAAAAAGAAAGAGCAGTCTATTTTATATATTCTTGGTTTAAACTATGTACCTCTTTGATTTGGTGTCGAATTAACCACTGGTTACCAGCCTATTATAACCCTTCATGTTGCCAGGCCATTTTTTCAGTTTCCAGTGCTATAATTGTTTGACTGTAAAATGACTGCATCATGCAACACTGCACTCAAATATTTATATGTAAAAATTCTCCTGTGCTGCTGGTTCTAACTCATACCTTACTACAGCAAGCCAACACTTATATCATTCACACACCTTCAATAAATATACCTGCAGTGTGGTACTGTTTTCTCCCATTATATATTATAAATAAATGCATACAATAATTTAAATTAAAACATAAATTAATAAAAAATGTTACCATAACCCCATACCTTTGGGCGAACACAGTGATTATTGCTAATGTCTATTATAGCCACTAGTACTAAACACATGTAAAATCCAACGGGCTGGTTGTACCCAAGTTAATTGATTGAGCACATTCAGCCTGCACATACATGGGTTGAATTTCATCCAGTCCTTGCTGAACCTGCCAAGATTTGGACCATCTATAGCCAGCTTTACTGAGTGTTCAGAACAGGCACCCCAAGGGTTAGGACTGATTAGAAACAGGTGGGACTGACCCACAAATGGAAAGTTTCCAATCAGTCAGAGTTTCTTTGTACTACAAGAGCAGTGTGAGTGTAGACACTTAAGGAGCATGTGTTCAGGTCTGTCTGACCTAAACAGATAGATTAGTGAGAATATGAGTTCTGAAATTGCGGAGACACAGAGGCAGCTCCTGTCTGAGCAGACATGTCTGTCTGATCTCAGCAAACAACAGTCTATTGTGAGCACACTAGAGGTCCATTCTAGTGAATGCTGAAAACAGTCTTCTCAGCAAAGTATGTTTTAGGGATTTCCTGCCCACTTTTATTCATCCAGATTGTATAACCTCTCAGGAGTTATTTAGCATAACAAGGAAGGAACTGACAAAGCTGTGCAACTAATAGCTAGGCGGCTGGGAGACATTTGTGTTTGTAGTGCTACCCCCAGAAGAGCCGCTGAGTTGTTTTGCAGTTTCTCTCCACCCCGAAGATAACTCACCTTGCTCATCCAGCACTTGCTGACACATTTTGAGGTATTTCATAGAATTTATTAGGCCAAGCATAGCCTAAAACAGGGATATGCAATTAGCGGACCTCCAGCTGTTGCAAAACTACAAGTCCCATCATGCCTTTGCCTCTGGGTGTCAAGCTTGTGGATTTCAGAGTCTTGCTATGCCTCATGGGACTTGTAGTTCTGCAACAGTTGGAGGTCCGCTAATTGCATATCCCTGGCCTAAAAGAAGGAAGTCTAGCAACTGTATTTATACAAATAATCAATAAGACAAAACTACTCTGAGAGTTATAGTTATACTGTAGTATATGAAATATTCTGAATAACAGTAATTAACAGAACTGAATTTACCTTGTAGACAGTGCTACCTTGCTATAACATTTCCTGTTTTAAAAACTGGCCAGTGATTGGGTCCTTGGACATGTGCTCTGATTCAGTAAATGTCCACTTCAAGTCAGACAGGGACAGAAGTTGCTGATGATCTCTCCCTTTCAATGCTGCTGAGACAGTCCCTCGTTTCCGTCCTTGCGAGTGATTGAAGTGCTCTCTAGTACAGTCTGATCATACCTGACTGTGGTCAGCTAGGGAAGGGACATGTTTATATAGCAGAAGCAGCTCAATCTTTTTCCCACAGACTTGATTTCTTGCAGAACCATCCCCTCAGGCCCCGTACACACGACCGAGTTTCGCGGCAGAATCCAGCGAGAAGCTCGCTGGGATCCATATTCTGCCGAGAAGCTCGATCTTGTGTACACTTTCGTCGAGCGTCCCATCGTCGAGCCAAAATAGAGAGCAGGTTCTCTATTTGCTCGACGGGCCATCGGGACTAATGGCTCAACGCCTTTTTCGACAGCCTGGTCGACGAACTCGACGGCCGGCCGAGAACCTCGTCGGGCGGAATGATGAGTTTAGCCCGACGAGGTTCTCGGTCATGTGTACGCGGCCTCACATGTAGCATTGCACATAATATAATGACAGCAACAGTCTGTGATCAGCCCTCTTCTCCTGGGCAGAGTATGAACCCAGAAGCGCACAGCAGAGAGACATTGGTGGCTAAAAAAAGAGACACCACAATGAGTATTTGTCATCTGCCCAATGCTTTACATAGGGAGCGTGTTAATGACTTTTGATAGCAATAAAGCAAACTAGAACTAAAGGCAAAACTTTTATTTTATTTTAGATGTGGTTAGGGAGGGTTTTAACTCATTTTTTTTTTTTTTATTGCCATGTGATTTCTGGTCACTTCTTATCCCATAGCCAAAACAGGAAGTGAGAGGAAATCCCTCAAAGGAGAGGGAATCCTGGGTTGTCACCAGAACTAGTGTCCCCATTGGAATATTTCCCCTCTATTTAGTTAACAGTCCAACTTTTTGGACTTTCGATCACTTTCCCTTTCAGTGAAATGGAGCACAGATAACAATGAAAACCCGGCTAATAAAACACAGTTCTAATCCCTCTCCACCCAATTGCAACATTTGTAAAAATAAAATTTGTTTAAATTTGTTTAAAAATGTAAATAGTAATAATAATAATAATTATTATTATTAATTTAATTAAAGAGCCTCCTCCACCCTATACACACACATATGAACACAAACGCGCACATAGAGCACATACATGTACGTAAACAATAAATGATTATGTATCACCACCACATCAAAGTCAAATAAAAACAATTCTAGGTCTCTCATTTATAGGTAATTCTAAACTGATGAGCTGTAAAGCTATTTAAACCGTTGACTATTGATAATTTTGAGCACCTTCATTTTTAGACATTTCATGGGCACTAGTAGTTTTAAAGCTTGGCATACAGTATTGGGTATTTACTCAAAACAACCCTTATCTTTAATTTTGTACAAAAAATAGGGGTTATTGTCATGTCACACCAAGCCAATAACTAATGAATGAAACCTATAATAATATTGTTGAGGTTTCTCAGGTATAACCACTAGTTCACTTTCAGTTTCACAGAAAGTTGGGGTTAATTCATCACAACCTCGCAAAGTAATATATACCATAAACTATATGCTACCTTATTGCGGCATAAGCGTAGCTGGGTACTATTAAGCAGGTATCGTACAAGCAGGTGCAAACAGCAAAACATAAGACCTCACAATCCGAGTATAGGGTTAATAAGCTGAAGAACAGAAGTGGGTAATGTTAGGTCACATCTATCTAGGAAGGGAAGCAAAGTGTCCCAGAAAAGACATGCAGCAACAAGCGGTAGCATTATGAACAGCTAGCATTAAAGCTTGACATTGGACCAAGTGCAGATTCCAACAGAAATACTTGCGGTTCAGCTGGCTTTAGGCAATGAGTTCTGTGGAGGCAGTAGTGCTGTTCATGAGGGTGAATTGGTCCTGGAGTTGAGGGTTCAAGGTGACTGGAGTAGAAAGCCTAGGATTCGTTGCTGGCACATGGCAGTTAGGTTCCAAGGTTGGTGCGCTGTAGGCGTTGGGTTGCTTCACAGGGATCCTCTGGCTGCGAGGTTGCTGTTACATGACGGCGGGTGTCTAACTGAATATCAGAACACCCTGCCGTCATTCCTAGGCGTTTAAATACCCGCAATTCACGGGGAAGTGAAGGTGCGCGCACCGGAAGTGACGCGGAGAAGCTCTAGTCGTACTTCCACGTTCCAGGCTGGAACGCACGGCGCGCACACCGGAAGTGACGCGAAGAAGCAAACACGGAGCGCAGCTGTCTGGTATAACAGCAGCTGCGCTACTGCATCAAGATTAAGGAATTTTATTACAGTTATATTGTGTTTGTCTGCATTTATCATTTATAATTTATTTATCTTTTCAATCCTATGTAAACGTCTCTAATGCAACCTCCTTTGTTTGAAAAATTTCCTGAAATGTTAAGTAACTATTAAGGGAAACTATAATTATATTCCATCACATTTATAGATATCTAAACTGTTGTTTTTTAGTGTTGGTCATGCTATTTCATCAATAATACTACTACTTTGTATAGCTTATTAAAAATTGTTAACTAGTAAATTGATTAACTAGTAATAAACACCTTTATAGCTATCGAAAATCACATGCTATGCACAGTACATGGCTTAGATCCTTTTGTCAATTTGTATAGCGATAAATTGACTAAAAATGTAATTCCTAGAACTATGTGGAAGTTGCTGGCCACAAACAAAGCTTCTAGAACCTAACATTTTGCCCAGGGTGATGTAGAGAACCATTTAACATTTCTTATTAAGCATGAAAGCGTCTTTATACATCACCTTGAACTAGAAATCAATAGAGAGGAGTGCTAGTGATTCATAAGAATAAGACATCATAAGTGTTCAATTATTGCTATGTCCATGAGAATGTATGCCCTTAGAATTAGAGTCTTCTCAGGTAGTATTACAGCGTGCACTAAATGCTTCCAGGGTATGAATGGATGGACATGAAGCTAAGTAGTATTGCAGTTTGATTTATACAGAGTCCAGGTCTAATTGCCAATGTTAAATCCATTAAAGCTCTTCTTAAATCTGCTTTAATGTACTTCTTTGCACACAATTGAGCTTAAACATATCTGTTTACATGGATTGTCAAATGGCTTATTATTGCTAACACCTTCAGGGGAAAAAATCCAACACTAGAGGCCTCACTTAAGAAAATCAAATATTTAATGCTTGTAAAATGATTTTTAGTGGCTTAAAAAGAGGAGAAAATCCCTATAACTGTCAATCAAAAGATTAAATACATTTTTAAGGTGGACAGAAATAAAATATTCTATATGAATATACACTGAGCAAAATTATAAACGCAACTCTTTTGTGTTCGCCTCTAATTATCATGAGTTGAACTCAAAGATCTATGACTTTTTCTATGTACACAAAATGCCTATTTCTTTCAAATATTATTCACAAATCTGTCTAAATCTGTGTTAAGCCTTGTACACATGATTGGATTTTCCAACGGAATTGTGTAATGGCAGCCTGTTGGCCGAAAAGCCAACTATTTGTACCATTCATCAGACAATTGTCAAATTTTTCGCTGACAAATGTTGGATGCCAGGCTTTTAAATTTTCCACAGACAACAGGCAGGACAGGTAAACTGGTATTGTTCCAAGATGCCAGCACTCACAAGTGTTAGCGACTGTTCAGACTATTTTGAATGTGTGTACACAAGTCCGTCAGACAAAAGTCCAAAGTACAAACCCGCATGCTCGGAAGCAAGGACGAGTCGGGAAGCGCGAGTGAGGAAAAGCCGATCAACGTCTTTTTGTTTACATTGTGATTGGTTGACTGACTTAATTGACAGCAGTGGAAGCCCTGCCTCTCGGAATCATCATCAAAAATCCCAAGAACAACTTATATGAAAAAGTGTATTCTCTGACATATTAATCTGCCATTACCTGTTAATCTGGTAAGGCTAGCAGGTCTAATTTTTCCACAGAAAAACCTATGTTATGCTTGTGACATGACAAGACAGGTAAACCGGTATTGTTCCAAGATGCCAGCACTCACAAGTGTGTTCGGCCTGTTCAGACTATTTTTTAATGCTTCTTATTATTTTATTTAATCAAATTGAAAATGTTTAGATGCCATTTAAAATTATTTATAAACTATATGGAAACTGTAAATGCAGTTCTACTTCATATTAACTTCCTTTGCTTGCAAAAATGTGGTGGCCTTATAGCAGGGTCTACTGAATCTTGAAAGAATTACCTATAGGCAAGCACAGTATTCTCAAGGGTGATATTAGGATCATAAGCTATGCAAAAACTGTGCCATGCATTAAGAGATGACATATTCAAAATCACAAGAGCAGCTGCAATTCTCAAAGGAATAGCCAACAATCTTACAGCAATTTTTTGTCTTTGTATTAAGTTATAATGCATACAGGAACATTTAAGTTGAATGCACTGTAAGTACATATTTTATTCTAATGAGAAATTCGAAGAAAGAAGCTCAACCAAAAATAGATCATTAGTGTAAGGAGTGACATAAAACTAGGCTGGAATGTTCTACCAGGATTTTACAAAATATACACACGTAGCAAGTTTTCTGGCCTTGTCCAGTAGGCATGAGCCCAATGTTTCGAGTCAAACATAAGTTCGACTCGAACATGGGGTGTTTGCCTGTTCGGAGAGCAGCGAACATTTTGCGGTGTTCGCGGCAAATTCAAAAGCCACGGAACCCTGTTAAAGTCTATGGGACACCAACATGAAAACCCAAAAGTGCTCATTTTAAAGGCTTATATGCAAATTATGGCCATAAAAAGTGTTTGGGGAACCAGGTCCTGCCCCAGGGGACATTTATCAATGCAACAAAAAGTTTTCAAAATGAAAGTTTTTTCAGGAGCAGTGATATTAATAATGCAACAATAAAAACAATAAAAATAAAATATTCCTTTAAATATCGTGCCTGGGGGGTCTCTTTAGTATGCCTGTAAAGTGGCACACTTTCCCCATGTTTAGAACACTACAATAGCAAAATAACATTCTAAAGGAAAAAAATTCATTTAAAAATGATTGCGGTTGTAATGAATTTTTGGATCCCTGCAATATAGATATCAATCAATGAAAAAAACGGCATGGGTCGTCCACCCCCCCCCCCCAGTCCATTACCAGGCCCCTTGGGTCTGGTATGAATATTAAGGTTAATCCTGCACCAAAATGTAAAAAACAATTGCGTGGGGGTCCCCCCAAAATCCACACCAGACCCTTCAGGTGTGGTACGGATTTTGAGGGGAGCCCTGTGCCAAGAAAAAAAAATGGCGTAGGGTTCCCCAAAATCAATACCAGACCCTTATCTGAGCACGCATCCTGGCAGGCCACAGGAAAATAGGGGGACGAGAGAACGTCCCCCTCCTGAACCATACCAGGCTACATGCCCTTAACAGGGAAAGGGTGTTTTGGGGTCCCCACAACCCTTGCCGAGTGGTTGCGGGGGTCTGTGGGCGGGGGGCTTATCAGAATCTGGAAGCCCCCTTTAACAAGGTGGCCACCAGATCCCCCCCCCCATGTGAATGGGTATCGAGTACATTGTACCCCTACCAATTCACCAAAAAAAGTGTCAAACATAGTAAAAATTACAGGAGACACTTTGGGACAAGTCCTTTCTTAACCACTTCAGCCCCGGAAGAATTTACCCCCTTCCTTACCAGAGCACTTTTTGTGATTTGGCACTGCGTCGCTTTAACTGACAATTGCGCAGTCGTGCGACGTTGCTCCCAAACAAAATTGACGTCCTTTTTTTCCCACAAATAGGGCTTTCTTTTGGTGATATTTGATCACCTCTGCGATTTTTTTTTTTTTTTTTGTGCTATAAACAAAAATAGAGCGCCAATTTTGGAAAAAAAAACAATATTTTTTACATTTTGCTATAATAAATATCCCCAAAAATCTATTTTTCCTCAGTTTAGGTCAATACGTATTCTTCTACATATTTTTTGTAAAAAAAATTGCAATACGCGTATATTGATTGGTTGGCGCAAAAGTTATAGCGTCTACAAAATAGGGGATAGTTTTATTGCATTTCTATTTTTTTTTTACTAGTAATGGTGCCGATCTGCGATTTTTATGGTGACTGTGACATTGCGACGGACATATCGGACACTTTTGACAAATTTTTGGGACAATTCACATTTATACAGCGATTAGTGCAATAAAACTGCACTGGTTACTGTATAAATGTGACTGTCAGGAAAGGGGTTAACACTAGGGGGCGCTGAAGGGGTTAATTTGTTCCCTAGTGAGTGATTCTAACTGTAGGGGGAGGGGACTCACAAGGGGAGGAGACCGATGTGTGTTCCTCACTACTGGGAAAACAGCATAGGTCTCCTCACCGGTGACAGAACATGGATTTATGGACATCATATGACAATTGGCGGGTAGGGAAGTGGTTAAAAAATAAAAAATGCCCTCAATGTAAATCCATCTTCGATGACAGTGCCTGACGAACCAAAAAAAGTAAAGCTTCTCGCTTTGACAGTTGTTATATAACTGAGAGTGGGACCTCTTGGTAACATAAACAGCCCCTTTCTCTCTCTGGGGGCAAAAGCAGTCTCTCTCTCTCTCTTTCTGTGGTGGCAAAAGTGGTCACTCTTTCTCTGTGGGGGGAAATGGTCATGTCCCTTCTTATATCATGTATGTGTCTTTTTTCTATTAAAATTATGCCTATATATCTCTAGTGTTTACTGTGCCGTTAAAGTCCGAATTAGGTCCACCTTTGAGTTCTAGATATGTGCATTCCCGTTCGTACGAATGTTATTTTCGTACGAAAATGTTCATTTTCGTACCCGCGGGATAATGTGTACATACGAAAACGGTAAAGCACCAAAATACGAAAACGACAGGATAACGGATGAGCCGCATAACGAACGACCGCAAATACGAACGAACGATCCGACGGGAAAAAACGACAAAACGAAAATGGCAAAATAACGAAAATTAAATCTGTATCAAGAGGTTTGCATTGTGTATTTTGTTTGAATCTGTTTTGTGTTCGTTTTCAGTTGTATGTTCATTGTTCAATGACATCTATAACAAAAGAATTTCATTATGTATATTGAATGAATTCTTTTTTCTTTTTTCTGTGTATTCAAAATACTGAATGCAATTTTTTTGTTATAGGTGTCATATCAACATACGAAAATAACAAAAGAAACAGGTTCAAATGCAAATCTTTTGTTTATGGGTTTTTTAATGGCCAGAGAGTTAGGCTGGCCATACATGATTTTCTGTGAAATTTTCTTTAGATTTACCTTCAACTATGTAGTGCAGGGCCTGCCTGATTGCATACAATTAAAAGTGTTGTTTAGTTTGACCTCATATATGGTTTTTGGTAAATCTAAAAGAAAATTGTACAAGAAAATTGAACATGTATGGCCAGCCTCAGTGACTGAAAGCAGCTTCTCTTTTGTGCAGAGTAGTGAGTACACTTGTATAGTAAAGCCTAATAAACTTTTCTGTGGATTTTCATCTGAGGGGAGATCAGTTGGCCAGATTTCTGAACCCAAAAATGGTTTTCTGATGCAGTTTAAAAACGAACGAATTTTCTGAGAACGATCGGAAAACGATCGTTTTTATGTGTGTTGTTAAAATAGTCTGACAAGTGTATGGGGCTTAACAATAGTATTGTTAAGCCCCATACACTTGGTCAGACTATTTTAACAACACACATAAAAACGATCGTTTTCCGATCGTTCTCAGAAAATTCGTTCGTTTTTAAACTGCATCAGAAAACCATTTTTGGGTTCAAAAGTCTGGCCAACTGATCTCCCTTCAGATGAAAATCCACAGAAAAGTTTATTAGGCTTTACTGTACACGTGTACTCACTATTCTGCACAAAAGAGAAGCTGCTTTCAGTCACTGAGGCTGGCCATACATGTTCAATTTTCTTGTTCAATTTTCTTGTACAATTTTCTTTTAGATTTACCAAAAACCATATATGAGGTCAAACTAAACAACACTTTCAATTGTATGCAATCAGGCAGGCCCTTGCACTACATAGTTGAAGGTAAATCTAAAGAAAATTGCACAGAAAATTGTATCATGTATGGCCAGCCTAACTCTCTGGCCATTCAAAAAAAACATAAACAAAAGATTTGCATTTGAACCTGTTTCTTTTGTTATTTTCGTATGTTGATATGCACCTATAACAGAAAAAGGAATTCATTCAATATACATAATGAAATTCTTTTGTTATAGATTCATTGAACAATGAACTACAATGACACTAACAAAAGAAAAGCATTCAAATACACAGAATGCAAATGCCGAAAATTCACGATAATTATTGTCTAACAAGAAACGAACATGAATTAAACAGAATAACGAATCATCCCGCATTACGAAAATAAAACGGTAACGGAAATACGAAACGATCGGAATACGAAAAAATCGCGTCGTACGACAAACGAACGGGAACGAACGGGAAAACGGGCGTCTTACGAAAAACGAACGGAAACGAACAGACGGGACCATACGAAACGGAACAAAAAAAAACGAAAATTTTTTCTGTGCACATGTCTATTGAGTTCCCTTCCCCCTTTTCTTTCAAATCTGAGTTGTCGGCTGACAGGGCGGTCCCGGCACAGTGCTCTCCCCTATGGGGGATCGGATGAACACGGACCGTATATCCGTATTCATCCGATCCGATGACGAAAGAAAAAATAGGATTTTCTTCCGTCCGAAAAAACGGATCTTTACGGAGGCGGACCAATGTATGTCCCGTTTTCATCCACAATGGATGGATGAAAATGCGGACATACGGTCTGTATGTGTGAAAGGGCCCTCACTCTATTAGTCCAATATTATTCTACATAAAGAGAAAATATTTGACATTATAGAGACATGAAGAAGTGTCGACATAGAGAGAAAAGATTCGACATAGAGAGACATGAAGAGTCAAATTTTTTATTTTATTTTTAAGTTTGTCGAATCTTATTTTTTTTTTAAAGAACATTTGACAGACACCATAAGCCTTCAAGGACAGATTCGACATAGAGAGATATGAAGATTCGACAGAGAGACATGAAGATTCGACATAGAGAGACATGAAGAGTCAATTTTTTTTTAAAGATTCTATCGAATCTTTTTTTTTCTATTTTCTTAGAACATTAGACAGACACCATAAGCCTTTAATGACAGATTCGACATAGAGAGACATGAAGGTTCGACATAGAGAGACATGAAGGTTCGACATAGAGAGACATGAAGATTCGACATAGAGAGACATGAAGATTCGACATAGAGAGACATGAAGATTTGACATAGAGAGACATGAAGATTTGACATAGAGAGACATGAAGATTTGACATAGAGAGACATGAAGAGTCCATTTTTTTTTAAAGATTCTATCGAATCTTTTTTTTTTCTTTTTTCTTAGAACATTCGACAGACACCATAAGCCCTAAATTACAGATTCGACATAGAGAGACATGAAGATTCGACATAGAGAGACATGAAGATTCGACATAGAGAGACGTGAAGATTCGACATAGAGAGACGTGAAGATTCGACATAGAGAGACGTGAAGATTCAACATAGAGAGACATGAAGAGTCAATTTTTTTTTTTTTTTTAAAGATTCTGTCGAATCTTCTTTTCTTTTTCTTTTTTTTTTCTTAGAACATTCGACAGACACCATAAGCCTTCAATGACAGATTCAACCTTAATTTGGATTTTCGGACAAATGCATTTTTTTAATGATAAACGAATTTCGGGAGTAACTAAATACATTTATTTTTCTGACGAAAACGAAATTACGAAAAAAAAAATATTTCAGTGTGCATATGACTACTAAGCTATGCCTCAATGCATTTCGTCATATCCAATTTTTTCAAGGGTATGCTCAGTGGTTAACCAAAAGTGATGTCAAACAGGCTCCGTTACAGGAAACCAGTCAAAAGAGAAATATAGGGCCTGCTACTGCTTACCATCTCTGAAATGGCAGAAAAAATAAAGCAGAGTTTGCAATTTAAGTGTAGTAGATATCAAACATTTATTAAAAAATTACAAATGACAACTTCCATAAAAGCAATAAAACAATGCTTATCACCTGATTATAGGTCCAGGTCTCAGCAAAGGCAAGGCAGGGTATACACACGGGATTGGCAAATGTAGAATGTATAACAGCTGAGAAGAACACTAGGGAGCACCAATATAAGTACAGCATAATAGGTAATGCACAATACAAACGGCAACTCACTCAGAACCAAATGGAAAGTGCATGTCATGTAGGATAGTGGTGATAGTAGATCAGTTTAGCCACTAAGTCCAAATCCAAAGCACACTGCAGCAATACAGGTTGTATACCATGCTCAGAGAGCCAGGAAACAGGAAGAAGGAAGAAGAGGGCTGGAGACATCAAAATGTGAAACTACACATTGCTTATTGCTTCCTGGTTTTACATTTGCCTGGACACTGTATACAACCTGGATAGCAGCAGTGTGCTTTTAATTTTGACAGAGACAGTGGCAAAACTGACCTATTATCACCACCATCCTAGGACTAGGAGACACCTTGTGTAAATTAATTTTTGGGGGACTCACAAAAGAGCAAGGAGATAACAGGGGTTGATGTGTATATGATAGCTGCAATATAGTGCTCCTCACTGTAGGGACTACCAATAAGGAGGTTGTGTAATGGAGAAACTGTGTTCTGCACTTTAAATACACTGTTCAGTAAGTCAGGCTTTGAACTGTAATGATATGCCAATGTTCTTCAGTAAGTCATTGAAAAACATTTTGGGCCCGATTCAGGAAGAACTTACGCTGATGTATCTCTAGATGCGCAGCGTAAGTGTGAATATGTGCCGTCGTAGCTATGCGCCGTACCCAGAAAACCACATGCGCTAGAAAAAAAGCTTCTTTCGACCGACGCAACTTTTCAGCGCAGTCGTATCGCAGACGCATATTTACGCGTGGTGCATATGCGCGCACCCATAAATTAGTAGTCAAATATGTAAACGAGGGAGTTACGGCGATTCAGAAACAAACGTTTGTGCGGTTGTATATCCGGCCTAAAGTTACCCCTCATAAAGCAGGGGTAACTTTGCAGCAGTCTTGCACATGTCAGCTGGAGAGCAGCTACAGCAGCACCGTAACGGGTGAGCTGAGCAACCACATTTTCAGGACCACACATCTGTATGCCAACATGACAGGGGCAGCCGTGGTCATAGCACTACTGCGTCTACAGGCACGTAGGAGGTCACGGGAGAGGATATTCCGAACGTGCATCAATGTGTTTGGCATGGGTGATTTGGAGGTGTATTGCATCTTCAGATTCAGCCCTGATGCCACCCTTGAAATAGCCACAACCCTGCATGATGACATCACCAGCCAGATCCACCGCGTACAAGCAGTGCAGCCACTGGTCAAGGTACTGGCAACACTCCATTTCCTTGCCAGTGGATCTTTTCAGCGTACAAGTGGAGTTGTGGCTGGGATGCCACAATCCTCCATGAGCAGATGTGTGCACCAGGTTGTACCGGCAATCCTCACACGCATGTCCCACCACATCATCAGACCCGCCCAGGAGCATCTGCGGCAGAAGGCAATGCTGGATTTCTACAGACTTGCAGGATTCCCACACACCATCGGGGCCATTGATTGCACACATGTGGCACTACAGCCCCCCCCGTGCCACAGAGCACATGTACCGCAATCGTAAGCATTGGCATTCCATCAACGTACAGGTGATAGCCGATGCCAAATGTCTCATATGGCACGTCTGTGTCAAACACCCCGGGGCCAGCCACGACAGCTACATATACCGTCAAAGCACCATCCCAGCTGAATTCGAACAGAACGTGTACAAGGACAGCTGGCTGGTTGGTGAGTGACATGGGAGTCGGGCATGACTGTCCGACCCCATAATGATGCAGACATCACAAGGGGCACATGCATGGCTAACATCCTCCTGTCTTTTTCCCTTCCAGGTGACTCGGCATATGCACTTGAGTCCCATCTCATGACTCCATTCCGGAATCCCCAAACCAGCGGAGAGAGAAGATACAATGAAGCACACATACGTACTCGTGCAGTGGTGGAGCAAACATTTGGCCTCCTGAAGTCCCGTTTTCGATGCCTGGATAAGTCTGGGGGTACCCTGTAGTATTCCCCAAACTTTGTGTGCCAGATCATCGGTGCCTGTTGCATTCTGCACAACTACGCCATGAGAAAGGGCCTGCAGATTGACCTATGTAATGACCTGACCCCCCAACCACACTGCCCCCTCCCCTGCCAGAGGAGAGCCAGTCTGCTGAAGCAACAGCAGTCAGGAGGGTCCTCGTGGAACGCTTCTTTGCACGTTAAACACACACATTCATCATGGCACACACCACTGTGGTCCCTATCTCACACACACCAAATCCACATCACATTGGATTAGCCCAAGTCCACAATGCAGGACTTGGGAGCAGCAACGCCATACCAAGGCCCCAATGATGTTGCTGTCCATTCATACCACATTCACACGGTCGTGGGGATAAGTTCTCCCCAACGACCGATGGTGACACCCCTTACTGGCAGGAGTGCAACCCCCCACCCCACATTCAAACACCAGTCACACACCATTCACACTGAAGCCTGCACTCCTCACCGTGTGCATAATCATAAATAAGCTCCAACATTGAGCATAAACAAAATCAAATATAAGCTCCAACATTGAGCATAAAAAAAATCAAATATAAGCTCATACAATGAGCATAAACAAAATCAAATATAAGCTCATACAATGAGCATAAACAAAAACAAAAATGGCACTTATTTGCCCTGTCTTGAGCTGCGCCTCGTGCCAAGGCTCCTGGTCCTCAGTTGCCTGGGGGGAGCCTCATGTGGGGGGGGGGTGGGGCATCTGGAGGAGGAACATCCCCAGGTCTCTCCCTGGCTGCCTGCCTGCCCTCCATTGCCAGTGCAATGCAGGTGAGGACAGCATTAGTCTGGCTCCCCACCATCTCAATGGCAGCTGTATTGGCCTGTATGGCCACTGCCAGGCCCCCGGACCTCTGCCACAAGGCCCGATGTGGTGGCCTGCAGCTCACCCAGGCAGGTCAAAATAGCAGAGCCGTTCGCACTGACATCCTGCAGGCTGTCAGTGATGTTGTTACTCTGACCAGCCTGCTGGGTCAGGGCCTGCTGGACTGCTATTTTGCAGGCAGCCTGGGTCTGGGCCGAGGAGGCCAGGCTCTCTGACACACGGCGCATGTCAGCCACTATAGAGCCCATATGGCGGGACTGCCGGGCCTGATCCCTCGCTAGATTTTCCTCTAACGCAGCTGGATCACCCCTGGTCTTTCTCGTTGCCTTCATTGGGGAAGGAGAGGCTTGAGTCCGCCTGTATGGGGAGGCCCTTGAGGGACTTCCCCTGATGGAGGGAGAGGATGAGGGGATAACCCTGATGGGGAGGAGGCCCTTGAGGGGATATCCCTGATGGGGGAGGAGGCCCTTGAGGGGATATCGCTGATGGAGGAGGAGGAGGTTTGTGAGGGTCCTGGGATGTGGATCTCCTCCACAAGGTAGACACCTTCCTCAAGAGCAAAGTGCTCCTCCACTTCCTCCAAAGGAGAGGTGTGGGCATAGTCATCCCTGGATGTCGTGGGTTGCCCATCAGCCGACGACGGCCCCGCTCCCTCCTGCACATCTGTGGATGACACAAAACATTCACATGTTGGTGGACCCACACACTTGTCACATGTTCCCTTCCACCCCCACACATGCTACACCCCGGATAGGAGAGAAAACACACTTACCTGTACTCAAGACCTGATCCAAGGATTCATAGCCCTCCACTCCCTCCACCTGCTCCCTCTCCAGGGACTGGGCAACGACCTGCTCTTCAGGAGTGAGTGTGATTTTGCGGGCAGGTCTACCTCCTGTGCCCCTGGCGTGCCTACTCATGGCGGCCAGCTTCTCTTTGACCAGGCGACGCAGATCATTTATTTTGTTGGCGATGTCCTTTGGTGTCCGGACCTCATGGGAAAGGGAATTGACTTGGGCTTTTATTTCCTCCAGGATCTCTTCCTTCCTCAGTTTGCTCGTCTGCCCACTCTGTGCCCCATGGAGGCATGCGCCATACTTAGAGATGCCCTCAACAATGATTGCCCTCTCCTCAGGGCTGAAATTCCACTTTCTCTGCTCCTTAGCAGGCATGGCTCCAAAAAGATGGGGCAAATTTGCGATCGGCGGGTGCATGTCTGGCCGCGTTTTTATACACTGGGCCGGCGTGGCTTAGCGTAGTTGTGAGCATGTGCATATGGGTGCGGGGCATAGGTTCATGACACGGCGCATGCGCCGTTTGTTAGGCCCTTCATTTGCATGGGGTCACGCTTCATTAACATGGATCACGCCCACTTCCTTCCTACTTTGAATTACGCCTACGTTTTTACGTTACGCTGGTGCATCGTTGGCCGCATTTGCTTTCTGAATACCATTTTGCGTCTCCGCGCTGCGCTGGCGTAGTGGAAAAAAGATACGGTACGCCCGCATAAATATGTGCCGATGTATCTGAATCGGGCCCTTTGAGTGGACATTCTTTATTATAGGTAACAGGCCTCAAGATGGGGATATGTGAGTAGGCAGGTCTCAGGCCAGGAGAGTGAGTGACACTAAGTATGGAAAAATATTTCCTAAAGAGAGGTATGTCGGTGCCCTATCCGGAAGAAAAGCCTGGGCCAGCTTGGCACAAACAGCCACCCAATCCAGAGTTCCAACAAGTCTTATATCTTACTTTAAGGAATCTTTCTTCTTTTTTCTCTCCAAATTTTATAAATAGACATTCAGTGATTTCAAATACTCCTTATTTTGGAACCTTTTCATCAGAGTGATATTCCTAAAAGCCAAACTGATGTCAAATGCACAAATAGCCATACTTTTTGTTGTCGTATCTCCTCTTTCCCATTACAGTAGTTGTGAAGAGTGTAGAACTTCATTAAAAAAAAAAAAAATTGAAGAACATGTGTTTTTAATTTTCTATTCTACAAAATCAAAGGAGCAAGATGGAGAAGTTCTCTCAAACAAACTTTTTTTTAGCTGTACATACGGTTTTCATTCAGTAAAGTCCATTGGTTCAAACATTGAATGTTAAAACAGACAAAATTTAAAAGTACTTTCAAATGGCTTTCATCAAGTCGCCTGAGAATCGTTATACGAATTTTCATACGAATATTTATATGAACATTTGTTCAAAAATAAACTAGTGTATGACCAGCTTTAGACTTCAGCACTTCAGTGACAGATCTGGTCTGACATGATCCTATTTCATTTAAATTTAAGTTTATTATAATAAAATAAAGAGCATACAGAGTAATAAACGTAATACAATAAATGCATCAGGAAACATCGTGTTGACAATTATAGTAGTAAACAATAGATTACATTTCTTAACTAGATTTCCCCTTCTCCTCCCTCCCCCCCCCCCCCCAATGTCCCAACTATATACCTGGTAAGTTTAACATGGGAGTGTAAACGTGTATAATCAGGGGGGATGGGAATCAGTAGAGGTAGCAACAACATTTTAGGGCTAAAATTCCCTGTTTACTAAGCAATCTATAAAACTTTTATTATAAGCTGAGATCATAAAACTAAAATATATGTAAGGAATAAATCATACCGAACCGTGGAGAGGATAGGTTTCCGGGGGCATCCCCTCCCCCTGACACCCCCACCGGGAGCAATCTGTGTCGAGGAGGGGGGGCAGCCCCCCCTGATGACAAAAAAAATTAGATCCAAATGTTGTCCAGAGAAACATCTCTCAATCAACTCTTAACTTATAAACCTAGAAGGAGACAAGGAATTTAATACATACATCCAGTTAAACTAAATCAGCACTACCTGAGACCAGTGGAGAATATGATATGTAATGAATATCTCCTGTTCAAGAGAAAGAATAAAAATAAAGAAAAGAGAGGGGGAGAAGGAGGAAAAAGGAAGGAGAGGAAAGGGAAAGGGAGGGTGGGCCTACCTGCCATAGGATTACATCAGTCTGAGTCCAGAGCCAAAACTAAACTTACATGTTGTGGGAGATTCCCATGTAAATCAACCAAGGTTCCCAAATTTCAGTGAACTGGGTAGAGGTATCTAACATAGAGTTAATTCTTTTTTCTTGTTCCATAATCCATGTAACCTTTCTCTTCATGTGTAAAATGGAAACCGACGGTTTCTTCCATGCAGCCGCTAAAGTGATTCTGGCGCCAGTCAGTATAAATAGAATCAGCTGTCTAATGGCCTTGGAGCTCTGTGGTATTAGTCCATTCAATAAGGCTATTGCAGGAGATTGATGGAGGTTACAACCGGTAACTCTCCTGATAATCTGGAATACCCTGTTCCAGAATCCCCGTATCCTAGGGCACTCCCACCAAGTATGGATCATGGTGCCTATTCCTTGACAACCTCTAAAGCATAGTGGTGAGGATGACGGATACATGGTGGCCAATTTAAATGGGACCAAGTACCATCTAGTGAAAATTGTTATATTAGCTTCAATGAGGGATGGACTCTTAAAACCCTTAAGAGATCTAGAGTAGTTTTTTTGCCAGTCCACCAAGTCCCAGTCCTCTTGAAGCTCTCTTTCCCAAGCTAGCATATGAGGTAATTTTTAATGTTATTTGATGCAAGAGATTTGTAGATGATAGAGATATTACCTTTCCTATTCTGAGCTTGTTCGCATTTGTGTTCATATGGGGTCAAAAGGCCAGAAATTGTTTTATCGTTCCAAAGTTTCTGAGCAAAGGTATGTATTTGGTGTAGTCTGGATCTTTCAGAGGGGGGGGGGGGGGCAAAGGTTGTCTATAAGGAATTGCTCAGGAAGAGGACCTGTATGTTGAAAGAAACGTCCAATGCGGTACACCCCCCTATCAAGCCACCATTTGAAGGAGTCCACTTCCGTTTTGGGGCAGAAAGATGGGTCAAGAAAGATACTTGACAAAGGTTTGCCTCTAGAAATTAAGAGTGGATTGCTTTTAAGTGAATCCCATAATACCAATGCTTGTGATAGGGTGGGGGATAGTATAGGGGGTCTACTTTTAGGAGTGCACCACATGAGTTCTTCAATTGTGGACAATGGGGAAGCCTTTTCTTCTATTTCTATCCAATCTGGGCGATCATTTTTAAGGTAAACCTCCGATAATTGCGCTAACCTCGCGGATTGATAATACCATAACAAGTTTGGCACTCCTAGACCTCCCTGTTCAGGTAAGTTAAACAGACTACGAGAGGGAAGACGGGGTCCATTTTTGTTCCAGATAAACTTGGTGATTTTACCTTGAAAGGATTTTAGATGGCTTTTTATTATCGGGATCGGAAGGGATCGAAAAAGATATAGGAGTTTCGGGAGGAGAGTCATCTTGGTAGAATTAATTCTGCCGATCCAGCCTATTTTCTGCGCTCCCCATTCGGTAAGGTCCTTCTCGAGTTTCCTATACATAGGGGGGTAATTGGCTAAGTATAAATTCTGGAAATTTGGGGGACATGATCCTATTTCATAATACAATGTAATGTAACACAAGTCTATGTGAGGACACGTGTGATGAGGAGAGTGACTGTTACTCAGCTTTGCAGACAAAGGATGCAGCATTTAAAATATCTGTATAAATGATATAGGGTCTGGGATTTAAAGTACCATTTCAGTCTTTGCAGTTGACACTATGCTATGCAGTGGAATACCATCCTTAGGCCGCGTACACACGGCAGAGAACCTCGACGGGCAGAACACATCGTTCCGCCCGTCGAGGTTCCCTGCCGGCCGTCGAAATCGGCGACCCGCCCGTCGGGAATGGCAACCAGCCATTCTTCCAGGCGGGCCGTCGAGCAAATAGAGAGCGTGCTCTCTATTTCTGCTCGACGGGCTTCCCGACGGGAAGCTCGCCGAGAGTGTACACACGGCCGAGGTCCTCGCTGGAATGCAGCTTCCAGCGAGGTTCTCGCTGGTTTCCAGCGAGAACCTCGGTCGTGTGTACGCCGCCTTACAGGATGTCTCCAACATACAAGCCAACCTCAATGGACCCTTTTTTGGGCAACTATGTAGCAAATGAGGTTTAATGTTAATAAATGTAAAGTTATGCACTTGGGGGCTAAGAATATGCATGCATCATACATACTAGGGGGATTACAACTGGAGGGATCCATAGTGGTAAAGGATCTGGAGGTTTTGGTAGATCATAAAACAACAATAGCATGCATTGCCAAGCTGCGGTTTCCAAATTGAGCAAAGTCCTTTCTTGTATTGAGAGGTATGGACTCCAGAGAGAGAGATATAATTTTGCCCCTGTACAAATCAGTAGTAAGACCTCATCTGGAATATGCAGTTCAGTTTTGGGCAACAGCTCTCAAAAAAGATATTGGGGAAATAGAGAAAGTGCAGAGAAGGGCAACCAAACTGATAAGAGGCACTGAGGAGCTCAGCTATGAGGAAAGATCAAAGGAACTAAATGTATTCACTCTTAAGAAGAGGAGAATAAGGGGGGATATGATCAACATGTACAAATGCATAAGAGGTCCATATAGTGGACCTTGTGTTGAGTTATTCACTTTATTGGCATCACAGAAGACAAGGGGGCACTCTTTACATCTAGAGGAAAAGAGATTTCAACTCTGAATACGGAAAGGTTTCTTCATAGTAAGAGCTGTGAAAATGTGGAACAGACTCCCTCAGAGGTGGTTCTGGCTAGCTCAGTAGATTGCTTTATAAAAGGCATGGATTATTTCCTAAATGTACATAATATAACTGGGTACTGACATTTATAGGTAAAGTTGATCCAGGAAAAATTTGATTGCCTCACGGGGGTTTAGGAAGGAATTTTTCCCCCTGCTGTAACAAATTGGATCATGCTTTGCTGGGCTTTTTCGCCTTCCTCTGGATCAACTGTGGGTATAGTATTGTGTATACAAGATTGTAAGTTTTATTTTTTTTGGTTGAACTGGATGGACTTGTGTCTTTTTTCAACCTGACTAACTATGTAACTATGTAACAGTTTCACTGAAATAAAGGTTATTTAAGGTATTTTCAAGCAAAATCAGTCACAAATGTATAACATGCAGGGATACAAAACTATAAAAAAATAAAAAAGGTGCAAGACTTTAATTGATCTGTTGAAGCACTTGGGGAATTCAAACAATATATTTCCAGTATAACATACAGACCCTTTTCCAATGCCCAATCTAACCACTAGGTACATTTCTTTCACCTGAAAAATAAACAAGCCCTGCAAAGAAAATGCATCTTAGTCACTTGATAGCCCCACAAGTTTACTAACAATACAAAATAAGGCAAAATATGGCTATTTCTCTTTATAATGACTCCGTAAAACCATTTAAGCTAAAATATTTAGGAATATTTCTTGTAAAAGCCACTAAATATCAAGAAAAAGCACAGACAGTGAATGAGCTGTTTACTTCCTCAACATGAATTTTCCATTCACAGTACAAGCTCTTCTAAGCCACTAGTGCCAAGTCAATTTAGCGTATTTTTCTGTGTCAATTACTCTTACACACTGCTGATTTCACCTCGTGACTTTGGCTTTGCAGCTTTAGATACCCCCTTTTTTTTGTTCCTTTCACATAATCTAAGAGGTTTAATTTGTACTATTTGTAGCAATGTGTGTAAACAAATATAAAAATGTATTTAGACCTCTAACACAATGATTTCCTTAGAATTCATCATGTGTACAAACCACAGGATTAATGTATTTTGTGCAGACTGAATAAAAATGAAATCATTAAGTAAGACTCATGACATTGTAAGTACTTTAGCAAAGAACTGAGGTTGTAAAGCTAGAGTTCATGCAATTAATCTAATATTCATCTTTGACCTTCTTTCCTCCAAGAAATGTGTTCCTTTACAGAAGTAATTGACAAGGAAATGATAATGGCTCCATTAGCAGCAATGTACTATATATTTGTTCATATGGTTCAAACACGTATGACATATATTGTGTTTTTATTTTTAGATACTGTATATACAGGACAAATGGGCAGATGGGAGGGCTCATCATTGTCAGAACTCAGTATTTACACAGCAATTTCACAGAGCTGTGAAAAACCTTTGTATTTAGCTTATTTTACAGAGTGTAGGCTGCCAGCAATGTCATGCTTAAAGCTGAACTCCAGGCACAAAAACCTTAATTTAATAAATTCCTCAATAGTCATAAAATATATAAATTTGTTATGTGTGCACCAAAAACCTTATAGAAAAAAACAGACATGTAAAAGCAGCAGTGACATCATCACTGTGCTCCTATTACAGCCCATTACAGGCAGCTTGCAGAAAACTACAAGATGGGGCAGAGAAATAACAAAGCTCACCAAGATTTAAGTAAGAATATGCATGATTGCATTTAGACAATATTTGCTTATCCAAGACTTTAAAAGAGAAGTATGTTCTTTTTTTTTTTTTTTTTGGCTGTTCCTACTTACCTTGGTGGATGGAGCATCAAACTGAGAACTGAGCCACTAAACACAGCCGATGGCTCAGTTCTTACTCCTCCCCGAACAGAGCGATGCTGACTATCACTCAGCATCGCTTCTGCTCTACTTCTCAATGCTCATTGGGGCACTGAGCAGTGGAGGGGCAGGGAACGGCCATCTCAGCGGCTCGCTGAGACATTGAGACTGCCATCAATCAAGGCAGCTGGCAGGTCCCGGCTTGTATGTCGTGATGAAACGCTGCCCCGACTGATGGCAGTGACATCAGCGGAGAGCGGACTTCAGACTGCTCTCTGCTGAAAACAGGTCACAGCAATGCAAAATTAATTGCACTCCTGTGACCCGTAGGTAAAGTCCAGCCTAAAAATCTCAGGCTGGACTTCTTTAATTTTAACAGTTTTTCTGAGTAAATAAAAGATAACTCAATTGGTTTTAGGCCCCATACACACGAGCGGACAGATTTGTTCAAATCTGTCCGTCCGACAGATTTGAACAAATCTGTCTGCTGGGATTTCCCCGGGAAATCCCCGCCAGCAGAGAGCGCGCTGACGTGTCGGTGACGTGGCGGTGATGTTGACGCCGCCACGTCACCGCACCAGGAAGTAAAACACTTACGCGCATGCGCCGAATCCATTCGGCGGTGGTGCGGCGGCGGTGCGGGACGACATGTCTGCTGGTAAGTGTACTAACCAGCAGACATGTCGGGCGGACAGATTCCCACCCGATAGATTTCAAAGCATGCTTTGAAAACTGTCGGGTGGACAAATCTGTCTGCTCGGCCGTACACACGATCGAATCTGTCTGCTGAAACGGTCCAGCGGACCGTTTCCAGCAGACAGATTTGATCGTGTGTACGAGGCCTGAGTTGTCACAATAAGATTAATAAAGTATAACAATAAATGTGTTTTGGATGAAATGTTGTAAGGCTGAGCTTTCATAACTGTAGTTGAAATAAGTAAGCTTAGTGACAATATTTTAAAGCAGAATTAAAGTGATACTAAACCCAAAACAGTAACGTCAGTCTGTAAGGAGTTAATCCTTTGCATTGTGTAAAAAGGCTGTGTAGCACCCTGGTATTAGGCAGTGTTGCTAATAAATTTAGTTATGCTAGGCGGTAACTAGGGATGATCCGAACATACCCGCATTCGGTTCCCACCAGAACCGTCTAACAGACCGAGCGTTCGCGCGAACATTTAGAACCCCATTGAAGTCTATGGGACTTGAACGTTTGAATTCAAAAACGCTTATTTTAAAGACCAATATTCAAGTTATTGTTGGAAAACGTCTTTGAGAACCCGGGTCTTGCCCCAGGGAACATGTATCAATGGAAAAAAGTTTAAAAAACTGTAGTTTTTTCAGGAGCAGGACTCCTAAAAAAGTGACCGTTTGTAAAACCTTTTTCCATTGATACATGTTCCCTGGGGCAAGACCCGGGTTCTCAAAGACGTTTTCACAGGCAAGCTATAGACACCCAGCAGGTACAATATTTAAAGGAATTTTATTTATTTTATTTATTTTAATTTAAGCATCATTAAAATCACTGCTCCAGGAGCAGTGATTTTAATAATGTTTAAATAAAAAAAAATGAAAAATTCCTTTAACCACTTAAGCCCCGAGCCTGTTTTTCAGATTTCGTGTTTACGAGACTAAAACATTTTTTTTTGCTAGAAAATTACTTAAAACCCCCAAACATTATATATTTTTTTTCTAACACCATAGAGAATAAAATGGCAGTCATTGCAATACTTTTTGTTACGCAGTATTTGCGCAGCGGTCTTCCAAGCGCACTTTTTTTGGAAAAAAAATTACTTTTTTTAATTAAAAAATAAGACAACAATAAATTTGGCCCAATTTTTTTACATATTGTGAAAGATAATGTTACGCCGAGTAAAATGATACCCAACATGTCACGCTTAAAAATTGCGCCCGCTCGTGGCATGGCGTCAAACTTTTACCCTTAAAAATCTCAATAGGCGACGTTTAAAAAATTCTATAGGTTGCATTTCTTGAGATACAGAGGAGGTCTAGAGCTAAAATTATTGCTCTCGCTCTAACGATCGCGGCGATACCTCACTTGTGTGGTTTGAACGCCGTTTTCATATGCGGGCGCTACTCGTGTATGCGTTCGCTTCAGCCTGCCAGGAAGCCCACACTGCACAGCGCTAATCACAGGCAGTGAGACATTTCCCAGTTCGAAGCTGCACAGACCAGGAATGTCTCACTGCCTGTGATTAGCACTGTGGAGTGTCGGCTTCCTGGCAGGATCGGGCATGTTGGATTTCAAACACACCTGAGCTCTATTGGTTGTAGACAGTTGAGCTCCCTGCAGGTTGCTTAGCAGCAGTGGAGCTTCTCTGACATGCTGATCAGGAAGCAATCCAGTTGATGCTCCTAGTCAAATCCTAGTGTTAAATATCAGTGATTTTATTGATCAAAGCCCACACTTTACAGGCATAGAGACCACATGGCTGCAGAACATACATTTGATTATATAGATGTGGTTGTACTCTTGATGCTAATAAATACTGTGTTTATTAAATCTGACTGGGAGCATCACCTGGATCACATTCCGATCAGCATGTCAACAGTGAAGGTTATACAGCATTACTGCTGCTAGGTGACCAGCTGGGGGCTTGGCTCTCTATAACCAATAGTGCCAGCCTTCCCCTACATGCACCCATAATGTCACCAGCACTACAGTAGGTGACTGGGATATTGTGTCAATCTCGCTCCCTTTCTCGGCGAGATTGACCACCTACGAGCCGCTTGCCGCGATGGAGACAAAGCCGTCATAGAAGCGACGGGGATCCGACGCGGATTCCCGCCAATTCTACACGTGGGCGGAGTTTGTTATGAATCCTGAAGGAGAAATCCCCGCCGGATTTTTAAAGAAAAATCCGGCATGGGTTCCCCCCTCAGGAGCATAACGGGCCCTTAGGTCTGTTATGGGTTGTAAGGAGACCCCCTACGCCGAAAAAACGGCGTGGGGGTCCCCCCACAATCCATAACAGACCCGTATCCAAAGCACGCCGGCCGGCCGGTCAGGAAGGGAGTGGGGGCGAGCGAGCGCCCCCCCCCCCCCTCCTGAGCCGTACCGGGCAGCATGCCCTCAACATGGGGGGGTTAGGTGCTCTGGGGCAGGGGGCGCACTGCGGCCCCCCACCCCAGAGCACCCTGTCCCCATGTTGATGAGGACAGGGCCCCTTCCCGACAACCCTGGCCGTTGGTTGTCGGGGTATGCGGGCGGGAGGCTTATCGGAATCTGGAAGCCCCCTTTAATAAGGGGGCCCCCAGATACCGGCCCCCCACCCTAAGTGAATGAGTATGGGGTACATTGTACCCCTACCCATTCACCTGCAAATAAAAAGTGTAAACACAAATAAACCACACAGGGTATTGAAATATTTTATTAGTTGGCCGCCGGGGGGGGGGGGGGTGTGTATGATCGCTTTTATAAAAGCGCCCCCCTCCGGCGGGCTTCTGTGGGGGGGTGGGTGCCGCCGTCTGGTTCTCTTCCGCCGCCGGGGGGGGCGCTTTGATAAAAGCGCCCACCACCCGGCGGGCTTCTTTCGACGTCTTCGGCGGCTCTTCTCCCACTCTCTGGGGTCTTCTCCTGCTCTCCGGGGGTCTTCTCCGCTCTCCGGGGGTCTTCTCCGCTCTCCGGGGGTCTTCTCCGCTCTCCGGGGGTCTTCTTCTTCTTCAGGACTCGCCGCCGCTAACTTTGTGTGTTAGCTCAATTACTAGCGGGGATTTCTCCTTCAGGATTCATAACAAACTCCGCCCACGTGTAGAATTGGCGGGAATCCGTGTCGGATCCCTGTCGCTTCTATGACGCACTCGCTGGAATGTGCTTTTACTATTCCAGCGAGTGCGAGATATCGGCAGCCTGTCGCCGAGATTCAGCGCGATGCTGGCGTGTTAAAAACACATTCTCGGCGGCAGGCACTGTAGGTCCTAATAGACTGCCGCTGCTGCCAAGGAAACAGATGCCAGACCAGCGCTGTCAATAGCAGGGACAGGACAGCTGGGGAACCCCAGAGTGGCAGAACACCAGGGCCCGGTGGCAAGACAACCGTTGCAACCCTGAGAGTTCTCCCACTGCTTTGGACCTTTATATTTTCTTGGTGTGCTGGTGACATATATCTCTTGTTTTCTGCCACCCTGGGGGGCCCCAGTATAGTAGGAAGGTAGCTCACTGCAGAACATGTGAAAGGGCCCATTGAGGGATCGTAGTAAAGGGCCCCAGGATGGATATATATATATATATATATATATATATACTGTATATATATATATATAAAAATGCATTTTATAGTTGCCCCCCCCCACTTTTGTCCCTGTCCCCCCATGTGCCCCCACTAAATATGAATGCTGGAGACGCCACTGGCTGTTCCTAGTGATCAGGAACAGCAATTTCTCTCCTCCTCTAGTCAGTACACTGCCCCTACATTTAGAAACACCTTCCTGGTGAACACTTAACCCCTTGATTGCCCCCAAGTGTTAACCCCTTCCCTGCCAGTGACATGTATACACTAATCAGTGGCTATTTTAGCTCTGATCGCTATATAAATGTTACTGGTCCCAAAAAAGTGTCAAAAGTGCTAAAAATCACAGATCGCCTCCATTACTAGTAAAAAATAAATAAATAAATAATAAAAATGCCACCCTTTTACCAAAAATATGTAGAAGAATAAATACACATTTCTTGGGGGGGGGGATTTATTCTAGCAAAATTGTCACTCTTTTTCTTTATAGCACAAAAAATAAAAACCGCAGAGGTGATCAAATACCACCAAAAGAAAGCTCTAATTGTGGGAAAACAATTTACGGCCATATGAGAAATTATTTTTTACACGCACACTCACCTATACAGGTTGAACTGAATGGATTGTTGTCTTTATTTAACATTACCATTTTTATAACTATTTCAATGAATAAGCCTCTTAAAATTGTTGTACTTATGTGCACAATACTGTATTAAAACACTTTCTCTAGGCTTCATTTTCAACAGGACTCACACCAGCTATTTTTAAATAAAAACAAATCAACATTAGAGAAAAAATAAAAAAATCACAACAAAACTTTCAAAAAATACTTTCTTATGCACTCATAACAGACCATACAACAAAATGCTACTAACCAGAAAAATGTGAACATATAAAAAGCAAAACAAAAAAAAACTGGAGTATAACCCTATAAAAAGGTTGCTTAAGTAAAAAAATATGGCTGTTGGATATCTAGTTGTAGCACCCCCTTGCTTTCAGCATAGGCACTACGCTAAAGTTAGTTGGACTGGGAGAGTTACATTGCTCTCAGTCATGATTTACCTAAATTATGACCTCTGTTATTCCAGGAAAGGTCCACTGGGTCAGGCTGCATTCTAGGGATGTGGTATCATCTCTGGCCAGCAGTTGGCGCCAGAGGGGTTACTGGCAGAGCAAGTCTTCCCCAGCAGCCAATTGGAGGAGTTCCTTCCTTGCAGGGCATGCTGGGGAAGGGTATATCTGTGACAGGTGTAATGTGTTCTAAAATCTTTGCGGGGTCCCGGTTCCAGGTGTGGCACCTTCAGGGTGCGTACATCCATGGACCCCGCGGGCGTGGCCCACCTGGCCAAGCTTACAGGCTTCACAAAGCCTCAACCGGAGGCGAAAGGGGACCCCAGTGACTTACTGGGTTCCCAGTCCTATTGAATGGATCCCAGGCTGGGTGCCGTGCGATTGGGGAATCGGCTCGAGGGGAACCCGGAGGCAGGTTGTCCACAGGGCCCGAGTGAACCAATCGGGGATCTGGTGAAAGGAATGCTGACAGGTACGCTTTGCTGTCTCCCGGTGACCTGTGCTAGAATTTACTGTGAGGATCCGCTCTGTTCATTCACCTAATTTCATCTAAAGCAAATTGGCCTGTGGCAGAGGCTCTAGAGCCAGGTCTGCTTGCCCAGGGCAAAGATGGCAAAATGCTCCCCCCCTCCTTTTTTTAAGAAAGAATCAATGTCATTTTAAAAGAAAAATATACTTAACAATACAAATTTAGTTAGGTTTAATGTCATAGAAACAGAGTTTACTCACACATTTTAATTATATGTATTTCTATTGGAGGCACAAATTGTCGCTGTTTTTTTGTTTCTAAGGCAAAAAAATTTAATTGCAAAGGTGATTAAATACCACCAAAAGAAAGCTCTATTTGTGGGGAAAACAAAGGACATAAGTTGTATTTGGGTACAGCGTCGTACGACCACGGAATTGTCAGTTAACACAGCGTGGCACGGTATCGCAAAAAATTGCCTGATCATTAAAGGGGTAAAACCTTCTGGAGCGGAAGTGGTTAACACATATCTAAGAGTAAATCCCCCCAGTATAATTTCACCCTCACTGTGTAAATCCCCCTAGTGTACTCCCTGTAATGTAATCCCCCTGTATAAATCCCCCAATGTAATCCCTTGCAGTGTATTCTCCCCTGCAGTATGAGGTGACTTCATGGAGCCAAGTGCCTTGTTCTGGCACTGGGTTCTTGGACTCCAGTGGTAATGGGGACCCTGGGCAGTGTTCAAGTGCCCAAATGGTTAGTCCAGCCTGTCCTGATCATTCACCCCCCCCCCCCAGCTCCAATCTCGTCTAATAACTGATCCCCATTAAACTTATCATTAGAGTAGGTAGGTATGTCTGTAGGCTTTACCTGCCTTGGGTCACTGCAGCAACTTCGTGCACCATGTTGCCAAGGTCCTCAGTCTTGACAGCCTGGAGCAGTTCTTGGTTCTTCTTTTTCCTGGGTACTACAGAAGAAGGCAGATCCTGGCATAGCCTGATTGGTCCTGACATCCCCAGCATCCTTCCCTGGAGTGGAGGAGGACTTGGACATTGATGGGACCCTGGGTCAGATGTGCTGCTGGGGCAGGAGAGTACACTCAGGAACACTGGGGAGCAGGCCCAGGGATGGAAGGGCAGAGCTTAGTTTCCGGGGAGGAGCCATGCTCATGAATACCTGGGGCGAGCTCCATACTCAGGTGCCGAGCTGGGGAGGGGGAGCGGAGCTGAGGCACTGGGATTGAGCCAGAGGAGGAGCCAGCAATACTCGGGAGCAGGCTCCATACTCAGGAGCCATGCTGGGAGGGAGTGGCGAAGCTGAAGTGAGCCGGAGGAGGAGTCAGGAATACCCAGGTGCGAACTCCATACTCTGAGAAGTAGCGGGGAGGGGCGGATCTGAGCTGCAAGGGAGCTGAGGGAGGAGCCAGGAATACTTGGGGGCGAGCTACAAAATCGGAGCCGGATGGGAAGGGAGGGGCAGAGGCACCAGAGTAACCCCTGGGGAGGAGCGAAATTACATCGAGCAGCCGGGAGGGGAAGGGAGAAGGATCGTAAACGCACATTGGTCTCCTGATCCCGCCTCCCTTCCTTGAGCCATCTGTTTAGCTGCACTGACTCTGAGCTGCATCCTGGCCGGGGCGGTGCCACCACGCACTCTGCACAGATGTTTATTATGGTCAGTCGTCCCCCCCCCTCCGCCTGGGAGATGTCATCTGGCGGAGAATAGAGAAGCCAGCGGCCATGGCTGCACCCTAGAAGGCAGTGCCTAGTTTGCCTAGCGGTAGCGTGGGACCTGAGGACACTTCACTGCGCACCCCCAATAAATTGTCCTGGCCAGGGCATCCACCCCTTCCGCACTCTCCTTGTACCGGCTCTGGTCTGTGGGCACTTCACCCACTCAAAAAGAGTGGCGACGAGTTTACAAATTGGTACTACTAAGGGCAGGCTTGCCTGTTCATATCCAAGCCTGACACCGCAAGTTCTCCTCACCTTTCATCAACCTGTCTTTCCTTCCTAACTGAAGTTGATGTTGGCTGTGTTGGCCTGGAAATAAAGCATTGGAAAAAACGTTATTGACTGTCTGGACCTTCGCTCACTATTTTGTTCCTGCATCACACCCCTAGACAATGCTAGGGTAACTTAATTTGCCGATCCCAACAATCAATCAGCGGCTCCTTCGGGGGTAGCGCTGCATAGTATATGAAACTGCCATCAAATATAATACCCTCTCTCTACCTATAGAGATATTGTTTAATTATTTACCAAGTTGCACTTAAATTCACCCATTGATGGGATGACATAGGGTATGTGTGTTAATATAGTGTGACCTTAGATCAGATCAGACAGTCTCTCGCCAAACATTGGAGGAATTATTTTGTAAACACATAAATCCTTTACATCAACTTGATATATAGTACAATGTTCTTGAAGCGGAACTTTACCCCCTACCAACTTGATAAAAAAAATTATGTTCTTCAGCAAGGAACATACAATCCACATTAATAATTATGTTACCACAATTTGTGTGGTAACATAATTATTAATGTGGAATAATAATTATGTAACCACAATGTGTGTTCTGTAAATTACCTTAAGCATTGCTCCTGTTTCTTTTTTTCTGGAGGCTGCCATTTTGCTGAAGCCCAGAGCCCCTGAATAGCAGTAAATCTATTAGTTGTCAGCAAATCAGCCTCTAGAAGCTCTGATTTTTGGCACAATGACAGAAATAGAGAGAAACTGAGCATATGCAGAGCAGGGGGAGACAGTATATTTCTGGATTTTAAACGTTAGTCACTTCTTTTTAAAGGGACCAGCCTGAAGTGATCTAGCAAGACTTAATTTTCTGACTAAAGTCCCACTTTAAGAAAATCAAGTAATAAATCCTCCCCCTTTGTGTATTGTTTGTAGAGAATGTTCTGTAAAAGAATATGAGGTGGCATGTTTCAAGGCTCCTCATGTATACAAATATAGGATCTAATATAAATGTATTCGTTTGACTGTTCAACAGTCATTCCATATCCCCAAATCTGGGATCCTTATTCAAATCCTCTGACCTTATGTGATGCTCAAGAGCGTGTCAAGTAGTAGTATGTTCTACAAATTTGTCACATAAGCAGATACCAAATATCACTGAGCCATACTTATTTAGCAACTGGACACTGTTTCCCCAAGACAGGGATCCTCATCCACTATTTTCTAGAATGTCCAAATCCATAATTCACTAATTTGTTAAAAAGTGAAGCAACCCTTGTAAACTGCATTAACCCCCAGACCAATATTGAGATGTAAGTTGCAAGTGATCATGAGCTCCAAAGTCCCAATTTAAAAGGCACATATGGTCTATTACAGTCAGGCACACATATTAAAGTCAGAGTTACAACCTCTATGAATTGCATGGACAATATATGCGCTATGTTCCAATCAGGTGCCTTTGATGGACGCTCCAGAAAACAGTATCTGAAAAAAGTAAGCTTTTTTTCAAGTTTTTATGTTTGTTTAAGTTTTGTTATGTGAATGGGGACATGTAATAAATATGAAATGGGTATTATCCCAATTTTCGTTCAAACGCCCTTATTTTTTACAAATGCAAGAAGTCTAAAACAAAATGAAAGAGCTGGAACTTCTTTTAAGGAGAAGTTTGATTTTGCTAATACGTTTCTGGCAGAGTTGCCAACTGTTAGTAAATTCACAGACAGTTTGTGAAATCTGTGATTTTTACATCAGTCCATAAATGTCCATTATGGACATGCAGATTGCATATTCGTAATGGACATTCACAGACAGATGTAAAAATAATGGATTTTACAAACTTATAATTTACTAACAATTAGCAACCCTGGTTTTTGTGAGTATCAGAAACCTGGTTGGATAGCTCACAAGACTGGACTGCCAATATCCAGGGCTACACTATTTCAAAGGGACAGGATCAGTAGAAGAGATAGAGGGGACTACCTGCATGTAAAAAAAGAGCTGTGTATGAGAATAGGAGAGATGATATCACTAACGCAAGTTGTAATGTTACAGAGGCATTATGGCTGAATCTTCAAATAAGTGCATCAAATATTAAATAAATTGCGGGAGTATATTATAGGCTCCCTAACAAAGGATGATGAAGAGATTCAGCTCCTCTTACATGTTCAAAAGGCTAGGAAAAGGGCAATGTTATTATTTTGGGCTACTTCAATTATCCTGTTATTGATTTGGACATTGAAACTGCATACTCAACAAGGGCCTGCTATTTCTTGAACTTACTGAATAGCAATTTCCTGGCCCAGATAATGGGAAGCCCCTACAAAATACCATGTTCTTTTAAATCTATAATTTAGTTTTTTAAATAAACCCAATATTGATGTGCAAATTAGAGACAAATTGAGGGAGATTTACTAATACTGGTCCACACAGAAGCTGTGCATAGTAACCAATCAGCTTCTAACTTCAGTTTGTTCAATAAAGCTTTGACAATAGAAACTAGAAGCTGATTTGTTACTATGCACAGTTGCACCAGATTCTGTGTGCACCACTTTTTAGTAAACCCCACCCCATTGGGTAATAGTGATTATAGTATAATTATTTTGCTATACATTACAAAAAAAGAGGCATATTGGCATGACAAGAACACTAAATTGTAAAAGGGTAACTTCAATAAGCTGAGCACCTTACTGCATGCCAATTTGTGGGACCAAACATTCCTAACAAATAACACAGAGAACCAGTGGGAGGAAGTATTTTAAACCCAAGAAAAAAAGTGCATTGCTGGTAACTAGTTGGTATTAGTGCAATGACCAGGAAAGCTTACCACTTTCTTAAAGAGTGAATGAATTTGATTCAAGTTGAACTTCAAGTAACTTGACCAGTAAGTTGCTCAGACTGAACCACACTTTGCATAAATAAGATAAATGTTGTAAACGTAACAATTGCCTTTCACAGTTTAACATATAGCAAACAAAAGCTACACTAACCTAAAGCACATGTGTAGATTAGGAGTACTCACTTCACCCTTAGGTACTGAAAGCATTACAGTGTGTAGGATTGTAACAGGAGGTACAATCATAACAAATATGAACAAGTTGCATTAAAACTCACTAAGGGGCACAAGCTGCCAGCTGGACAGCTCATATTTCATATTAACTTAGATATTTTGGAACTGGGGTTCCACTAGCTAAATGCCCTTAGCTACCTGTATCCTTAGTTTTAATGTGGGACATAAAATCTGAGGGTGTGAAAATGCCAGTCTGTGTAGTCTCTAGTTCCAAGCAACACTCTCTCTCTAAACCCGGCACACTTACTTATGCAGATTAGATGAGAAGAAGGTCCCTGTGCTCCAGCTACACCAGATGCTATTTTTTTGGTCAGTTATCTGCTGGTTGCTCATCTGTGGACTGCTTAATTGCTATAGACAATCATCGCTGCAACAGAGATAATCAAGTATGAATTGTTTCCGGACGATTAAAGTTTCCTGGATGTCACTATGAATTCACTCATTCATTTACTAGATGATCTTTAAAATAATGGTTGGAGTTCCCCTTTGAATAAATGAAATAAAAACATATTGAAGGCATAATCAAAGTAGTATATAAAAAGCCTACCAAAGGTCAGAAAATATACAATATGTGTTCAAAGTACACCATGACTTACAGAGTTAAAAAAGCTTAGCTCCAATTTAGAAATGAAATGCTTTTGTGGTGTTACATTTCATCCTGTAATTGGATTTCCATGCATCTGTGAGCTTGATTCATTTATTTTCCTACAATTAAAATATAAAAAATAATATTAAGTTCTTGTGAAACAGCATGGTAGTCAATTGGTAAATGGTTGAATTGACTAATAGCCTGCATTTCACTGTTAAACTTAAAAACAGTTTAGTTCAAAAAGAATTTACCTTTCACGCTCAGCTAAGCCAATTAATATTCCATGTGTGTCCACTTTCCAATAATAAGGGAAAATTAATCTTCAGACTTCAAAGAGATCAACCCTCAAAGATTTTAGTGACATATCTCTGCACACTTGATTAATATTACTAGTTGAAAAAAGTCCCAGTGAGCTTGATCATTTGTAACACACGTGTGTGACATAAAGATATTACTGCAGCGATAGAGCCTTCATGATTTGCTGTATGTAAACACTACACTGCTGCACCATCTAGTGGAATAACCTTGATTTTTTAGCAGCAACTACCCTGATTTCCCATTTAATCATCATTATTGCGGAAAAAATATTGCCTCCAAGTGCACTCTCTGCACTGCCAAGCTTTGAGAAAACTTTAGTGCAAGGTCTTACATCTCTCAGTTCTGAAGAAAGTGAAATAAGGTGCACCATGTCCATTTTTCAACTGATTGCTAAGGGGGCTGTTTGCCATCATTATCCCCAAACGGAGCAGTGGCATTGCTATAATAAGAAAATAACCTGCCCTGGCATCCTTATCAGTGTGCATCACTCTTTTCCAGTCTATCACAAAATATAAAAACTCCTATTGTATAGGGATTCCTAAAACTGCATTTCAAACTGTGTGGAGGCTTTCTGTGACTGTTTGATCCATAAATCCTCTATATCTATAAGTTATTAATGGAAATTCATGCACTCTCTTTTCCTTATTTACTGGAGTAAATATGCAAAGTAAAGCTGTGTTTTTAGAAAAAAAGCCAGTGCCCCCCCTACTTCATGGTCCTTTCAAAACACTAAACATTATCACAGTACTATGATGTAGCACAGAGTAATTTACCAATGCCTTGGCGTTGTTATAGTGCACAGATTCAGTTCTGGGCTACAGAACTGAATGGGAGAGGTGCCATTTAATTGCCATATTGTAGTGAATATTTAAAATTGTCTCAGTAAGGTTGAATTACTAAAACTGGAGAGTGCAACTTATGGTACAGCTCTGCATAGAAACCAATAAGCTTCCATTTTTTTTTGGGCAAAGCTTAACTGAACAAGCTGAAATTAGAAGCTGATTGGCTACCAAGCACAGCTGCATCGGTTTCTGAGTGCACCAGTTTTAGTAAATCTCCATCATTATCTTAACTTAGCCCAGCCATAATTTGTATATTTTACTTTTGGATAGAGCAGGCAATGTTTGAGCGTCTAAGGTTTTTATTCCAGTCTATGTCATCATTAGGGAGATTTTCCTTCCCTTCCTGTTACGACAAGAAGTAAAGAAATCTCTCTATTAGAGACACAAAACAATAGCCCATTTTCAGTAGAGTGGGGAAGCATTAAAGCTTAATACAATTTGTAGCGCTCACTCCCGCAGTAGCCGCTGGTTTGATTTGAGATCGGCGTAATTTAAGTTACCTATATAGTGTGTCTAGGGGATGATAGCAGTAACGGAATGTCCAGGCAGTTGATTGACGTTTTAAATGCTTTTATTTGGGTCCAACACGACCAACAGCCAACTTGGAATAGATAGGATAGGTTGGTGAAAAGAGCAACTTTGCAGATTCAGGCTATGGATAGGAAAGGAAGCAGTCCTGCCTCCAACAAGTATTCTCGCTTTTCGTCGCCACCCCAGCCGGGATGGGTGCAGTGCACCCGGACAGGCCTCCCTCACAGACCTGGCAGCCGGAGTGTCACTGTGAGCTCTAAGAAGGAACAAGTCTCTGCCACCGACTTGGCTTTAGTAAATTAGTAAAGGCCTCTGCGACAGGTCCAATACTCAAGGACAAGAATTAAAGCGTGAGTTTGCAACTCACAACCTGTCAGTGTCCGGTCACCCAGATCCCCGATGGTTCCGTCTAAATCTTATTGGATCACCTGCCTCCGGGTTCACCTCAGACCGACTCCCCACCGAACAGCATCCAGCTTGGGATCTCTCTCTAAGTGTGGGGTCCCAGTAAGTCACTGGAATCCCCCCTTTAGTTGCTTCAGTTTCTCTGAGCCATATGGGCCCAGAGCCAGGAACTCCGCGTTGCACGGGCCCGGCCAGGTAGGCCATAGTGGTGGGGCCTGTGATGTGCGCACACCCTGAATGTGGGTGCCGCACCTGGAACCAGGAACCCGCAAACCCTGGTAAAATGGCATCTGCCACAGATGAAAGTAGAGGGGCGCTACACAATGTTTTTATTGCTGTCCACAGCTTCCTGCTCTGGTGACAACCACCTTATACATTTTTGTTAAAGGCTTCACAGAAGCAAGAAGTGAGGAAAACCCTACCTAATGGGGTCATATACAGAAATGAAAACTGAATCTGTATCAAAAACTCAATGGTGGCTGTCTGACCTACTGCATAGTGATCAAGCCAAGTGTGCGTGGAGGTGTCTCTGGAATCAGTTTGCTCTGCAAGCATTTGTTTAGAGATAATTCTGAGAATTTGTGTTTCATTTGATAAACTGATTGTTCTCCATGTATGCACTATAGGGGTCTGAATAGCTATTTCACCATCGTGTACAGCCTGTAAGCCAGATTATTATTTCCCTGTAGGTTTGTTACCATACTGTAGGACCACAGTATTTCATGGGATGTTTCTTTTAATATATTTTTATTGAAATTTTCATCATAGACATGGGCGGGCTCTAGAGGAGCAGACATGCCTGCCTAGAGCTCCGCTACTCGGGGAAGAAAGCCGTGGATAACCCGGTATTTGATCCGGTCAAACCATCCCATAAACGGACCACAAGCTGTAGGAAGGTGAGGGGGACATTTGGGTGAAAGAATGGTGCTAGGAGGTGCCAGAAACAGGACAAAAACGAATCCTCCATGCAGCCCTCAGCTGAGCAAAGGCACCACTAAGACAGCACTGCTCGCCTCAGAACAGCTCCCCTCAGGGAAACAGAGAAAGCAAACGGCAGCTATAACTGCCAAAACAACTAATCTTATGGCATCTCTGTCCAATATTACCTCAGATAGTGAGGGAGAGGACTCAAATGTGTCACCACAGTTGGATAAAGGTGACAAGGAAATCCCCTCAGGATTGCTCAAACAATTTGAAAAGATGCTTCACAGAGCACTTAAACAGACATCTGAACAAATCACCTCAAGTCTCACAAGAGAAATAAGGGAGATAGGGAACCGCACAGATGCCCTGGAAACCAAGGTAGATGAAATAGAAATCTTTACTCAGGAATGCATGTCTGATATAGATACCCTCAAGTAAGAAAATTTAACCCTGCAAAATAGACTGGAGGATTTTGAGAATCGGGCAAAAAGGTCAAACCTGAGATTTAGGGCCATACCAGAGTCTGTAGTAGACCTTCAATCCACCATTCTTGCCCTATGCCAAGAACTGCTCCCAGGCATCCCTGTAGAGCGCCTAGAAATGGACAGGATTCATAGGGCTCTCACCCCTAAAAAGGCTGACGGTCCCCCCGGGGACATAATAACCAAATTTCATTACTATAGGTCCAAAGAGCAAATACTGCAGGCAGCAAGAGAAAAAAACATCTTGACTTTTCAAAACTACAACTACCAAATTTTTGCGGACATCTCACAACAGACAATTAACAAGAGAAGAGCCATGAAGCCCCTCCTGATTGAGTTACAGCAACGCAACATTAATTACCAATGGGGTTTCCCTTTTTCCCTCCGTTTTACACTGCAAGGGACAAAGATAGTCTGCAGGTCACCTGACCAGTTACACCAAGCCCTTGTGGACTTCAAATTAATTGAGCAACCCTCTGCCACATCATCCACACGCAGAAGATCGCCATCATCCTCAGCCAACAACCATGCTACGCAGCAGGACCAAAATGAAGACTTCCATCAGTCAAGCAAACGAGGCAGATTCGTGTCACATCCTCCTGAACGAGAAGACTCAATGGACTGATCATCTTACATTATTAACCATTTTTCCCTTTCTCTCTAGGTTAGAACTCTGGTCACTTGCATCTGAGCTGCTTGTACCGCCCTTAGGGTGACCCCCTCTTCTGGTAACGACCCCAAATCCATTCACTAGGTAATAATATTGTAACCACCACCCTACCCTTTTATCACACATTCCCCATAGTAGCCTACCCAACTATACCCTTCCCTCCTTTTCTGGAACCACATCCATGGCTCTGTACTCTGAAACTTTGGTAAAATCCAGAGAAAGCAAGAATAGTTTATCACGCCAATCCCTCCTAACCGCAACAAATTCATGACCACCTTCCTTTAATTGTTAAATCCACTCTCTTTAAGCGAACGGTTGCCTACTGCACCCCCTCTCCCTCAAGTCATTATGGCTATCGCAATAGATGACAGCCATATGGATTTAATCCTATTGTTCTAATCTATCCCTAATAATCCAGACTCCACTCTACTCCCACTCCCAACCTAACCTCCTGGTATATCTCCTGGGTGATCCCGCCTGTCCCAAGACCCCTATACCCCATTAGGCAGTACCATTTACCTCAGGTACGATAGGGTTCCCCCTCCCTTGCTCAGCTAATATTGTAATATTCTACATAGCCAAGCGCATCCTCTCATCTCTTACAATTGCTCTTCTCTCCCCTTTTTGTACACTACGGAACACCGCACTCTGACCCTTGGAAAAACATGTGCCCCATTTGGTCTAACTCAGACCCCCAACTTAATATGTGGGGATCTGACGGAGACGTCCTTTTCCCTGGTGGGGATCCTTTTCCCCAACCACGGACTTATGCTAAATATGTTTGTTACAATTTGTTAACTGTTGTTGCACTAACTTTTGTTGTCTTTTATTTTTCCCCTGAAACCTCCTTTCCTGCCCTTCTCCCATCCAGTCTGCACGGAGTGGTCCGGGTAATTGCTACACGCGGAAGCACGGTAAGATTGAGTTGTCGGTTTGGCTACCATGGCACCATTGAACTTATTGTCACTCAATGTTCAAGGCTTAAACATACCACAGAAGCGATCAAAAGCTTTCAGGCTTTTCCAGTCAAAAAAGGCCCACATAGTCTGCCTTCAGGAAACTCATTTCACCCCAAGCACAACCCCTAAGTACTTTCACACAGCTTATCCACAAGTTTACAATGCATCCGCCACAGTAAAGAAAAGAGGCACCCTTATAGCCTTCCACCGCTCGACCCCTTTCACATTGAACACAGAAATCAGAGACCCAGAGGGGAGATACCTGATCTTAACAGGCTATATTTTAGACACGGCAATTACGATTGTCTCATACTATGCCCCTAACCTCAATCCTATGCCATTCATGTCTCACCTTATTCAAACCATAAATGCTCATAAACTTGGCTCCCTTCTGATTTGCGGAGACTCAAACCAGGTTCTTCTCCCTTTCTTAGACAAGTCCCCCTATATTCAACACAAACACCATCCTAAATGGAATCTTCCCAATCTCCTCTCAAAATACAACCTGGTGGACTCATGGAGGGAGATGAACCCAACAAAACGCAACTTCACCTATTTTTCAAATCCGCACCAATCATTTAGTAGAATAGATCACATATTTCTAACAACCAGAATGATGCCTGAAGTCCTCCACTCCAATATAGTCCCTATTCCGTGGTCAGACCACAACGCAGTTCTTACAACTATTGCCTCAACCATTCCAAAAAAGCACGACCGGTCTTGGTATATGCCTGAGCTATTACTTAAAGGGGTAGTTCCCCCAAAAACCTTTTTTTTAACATTTATTCAGGCTCGTTATGTCAAGGGGAATCAGGTTTTTTTTTTTTAGAAATGAAGCAGTACTTACCGTTTTAGAGATGCATCGTCTCCGACGCTTCCGGGTATGGGCTCCGACTATAGGCGTGCCTATTTGATTGACAGGCTTCCGAGGTCGCATACATCACGTCACGATTTTCCGAAAGTAGCCGAACGACGGTGCGCAGGCGCAGTTTAGAGCCCCACCGTCGCTCGGCTTCTTTTGGCTACTCGTGACGCGATGTATGCGACCGTCGGAAGCCTGTCAATCAAATAGGCACGCCCAGACCAGACGATCATACCCAGAAGCGACGGAGACGATGCATCTGTAAAACGGTAAGTATTGCTTCGTTTCTAATAAAAAACCACCCGATTCCCCTTGACATAACGAGCCTCAATCAATGTTAAAAAAAGGTTTTTGGGGGAATTACCCCTTTAACCACCCCACTCACTGTCTAGAAATAGAACAATCTTTAAGAGACTATCTAACCCACAATGAGAGCCCTGAAATATCCGCCCTCACACTCTGGGAAGCCCACAAGCCAGTTCTAAGAGGAACTATTCAGAGACAATTAGGGATCCTCAAAAAACAAAGGAAACAAATGGCGATTGAAATTGGAAAAATAATTTATACTAGCATTTTTAGACTTCCAAGACAATTATTCACCCAGAACTAAGGACCGCCTAGACAAAGCTCGCTTAGAGTATGACCTATTCCTTACAGAATCAGCCAATAAAAGTTTAAACAGGTCCAAACACACCTTATACAAACAAGCCAACAAGCCGGGGGCTTATTTAGCAAGATCATTAAATTTCTTTAAGAAATCCTATACCCCCATTAAACTGAAATTGGCTAACAACATCATTTCTAGCAACCCCCTTAAAATCGTACAAAAATTTAGCTCCCACCTGAAAAAACTGTACTCGGATACAAATGTAATTAATGAAAAGGAGGCGGACTCCTTTTATTCGCAACTCCATCTACCCCAAATGTCGGACTCCCAAAGATTGCAATTAGAATCACCTGTATCACATAATGAAGTAAGCAACGCGATAAAGGACCTTAAACTAAATAAAAGACCTGGACCCGACGGATTCACTGCTAAATATTACAAAACATTCACTGAACTCCTCTCACCAAGGCTAGCTGAGGCCTTTAATGACTTGCTAAACCGAAAATCCTTCCGACAGGAATCACTCATGGCCACAATCTGTATGATACCAAAACCACAAACCGATAACACCGCATGCGAAAACTTTCGTCCCATTTCAATGCTGAATACGGACATTAAACTTCTTGGTAAGATCTTGGCAGTGCGCCTAAACAGAATAATAGGCTCACTGGTCCATCGTGACCAGGTTGGCTTTATACCGAACCGACAAGCAGGTGACAATATTAGAAGGGCGTACTTGCTAGCTCATATAGCTAAGAAAAGGGGCATCCCAGCGTGCTTTCTGTCACTGGATATAAAACAAGCTTTCGACTCTATATCCTGGTCTTACCTAAAATATGCATTACAAAAATGGGGCTTTGGACCCAACTTCATGACATGGATAATGGAATTATACAATAATCCGAAGGCATGCGTCAAATACGCAGGCTACAAGTCAGACCCATTTTCCATTGGCAGAGGCACAAGACAGGGATGCCCGCTTTCCCCTCTTTTGTTCGCTCTCCTCATAGAACCACTTGCGCATAAGATTAGGTCAGACCCCAAGATCTTAGGTATAGAGGTAGGGGGCTATAAGCATAAACTATGTATGTTCGCCGATGACATCCTCCTTTTTCTCGCGACCGCTCAGGTAACAGGCCCAAACCTAATGTCTCTACTAAAACATTATGCGTCTTTCTCAGGACTAGTTATAAACCCCAAAAAGAGCTTGGCTCTCAATATATCACTCTCAGCTTCAGACCTTAATGCAGCTAAATCTGGTCTTCCCTTTCAATGGTCAGATAAAAACATTCCATACCTAGGAATCCGCCTTACGGCTTCTTTCACAGAGATATTTACAGCCAACTACCCCACCCTTCTAAAAGAGATATCGAATCTTTTAAAATCCTGGTCTCATTTACCTTTATCTTGGCTTGGAAGAATTAACGCAATCAAGATGTCAATTCTGCCTAAACTCCTTTACCTTTTTAGAGTTCTCCCAGCCCCAATCCCATCATACTACTTAAGGATTGTACAAAAAAGAGAGTTTCCAACTTTGTGTGGGGCTCCTCCAAACCAAGATTAAAACATCAAATCTTGCATCTCCCTAAAGTTAAAGGAGGACTGGGGCTACCCAACTTTTTGAACTATTATAGAGCTGCACAATTAGCCACGTTAGTAAAGTACCACACAACAAAGGAACCTCCCCTCTGGGTTTCGATTGAAGCAGTGGAATGTGACCCCATCCCGATTTCCAACATTATGTGGATCCCATCCAAATCACGCAAACATATCCATAACCCTATTCTTAAGCACTCTCTTTCCCTATGGGACAATTTAAAGATAAAGAACTCCCTTTTATCCTCCCATGTTCCACTCTTATCATTCTATAAAAATCCATCGTTCTACCCTGCTTGGATCTACCCCAACACCTTTAAAGAATGGGTGAAAAAGGACTGTACATGCCTGTATAAATTCTTGGATTCCTCTACATTTAGGTCCTTTCCGGATATATGCGAAATCTATAACATACCACAATCTGAAATATTTAGATACCTCCAAATTAAAAACTTTTTCAAACCTTATGCAGACTCCATCACCAGCCCTCCCCGACTATCTGCCTTTGAAAAGCTCTGCAAAAGCACCCCTCCCTCTAGAGGTTTGATCTCATCAATATACTCCCAGTTGTTGACTAACTCTATTACGGGGAAACTCCCCTATGTAAACAAATGGGAACTAGACCTGGATATTGAACTAGATCCAGAAGACTGGAATCAAATATGGACCAACACTAAATCTGCTTCAATAAATGTACTAGCTTGTGAAACTAACTATAAAGTTCTTACTAGATGGTACCTAGTTCCTACTAGGATTGCGAAATTTGTGCCAAACTACCCTGAACATTGTTTCAGGGGCTGCTCATCTCCAGGAACATTCTTTCATATCTGGTGGTCGTGCCCTAAAGCACAGTTATTCTGGTCAGAAATTTTCACAATAATCAGTCAACTATCGGGTAAGGGGATCCCATTGGACCCCAAAAGCGCATTATTAAACCTCAAACCCAAAAATGTCTCACATAAACAATTTAAACTATTAACACAGCTCTTTACAGCTGCGAAACAAACATTGGCAAAAGCACGGAAAACCCCTAATCTATCAATTAACGAAGTAACGAACAGAATGAACCTAGCTATGATTCACGCCAAAATGATGGCAATCGACATGGACACGACCGCTGGATTCGAAAGAACCTGGAAACCGTGGTATGAATATGCAATACCCAATGAAATCAATGATATTGTATTATTACCATGGTAGCCCAGCCTGTTTAACAGTCTACCGCTTAGCGTATATTTGATATTGACAGCCAATTCCGGACCACTCCTGCAGACACCCCTTTCTCCCCTCCCCGCTTTCCTCCCCACCCTCCTCCCCCGCCTTGGGCTCTGACTATGAACCTCGTTATTATACATGTTCTTAGCATTGTTATAAGGTTGATTTTGGTTGAAACACTTACGTTGACGCATCAGGACTCTTGCCTAAACCACAGCCCTAAAACCATCTGGGCTGATTGGAAGAAACAAAGCATCTTTAAATAAACTCCAGAAAATTGGTCTCTTAGTTATAACCTTATCTGTACTATTAATATGTCCATTGAAGCCACCAGACTCACCTGTTGTGAACTTACCACTTATGTAAACCAAGAAATTATTCTGTGTCTGTAATTAACTTATTTTATTTTGTTGAATTGTACATTTCTTTATCACCTCAATAAAGATATATTGACAAGGAAATTTTCATCATAGAAATGTATAGAATTTTACATAACAAAAGGAAAAAAACACAGCAACAGGGAAATGTACAATCAAGCCCATTAGTGCCATACGTATATTTAGAGATCTACCCATGTAAATGAACGTGGGTTACTGTGAAAAATATTGAGAATATTAAGAAAGAGAAAAAAAAAGGGGGGCAACTTTGGCCTGTCGACAGAGCATCCAATAATATGTTAGGAAACATGTTTGTTTGTTTTTTCTCATGGGAGTTTTAAAATAATAAGTTTGCAAAATTAGGTTTTTCCATCAAAGATATCTAGGGGAGCCATACGTCTTTAAAATTAGAGGAGCGGCCCTGCAGCTGCGTCAGTTTAATTCAGTTATCCAGTCTATTATTGAGGCTGGGTTCACACTTGTCCTACAAACGCTCCGACATTGGGAGCTCATGTCGCATGACATGTGAAAATCAATGTTTCCCTATGAGAGCTTTCTTAACTGGTCCGACACAAGTCTGTCCGACTTTGAAAATGCTCCCTGTACTACTTTGGTCTGACATTGATCCTACTTCAGCCCATTGAATATCATTGAAGTCGGACCAAAGTAGGAGCCTTGTCCTAACCATCCGATTTTTGACATCCGACATGTGATTACAACAGCAGTAAAAGGAACTTATCTCACTCTGGGACTGTTTTGATTGTGATAGTCTGACTTGTTCTTTGACCAAAGTCGGATCAAAGTAGTATCCTGTTCATGAAAGTCAGATCGATGTAGGACCAATGTAGGATCAATGTGGGACCAATGTAGGACAGATGTCGCAGAGCAATGTAGGATGAAAGTTGTATTGCTGTCGTGTAGTATAATGTGAACCCAGCCTAAACATGTGTTGAGATTTCCAATGATTTCCAAGGTCTCTAAAGTATCGCTCTGGCAGCCACTAAAAAGAAACAAAAAATCCCCTTCTTAAATTTTGAGGCAGTTTCTAGGAACATTGATACAGTGCCTGCCACCGAGAATGTGTTTTTAGCGCGTCAGCAGCGCGCTGACTCTCGGCGACAGGGTGCCGACATCTCGCACTCGCTGGAATAGTAAAAGCACATTCCAGCGAGCGCGTCATAGAAGCGACGGGGATCCGACGTGGATTCCCGCCAATTCTACACGTGGGCGGCGTTTTTTATGAATCCTGAAGGGGAAGTCCCCGCCGGATTTAAAAAAAAAAAATCGGGCATGGGTTCCCCCCTCAGGAGCATAATGGGTCCTTAGGTCTGTTATGGGTTGTAAGGAGACCCCCCTACGCGAAAAAAACGGCGTGGGGGTCCCCCCACAATCCATAACAGACCCGTATCCAAAGCACGCCAGCCAGTCAGAAGGGGAGTGGGGGCGAGCGAGCGCCCCCCCCCCCCTGAGCCGTACCGGGCAGCATGCCCTCAACATGGGGGGGTCAGGTGCTCTGGGACAGGGGGGCGCACTGCGCCCCCCCCACCCCAGAGCACCCAGTCCCCATGTTGATGAGGACAGAGCCCCTTCCCGACAACCCTGGCCGTTGGTTGTCGGGGTATGTGGGTGGGAGGCTTATCGGAATCTGGGAGCCCCCTTTAATAAGGGGGCCCCCAGATACCGGCCCCCCACCCTAAGTGAATGAGTATGGGGTGCATCGTACCCATTCACCTGGAGGCAAAGTGTAAACACAAATAAACCACACAGGGTATTGAAATATTTTATTAGTTGGCCGCCGGGGGGGGTGTATGGTCGCTTTTATAAAAGCGCCCCCCCCTCGGCTGGCTTTTTCTTCTTCTTCTTCTTCTTTTTTTTTAAATCCGGCGGGGACTTCCCCTTCAGGATTCATAACAAACGCCGCCCACGTGTAGAATTGGCGGGAATCCACGTCGGATCCCCGTCGCTTCTATGACGGCTTTGTCTCCATCGCGGCAAGCCAGCTCGGCGCTGGCTCCCGCGATGGGGCTCGCAGGTGGTCAATCTCGCCGAGAAAGGGAGCGAGATTGACACAATATCGCGGTCACCCAGTGTAGCAGTGCTATTTGGGGAGCTTGGGGAACTGTCTCTGAGGCAAAAGTCCAATATATTTTAAAAAGGCTTTTCCAAAATGGACACAAGGTGGGGCAACTCCACAAAATGTGTTGCATGGTGCCTACATGAGATAGGCATCTCCAACATTAATCTGATGTATTTGGGATTATTTAATGTAATATTATGGGTCAACGTACAGGATTTACGAACTTCTTCCTCCATAAAAGTGACTTCTAACTCCCTTTCCCATTCCACAAAGTAGGAAGGTTTGACAGGAAAAATGTCAAATAGAAAAGTATTACTTTTTGTGATAAAAACATTAAATGTTGGCGCAACATTTAACATTTAGTCCTGGTTCACACTGGGCTGCGGGAGTGAAGCAGTGCGAGTTCAGCTGAACTCGCACGATTTCACTCCCGCTGGCAGTCCCGATTTAAGCCGCGATTTCAGAGACATCTGTGCAGGTTTCTGCACAGATGTCAATGTAAATCGCAGGCTGAAATCGCAAAAAGTAGTACAGAGACTACTTTTTGAAATCGGTGCAATGCCGCAGATGCAGCGTCGCACCGATTAGGACAGTGCCATTGCCATCAATTTGAGGCAAAATCTGCCGTTTTGACATGCGATTTGACATGCCAAATCGCATCTCAAAACGCACCAGTGTGAACCAGGGCTTAAGTTGTGGCTTGAGTTCACAATGTCTATGAATAAGAAAAGTGCTTGGATAAAATGTCCATGAAAAATAAGCTCACTGTATTGGCAGCTCAGTGTTGGAGCTTAAATCAGCTCTGGGAAAAGCAAGAAGTGTCTTCTAAGTGCAGCATAGTAATAACTTTAATGGATATAAAAGAGAATTACTCATTACGGGAGCATAAAATCAAGCATGCAATGCTGAAGGTGTGAAGAACAAGCACATTTTGCGCAAATGCTTTGTCAACATCCTTACATCACATCCGGCCAGTGATGTCACAACCTTGCATTCCATGAATCCAGGAAGCGCCGGAAACCACTGTCGCAACAGACAGCTGGAACCCTGTTCTCCATCACTCAATGGATACAGTCCAAAATCTATACTGCTAATTAGTGTTGCTCATGAATATTCGCATTGCGAATATTCGCTACAAATATTGCATATTCGAGTATTCGCGAATAACTCGAATATTGCGGCGAATATTCGTATTTTTTCAAATTTATTTTTAAAACAGATCACATCCTAGTGATCTCCATCGACGTCTAAAAGCATTGCTGGTATGATTAGAGAGAGACCCTGGGCCGAGTAGCTGATGCGATTCTTTTATGTTGCCGAAAATTCGCATTGCGAATTTTCGGCAACATAAAAGAATCGCATCAGCTACTCGGCCCTTCTTTTGCATCAGAGCCAATCAGAATAACTTGAATATTCGGCAAAAGGAATATTGCGCGATATTCCTTTTGCCGAATATTCGAGTTATTCTGATTGGCTCTGATGCAAAAGAAGGGCGGAGAAGATAATCGTGCAATATTCCTTTTGCCGAATATTCAAGTTATTCTGATTGGCTCTGATGCGCCCTTCTTTTGCATCAGAGCCAATCAGAATAACTCGAATATTCGGCAAAAGGAATATTGCGCGATATTCCTTTTGCCGAATATTCGAGTTATTCTGATTGGCTCTGATGCAAAAGGGCGGCGGAGAAGATAATCGCGCAATAGGAATATTGCACGATTATCTTCTCCGCCCTTCTTTTGCCCCCTTATTCTCCTTTCTTTTAAGTAGAGTTAGTGTAGAGTTAGTGTTTAGTGCATATTAGTTTAGTAATACAGGAAATGATCTCCGTTTATGAGAATTTCTTTTTTTTTTCAATTTTTTTTTTGGATAAAATATCACGAATATTCGATATTAGCGAATATTCGCGAATATTCTTCTATATATTCGCGCAATATCGCGAAATCGAATATGGCGTATTCCGCTCAACACTACTGCTAATGACAAAAAGGATGCCTTAGCTTTGTTGGTGATACCTTCACTGAGAGCCTGTTTGACTAGTGTTTGGGCTTCTGCACTAAACTAGGAAAGTGGGTCACTGGGGAGGTGGATATAGGTATTATGGTCAGTTAGTAGTCTGTAGGCTTTGCTAAGATAAGTGTCCCTCCTTTGTATAATGATTCCGCCTCCCTTGTCCGCTGGTTTGATGATGAAGGTATTATTGGTTAAACTGTTAATGGACAACCTTTCTTGCAGAGTGAGGTTATGGGTAGGCAAATGAAGGGTAGCAGATTTGCACATGCGTTTTATATCAAAATATACTACCTGGCAAACGCTTTGTATGAAGGGGCCCTTAACATGGGTAGGATTAAATATAGATTTGGGCAGGAATGTGGTATGTTGTACTGGGGGGGGGAGTGGAAAGATGCTGTGTAAGATAAGTGATATATGTGTCCTCATCATGATTAGGGATGAGCTTCGTGTTCGATATGAACGTATGTTTGACTCAAACATTGTCTGTTCATACGTTCGACGAAATTCGAACAAAAACGGTCGTTTCGCGACAAATTCGAGTGACGCAAAACAGCCCATAATTCACTGCGGCATTGCGCGCTGATGATTGGCCAAACATGCACTATGACCCTGCATGCTTGGCCAATCACAGAGCTCAAAAAACAAAGAGCCACAATTGGCCAAAGCCTGGGTGGCTTTGGCCAATTTATAGCTCAGGGCTTTAGCACATGCCCCACACTATATAAGGCCGCCTGCTGGGCGGCCTCGTGTAGTGTGTTCTGGCTTGTTAGTGAAATCAGTCAGAGAGACAGAGAGATTGTCTTTTTATATAGCTAGATGGAGCAGGCAGGCAGGCTAGTCAGTTTAGCTTAATTTACAGTGTGTAGATGATATATATACATCCCTAGGAGTTGTACATATATTTATACTCTGTATAGCTTAGATAGATCAGTTCCTCCTAATTTACTGGCAGGCAGGTGATTGTGCTATTTAAAGACGGTATCACAGGTATAGACACCCAGCAGGTATAATATTTAAAGGAATTTTTATTTTATTTTTTTATTTAAGCATCAATAAAATCACTGCTCCTGGAGCAGTGATTTTAATGATGCTTAACTTAAAAAAAAAAAATTCCTTTAAATATTGTACCTGCTGGGTGTCTATAGTTTGCCTGTGAAAACATCTTTGAGAACCCGGGTCTTGCCCAAGGGAACATGTATCAATGGAAAAAAAAGTTTTAAAAATGATCATTTTTTCAGGAGTCCTGCTCCTGAAAAAACAACCGTTTTTTAAACTTTTTTCCATTGATACATGTTCCCTGGGGCAAGACCCGGTTTCTCAAAGACATTTTCCAACAATAACTTGAATATTGGTCTTTAAAATGATTGTTTTTGAATTCGAACGTTCGAGTCCCGTAGACTTTAATGGGGTTCTAAACGTTCACGCGAACTGTTCGACGGTTCTGGTGCAAACCGAACGCGGGGGTGTTCGGCTCATCCCTAATCATGATTGTAAAGATCTTCCAATATGGCTAGGCAGGACATATTAATGGTGATGTTTATTATGGAATTTTCTGTATTTGTGTCCTCCTCAGGACTATTGTAATATTGTTCTTGGCGGACTGGATGTTATACAAGTGTTTGACTGTTAAATTTCAGACAAATCCATAAACAAAGTGAAGTTATTGGGATAGGTAGTGGGGGCAAAATTAAGGCCTTTGTTGAGTACGGAAGACTTTTCTGGAGTTAGGAGATGGGAGGAGAGGTTGATAATCTTAACAGTTTGACCACTTTGTCTTTGTGTCTTCTGACCACTCCAACCACTCCTAAAAAGAAAACTAGACGAGGCAGAAGAGGGCAAAGGACGAAAAAAGACTGGTTAGGGCTAGTGATTGTGTTGGGTTCTGTGCTCAGTGGTAGGTGGTGGTAGGTACTAGGCGCCTGTTGGTGGATATCCAGCCCATGTCAGAACTGGAGGCTGCAGGGTTATTCATGTCTGCAGGCACATTGTGGAGATATAGGTAGAAGGCAAAATGAGCTGGATCTGGGGGGCTCATATGGTCCATACGGGGGGCTCATTTGCATTTCCTATGCCCCTTTGGTTTAGGTGGTCGGGGGTTAGATGTATTCTCGATAAGTGGGTCTGAATTTGGATTTATGTGTGTGAGATGGCTTGGATACAATCTGTGAAGTGTGGTTGGGGTTTGGTATGGTGGTATGGTATACTGTGGGGTAAGTAATGGGTGGAGTGGGGGGTAATGTCAATGGGAAATGCGAATTGGATAGGGACAAGCATTAGGTTTTGTGGTTGCTGGGTATCCATTAAAAGACTTTATGATTGGTGTAGCCATCTACATCTCTTCTAGTTTTGTGAAGTTTAACTCTATTTTTTGGTTTTCTTTTTGAGCATATGTAGCCACTATTTTTTTAAATAAATTTATATATAGTTTTAGATTTTTTACTCATTCCCATTTATCTGCATTAAAGTGATCTTATTGCTTTTTCTTTATTAATATATTCTGTTTTAACATTCATCATTTTATTGCCCCATTGTTGATCCTTACACTATTACCCACTTATTATGTATGGCACTTGCTCCCCTGTCTGTCCAGCCACCCATGGTATTTCTATTGCGGGGAGGGTGGGGCAGTCTGCCGATCTTATTGGCCAGCCCGCCCTGCCAGCTCTACTTAACCACATCCAAGATGGACGACGGCACTGCCTGATAAAGGAGCACCCATGCTCCAAATGCGTGCACAGATCCAGCCTCCCATACAGACTTCCTGTCTACAGCTTCCTCCTGTGCCCTCTCCATCCAGCCCAGGACACAGTAAACCACCGAAAGTCACCAGGTACGATAGGACTGCACTCTTCAGCGGCCGCCACAGATCTCTGACATGGTCTGAAGGATACACTCTTTAAGTGCCTAGAATCATCGTCTAGTGAGTGCATTACCTTAAATAAACCTGTATTTGTCATTTTACTACACTCAGATCAATGCTGCTCTCCTCTCTTATAATTATATATTGCAATTTGCGAACATCTCTCCTCTCCAGCCCCCTTATTAGTTTAGTTGCCCTTCTCTGGACTCCCTTCCAATTCCAGCACATCTTTCCTGAGGACTGGTGACCAGAACGTAACAGCATACTCAAGATGCATCCGAATCAGACTTTTGTAATGTGTCAGAATTATAGATTTGTATCTTGAGTATATCCCTTCTTTAATGAATACTAATAGTCTGCTGGCCTTTCCTGCTTCAGGTTGGCATTGCATGCGATTGCTGTGTGTGTTATCAACTACTGTAGGACCCACAGATCCTTTTACATCTATGACTCCCCCAAGGGTTCACCCCCTATTGCGTAGCCTGCAATCATATTTTTACCCCAAAGTGAATACATTTACATTGTCCTACATTAAACCTCATTTACCATTTAGTTTCCCACACCATATAACATAGAACAATACAGTTGACAGCACATATCCAGCAGCACCGAACCAGGGAGAGAGTAAGCCAAAGTAAAGTGTGAGGTAGTGCAAGTGTCAGTGCATATCTTGCAGCACAGAACCAGAAAGGAAAGGAGCCATATGGGAGCAGAACTCTGCAGATGAGAGCACAAAACCTGCAACACGGAGCCAAGGCAAGAAAGGGTCAAAAGGGAAGAAATGGGGGAGTGCAGACCATAGCATATAACCTGCAACACATAGCTAATGGAGAACAAGCAAAAACATCCCCCAACTGCAGCACAAAGTCAAGGTGGGAAAAAGCCACAATGAAGGCTTGGAAGAGGGTAAATGACAGTACATGACCTGCAGAACACAGCAAGAGTGAAAAGGAGCCACAGTGAAGGAGTGAAAATGTATAGATGACAGCTTATAGCCTGCAGAACAGAGCCAGGGGGAGAAGGAGCCACAGTGAAGTAGTGGAACAGTGCAGGTGACAGTCTCACATCCAAAATCATTAGGAGTGATGGTGAAGAGACAGAACAATCCAGATGGCAGCTCACAGCTGTGAATACAGAGCATTTTACTCTCTGTGTCTGGGCCCTGAGCTGTAGGTGGTAGCCATTGATATTTAACGGCCGTCTGTGATGGCTATCCTTTAAACTGGCTAAGATTATCATGCAATGGTGGAACTGCTCACCTTTTGCTCCTTACAATTCATTTACTCAGTTTTGACTACATTAAGTTACAATTAGATGCGCTATGCCATTCGATTTAATAGACCGCCTTTTTTCCCATATCAACTCTGTTTTTTTATGGCTGGAAGACCAAGTACTTTTCGTAGAATGGGGAATTCATAAAGCATTTAGCACATTTCTCCAAGTACATAGTTTAGTTGAGCTTATTAAACAGCAATCCTGCACCTCCCAGTACAGAGTATGATGTAAGCGATCAAACATAAAGCTATGCAGGTGAGGTATTGTGACATTCAGCACAGCAAGGACATTCCCATTAAGCCATATCATAAAATTGTGTAGCTTGCTAATAACGAATAGTAAGAAATTTCCTCAAACGCTGAATTTACTTTTATTGACATACATGCATCTCTACGTTTGTCATTCTTCTGATCACTGAAGTTGAAAGTCAATTTGGTCTATTTCCTTAACCAAGTAAATGAAACACTATGTCTTTGTTCTAAGCATTCATATTATTTTATCCTCTTCTTATCTGCAGAGTATTTTTTATGTTTTTAACATTGTTCCATATTCACAGCAGCCTTTCAAGGGCAGAATCACTGTCAGATGAAGCTATTTCAATTGCAGAGAAATAATAGAAAACTGTTTTGCCACACATTAAAAATTATCTATCTCCCTTTCAAAATCAAACAATCTATATTTCAACTGATTTGTTTTATTTTTATCGCTTTTGCATATGCAGCACTTTGTTCCCCTTCGAGGTTCTTTCTGCTTTAATGAGCCATTATCACCCTAGCTAAAACACGTCTGAAAAATCTCGGTATTTCTCCATTAAAATTGGTTTAGAGAAGAAAACCTAAGGGGAACAGCAAACTGCAAAGATAAAAAAGTAAGAAAAAAAAAGGAAGAGAAAAGAAAATCTCTTCTAATAAAAGAAAGATTGGTTTGCGGCATGTTCAATATTTTGTCTGGTATGCACATAGTCTAGGCAGTACGGAAAAGAAAAAAAAACCTACAGTGTAATACTAGGAAATGAGTGTTAAACTGAGTTTCTTTTTAATTTGAGTTTTCTTGGTATCACACATATTATTCAACACAGCAAAGAACAACTGGGAACCGAACAGGGATAAATAATACGACAGATGAGTGAAATATACATGAGATTCTATGCATGAAACAAATTGAGGTTTAGAACTGTGACCTAATTTCATTGAATAAAAATTTGTGAAGCAGAGAGCATGTCATGATGTGCTGCTAAGCAGGAGTTATTGGGATGATTAGCAGAAATATACAACGAGGGTGGGCAACTGTGTAAAAAAAGAGGCCTAACTAGCTTACATTACTGAGCAAATTTAATTAGTCTGATGGAAATAAGACATCTATTACAGATAAGCTGGAGAGATTCCAGAACTGACAGTAAAGTGAGTTTAAAATGGCTCATTTCTTTCCATAATAAAAATCATCAGTCATTCTTTATTTAACCCATGCAGATCATTGATTTTCACACTTTTTAGCTCATGGTTAAGATGAGCTCTCATCACTGAAGGCTTATTATTTTAGTGACCACATTTTTAACCACTTCCATGCAGGGCATTGTCACCCCCTTCCTGCCCAGACCAATTTTTAGTTTTCAGCGTTGTCGCACTTTGAATGACAATTGCGTGGTCATGCAAAATATTTGGGTAGGAATCGGAGCGCACTCTCTGCGACCCGAGCCAACCCTATATTGAAGCTTATTAGAGCCTCTGGCTCTAATTGGTGCTTCAAAAAAACATTGAAATCCATGCGCCGGTGTCCTGAAAAGGAGCCAGACGCATGGATGGGGGGCAGCGATGGATAGAGGGGACGGCGCCTGTGCACACTTAATGGAAGGGCCGCCCCTAATAGTCCCCCCCAGTCATACCAGACCCTTTGGGAACTTTAGCAGGACCATGGATCTCTGTGTGTAAACACAGAGATCCACATCCTGTCAGGGAGAGGAGACCGATGCTGTGTCCCTTGTACCTATGGACACAGATCGGTCACCTACCCCAGTAAGTCCCCTCCCCCTAAAGTTAGAATCACTCACTAGGGTACACATTTAACCCCATCTCTGCCAGTCACATTTACACAGTAATCAGTTAATTAGTGCATATTTATAGCACTGTTCGCTGTATAAATGTGAATGGTCCCAAAATAATGTCAAAAGTGTCCGGTGTGTCTGCCGCAATATCACAGTCATGATAAAAATCACTGATCGCCGCCATTACTAGTAAAAAAATAAAAAGTAAAAAAATATAAATGCTATAAATCTATCCCCTATTTTGTAGCCTCTATAACTTTTGTGCAAACCAATCTACAGTATATACGCTTATTGCAATTTTTTATCAAAAAATTTTGGAGATATTTATTATAGCAAAAATTAAAAAATATTTCTTTTGTTTATAGCGAAAAAAATAAAAACCACAGAGGTGATTAAATGTCATTAATAGAAAGCTCAATTTTTGTGGAAAAAAATATTAAAATTTAATTTGGGTAAAGTGTAGCATGACCGCGCAATTGTGATTCAACTTGTGACAGTGTTGAAAGCTGAAAAATGGCTTGGGCAGGAAGGGGTGAAAGTGCCTGGTATTGAGGTGGTTAAAAAATAAATAAATAGTGTCCCATTGTAAATACATTATCAATCACATTGCCCACCTCACCCAAAACGAACACAAAAAAATGCTCCGCCTATATTGACAGTAGACTATCGAATGCCTCCTCCGCTGTCTGAAAGTTCTTACATAGGTAAGGGCAGAACCACTTGGCGATGTCACCGGGGTGGGACACGCCCCCCTTGTGATGTCACGGACCAGTGCACGCTAGTTTATTGACATCAAAAAGCACCCCCCTATGTTGAGGGCATGTGACCTGGTATGGTTCAGGAGAGGGACACTCCCTCTTCCCCCCCTTTCCTGCTCAGATAAGGGTCTGGTTGTAAATTTAAACAATCAGAAATTATGCCTTACCTGGCAACCTGAAGATCTAGGAACTGGTACAAAAAGTTTCCATCTTTTTTTGTTTTTTGTTTTTTTTAACTAGGTAAAATCACATCTTATTCAGAATCAGTATTTAACATTAGCATCAAATTTAGGGGCATTTCTCCCCATTTGGGTAGATCTCCGCTTTAAGTTGTTAATTATTTTTATCTGCTACACACAGAGCACAGATTAAAAAGAACTACATTTTTCATGGGTCACGCCTGGAATGTTATTATTCTATCTAAATAACTAGGCCGAAGGGGCATCAGTGTTCCAAAAGCTTGCATTGCAATTTCTTTCAGTTAGCCATTAAAATGTATCACTTTGATAATGATATTCCTTTTTTAAACAACAATCTCCTCTCTTTTGGATTTGCCTAGTGGATATTATATAAAAAAGTATATACATTATTCTGCTATCAGCTGATCTAATGAAACATGTCTTATTCAGCTAATAAAATTATAGTTATAACAAGTGAGAAAATAATAAAAAAACAGCATGTAAAACAGCAAATAAATGGTGAAGAGAATATATCAAGCATGACCTCTTCAATAATAGCTTGACCATTCATGAGAATAGGTCACTTCTCTTTAGTTGAAGTTAAAGGTGCAGTACAGTCAAAACCTAAAAATCTTGAAGTATGTTTCCACTGGTCCTGTTAGGTGGTCTAGGTAAATTTGGGTACAATGATAAACTCAGATAAAAGTCAGACATACATGGGTCGTAATTCAGCCAGTCCAGCAGGGAATGGATGCATTTTGACTATTGTATGGGCACTGAGGTTGTACAAAAGTCGATCTGCCAATCGACTTTTGTACATCAGCCCTTGCAGGTTTTCCCCACTTGACCAGTGCTGCAGAATATAGCTAAGCCATCATGAATTAAAAAAATGTACTCATCTATGGGCTGCTTACCGTAATGTGAGTAAACTTTCTGACTTGAATATTGCACATTCTATTAACACACAATAAAAAGCATGGGGGCAACTAACTCCCAGGGCTAAACAGAACAAGTTTTTCTCCCTGAACATTTGCTCTTAAAAAGGTAGGATACAATTGATGTTTATCTCCCTTTATTCATCCACCAGGATACTTCAGTGCAAATTCAGTGAAGTTCTGGTCTGGTTAAAAATGCAACTGCATTCAGGAGTTTGATCTACCTAAGTTAGATGTAAATTCAAACAATCAGAAATTATGCCTTACCTGGCAACCTGAAGATCTAGGAACTGGTACAAAAAGTTTCCATCTTTTTTTGTTTTTTGTTTTTTTTTAGCTAGCCATGTATAATTTACATTTACATTAATTTATAAATCTGCATGAAGACCTGGCTCCTTCATAAAATATCAAGGCAAATCCATCACAGTCCTAATTTATCAAGAAAGTTTGGCACCTGAAAGGCTTCATGTAGATGCAGTCAGCAGGCTGCATTAGAGACACTTCCCTTAAGATGTATCCAACATCCAATCAACAGAAATACTAAAGATGAGGTCCACTGGTACCTGAGCCTCGCTCTCTCATGCAGAAGTATGTAAGATGAATATCCTCTCACAGAATGTGTCATACTGTTGTAGATATGAACCACTGGTGGGATGTTTTTATTTCAGTGCCGTCCAACATAAGTATGCCCAACATGTTTTCAGGAGGGTTGTTGTTTCTCCCTGAGGGTGGTAAGTAGTAGTAGTACAGAGTGGTTTCCTAAATTGGCCCATAACTAATTAACTTTTTTACCACAAATTTGGTTATAGCAGAAGCATTTTGACCTCTGTCAGAAAAGCTTGGGCATATCAGGTAAAGTGGTCAACCAATACCAAAATGTTCCCTTTGTAGCAGGCTCCAACTGCAGAAAGCCAACGCACACCAACTCCATGAAACCTTTTCTTTTCAGGTCTCCTCTTTGGGAGTTTCTAGTGAGTAGCATTTTCCATTGTAAATGGAAGAAAGAAAGGTGACTCTAATGCCGCGTACACACGGTCGTTTTTTGCGATGAAAAAAAACCGACGTTTTCTGTGAAGTAAAAAACAACGTTTTTGAAACGTCACTTTTCAAAGACAATTTTGCATACACACCATCGTTTTTTCACAAAAAGCGAGGTTACGTTCACCACTCTTTTCCATTGAAGCTCGCTTCATAACTAGCTTCTGGGCATGCGCGGGTTGAAAAACGTTGTTTTGAACGACGTTTTTGCTACACACGGTGACTTTTTGTGAAACAAAAAACAACGTTTTGAAAAACGACACAAAAAATTCAAGCATGTTGGAATTTTTTTTTGGTCGTTTTTTTTGAAGACAAAAAACGACGTTTTGCCCACACACGATCAATTTAAATGACGTTTTAAAAAACGTCGTTTTTTTTCATCGCAAAAAACGACTGTGTGTACGCGGCATAAGGCCTTGTACACACGGCTGAATATATCCGCTGTGAACGGTCCCCGGACCGTTTACAGCGTATATTTACGCCGGGGTGTTTTGATCCGATGGCTGTACACACCATCGGATCAAATTCCCCGCCGGCGGACAGCGTGGTGACGCGGCGGTGACGTTGACGCCGCCACGTCACCGCACCAGGAAGTAAACACTTCAGCGCGCATGCGTCGGATCCATTCACAGGATACGACGCATGTGCGGCAAGATATGTCCGCTGGTTTGCCGTACTAACCAGCGGACATATCTGACGGCCAGCTATCCGGCGGAATTATTTCAAAGCATGCTTTGAAATTTTTCCGCCGGATGAATCCGGCAAAAAGCGTCCGTTTGCCCCTACAGACGAGGGGATTTTTCGGCTGAAATGGTCCGTCGGACCATGTTCAGCGGAAATATCCCCTTGTGTGTACAAGGCCTAAGTGCAGTATTAATAGATTCAATGTAGAGCACAAGGGGTTAAAAACAGGAATACAGGATTGTTGAAATAGTAAAGCATGTAATATAGAGTCCTCAAATGAGTTACTAGTCCTTCCTCCGTCTACAGGTGGAGAGCGGGTAGAGCCTTTCAGCAGCTGTCAGGATTCTCCAATCGCATGCAGGGGCAAATAGATGCATTACCACCCACCGCCCTTCACTGACACCATGTGTTCCAGCGTGAATCCAAAATCCAGGCCGCTTCGCTGAATCTGGACAGCTGCTGCACGGTCTACTGCTGGTCTCCCTCCCCTCCACACATCCATTTCATGATCTCTCCTAGCTAGAATGAACCTGGATGTGAGGTGTAAAATGTCACTTCCAGTTAATGCTGCATGATCTGCACTCTCTTCTAGCTTCAATGGAAGGCAGGGGAAACATAAAAGACCCCTGATGTCTTATTAAAGCAGAACATTACTCTTAATTACTTGATAGAAAATAATGTTTTTTTAGCAAGGAACATCGATCCATATTAATAAGTATGCTACCAAAATGAGTGTGTGCCTTCAGCATTTCTTCTTGCTGAAGGCTGCCATTTTGCTGAAGCCCAGAGCCACTGAGCAGCAGTATATCTGTTGGCTGTCTGCAGATCGGCTTTTAATTGCTCAGATTTTTGGCATATTGACAAAAAATAGTGAGAGAGGTAAAGAAGAACCCAAAGATCACTGTGGCTGAACTCCAGAGATGCAGTTGGGAGAAAGTTGTAGTTTTGGCCTTAATTCTAAGCGGCATTTGTGGAGAAAACCAGGCACTGCTCATCACCAGTCCAATACAGTCCCAACAGTGAAGCATGGTGGTGGCAGCATCATGCTATGGGGGTGTTTTCAGCTGCAGGGACAGGACAACTGGTTGCAATCCAGGGAAAGATGAATGCGGTCAAGTACAGGGATATCCTGGACGAATACCTTCTCCAGAGTGCTCAGGACCTCAGACTGGGCCAAAGGTTTACCTTCCAACAAGACAATGACCTTAAGCACACAGCTAAAATAATGAAGGAGTGGCTTTACAACAACTCCGTGACTGTTCTTGAATGGCCCAGCCAGAGCCCTGACTTAAACCCAATTGAGCATCTCTGGAGAGACCTAAAAATGGCTGTCCACCAATGTTTACCATACAACCTGACAGAACTGGAGAGGATCTGTAAGGAGGAATGGCAGAGGATCCCCAAATCCAGGTGTGAAAAACTTGTTGCATCTTGCCCAAAAAGACTCATGGCTGCATTAGATCAAAAGGGTGCTTCTATTAAATACTGAGCAAAGGGTCTGAATATTTAGGACCATGTTTTACAGGCAGAGGAAGTGACACGGCGGCGGCGCACGGGATTGGCTGGGAGCGATCACGAGGGGGTGGACAGAAACGAACCGCCGCCCCTTCGAGTCGGATCGCTCCTGGAGGTAAGCCGCCCGCCGCACGCAGTGGAGGGGGTCCCGATCAGACGCCGACCTGCTAGTAGGCAGTCACGTATACATACGTGCTTCTGCCTGTCCGTGCCAATCTGCGGACGTAAATAGGCGTGCGGCGGGCGTTAAGCGGTTATTAAATCTGAAAAATGTCAACAATTCTGTGTTTTTCTGTCAATATGGGGTGCTATGTGTACATTAATGAGGAAAAAAATGAACTTAAATGATTTTAACAAATGGCTGCAATATAACAAAGAGTAACAAAAATTTAAGGGGGTCTGAATACTTTCCGTACCTACTGTATGTTAAATATCACCGCACAATAATTCTAGGCCCATTTTTTATAGTGAACTCTAAACTGATGATCTGTAATACTGAAATTTTGCGCTTGATAAACTGCCAATATCACACGACATAATTGTTTTTACCTTCCACCATTTTATTTTACAGGGTGTCTGCTTTCAGAAAATATACAATGTTTGAGGGATTTTATCTCTTCCTGTATCAATTTATGACACTTCATAGACCCTTTAGCTTAGTGGATCTGGTCTGACAACTTTGAATTATTTTCCTCTCCCTCATTCCTTAAGAGATTACTGAAGGGTCATGCCATGTTGGTGAAGCCCTCTACAAACCTCCAAAATGATCAGGTGGCCAAGGCTTCTAAAATCATGGGGTCTATGGCTATACCTTCATCGGAGACTACCTGCCCCAGGGAGGTGACAAAGGGCCAACATTACTGGCAATTCTTCAAAGAAGGTTTAAGCCCCTCTTGATGACTTTGTCTCAACAATTTTCTAAAAGTGCTCATGCTCTTCAAACATTCTTTCATAGACTATCGGGTCATTGAAATACTCCAACTCTTCCATCAAGTTTATGACAGCCACTGTTCATTCCATTAATGGCTTGAAAAAATTGCCTTTTGGACATATAAATGCAGTCCTCAATTTGTCTTCAGGATGCATAGGTATCTGATAGTATCCACTCCTCAAATCCATAGAACTAAACCTCTGGACCCCAAACCAAGCAATGAGGTGCATCTTTTATTCATAGTTTATTGGTTCAGTATGGTCCTTCTATTTGAAATGAACTATCAGATGTGCCCACCTGGGGTGTCTGAGATCCGTCACAATTCCCAAAGGGACTTTATGTCCCTTCCTCTGCTCTTGCCCTCAATGTATTTTTTTTAATGATGTTGCTGCCATCCCTCCTAGGTGTAGCCTTGTCACATGTCCCAGGAAGCTGCAGGAGCAAATACACAAAGTGAGTGGAGGGTGGAGCTTAAGGAACATCTTCGCAAGCTAGCTTCTGGAACCCAAAATCCAGCTCCTAATGACTGAAAAGGCATAGCATTCGGGATACAGGCTGTGGCAGCAGGTCAATGCTGGATTCTCAAATAAGCCTAGTTCTCTTCAGCTCAGCAATTAGTGCTCCAAAATTATAATTACAATTTCTAATTATATATGTATGCAGGAGCAACCATATTTCCTTATTACTTACGCAGGCTCTTCCTTCTATTAACACACACATACAGTACAAATGCAGTACAAAATAAATCTACCACAATGCACAGGTTTGCTGCACCTAAAAAAAAGTGCAGGTTTCTTCTTTCATGTGTTAAGTAGGGTAGGGTAGGTTTGAGCGAACCCGAACTACCGAACTTTAGTTTTTTTTGACCCGGACCCGAACAATTTTCTGAAAGTTTGGCGCGCCGCAGGGCAGCCAATCAGCATTTCTTTTACTTGTGTGACCTAGAAGCCATCACAGCCATGCCTACTAATGGCATGGCTGTGATTGGCCAGTGCAGCAAGTAACTGAGCATGTGACCCAGCCTCTATATAAGCTAGAGGCACACAGCACAGCTCGTCACTCTGCTTTAGCTAGGGTAGGGAAAGGCTACAGCTGCTCTAAGGGACCGATTTAGATAGGATTTTCCTGCTTCAGAAATCAAATTACAATACTCAGCGATCGATCTACATAGCATTAGCTACATTAGGGAAAGGTTCCTCATTGTGCTTATAGGGAGAGAATTAGTTAGGAGTCAGTCCTACTTCACAAATCTAATTGCAGCAGCACTGCATATGTTCCTGTCAGATACTCTGCATATTGCACCAGCACTGCATATGTTCCCATCAGATACTCTGCATATTGCACCAGCACTGCATATATTCCTGTAACATACTCTGCATTAGCTACTGTAGGGAAAGGTTCCTGATTTTGCTTATAGGGAGAGAATTAGCTAGGAGTCAGTCCTACTTCACAAATCTAATTGAACCAAAATAGTGTCTCATCATTGGCAGGAATAGTGTCCCATCATTTGTGTCAGTGGGAGAAATAGTGCCCCATCATTGGTATCAGTGGGAGGAAAAGTGCCCCAACATTGGTATCAGTGGGAGGAATGGTGTCCCATCATTGGTGTCAGTGGGAGGAATAGTGCCCCATCATTTGTGTCAGTGGGAGAAATAGTGCCCCATCATTGGTATCATTGGGAGGAATAGTGCCCCATAATTTGTGTCAGTAGGAGAAATAGTGCCCCATCATTGGTATCATTGGGAGGAATAGTGCCCCATAATTTGTGTCAGTAGGAGAAATAGTGCCCCATCATTGGTATCATTGGCAGGAATAGTGTCCCATCATTTGTGTCAGTGAGATAAATAGTGCCCCATCATTGGTATCATTGGGAGGAATAGTGTCCCATCATTTGTGTCAGTGGGAGAAATAGTGCCCCATCATTGATATCATTGGGAGGAATAGTGTCCCATCATTTGTGTCATTGGGAGAAATAGTGCCGCATCATTGGTATCAGTGTGAGGAATAGTGTCTCATCATTGGTATCATTGGCAGGAATAGTGTCCCATCATTTGTGTCAGTGGGAGAAATAGTGCCGCATCATTGGTATCAGTGGGAGGAATAGTCTCCCATCATTGGTATCATTGGGAGGAATAGTGTCCCATCATTTGTGTCAGTGGGAAAAATAGTGCCCCATCATTGGTATCATTGGGAGGAATAGTGTCCCATCATTGGGGAAGGTTCCTGCTCGTCAAGATTTTTTTTAATGTATTTTATGTTATTTCCCTATCCACATTTGATTGCAGAGTACTTGCCATGCTCTTACCATCATTTTTCTGCCATTGGCAGCCCTCTAGCCCTTTCCCTTAGTTTTTTAGAGACATTTTAGTAGTCAAAAATTTGGGTCCCCATTGACTTCAATGGGGTTTGGGTTCGGGTCAAGTTCGGGTCCCAAAACCCAGACTTTTTTCCGAAGTTTGGCCAAACATCCAGGTGTTTGCTCAACTCTAGTGTTAAGGCTTGTTAATTGGCCATTTAAGTGAGTTATATTCACTAACAGAATCTGCTCTGTATAAGGAAAAGGTGTTAACATGTGCTGTTAATAGGCCCTAAATATTTTCTCAATTAATGCAATTTGATCAACCTAGTTGTGGCAATAAATAGCAACATAGGGGCAGATTCACGTAGATCGGCGCATTATCATTCCGGCGTAGCGCACCACTTTTCCGTTAGACTTGCGCAATCTAGCCGCGTAATCCGGCGATTCACGTAGCTTTTACGCAAGAGCTTGCGCAAACGTAAGGTTTTTTCCGGAGGCGTAAGGAGGAGTAATACAAATTGGGAGGGACGTGGGCGTGTTACATTGAAATGAGCCGTGACCCCATGCAAATGAAGGGCCGGCCGACTCGCGCATGCGCGCGTGAAGGAAACCATGTCAGCTCCGTTGTGCGCATGCTCACAACTCGGGAGCGGCGCAATCATTGAAATTGGAAATGGACTAGGGCAACGTTGTGAACTACGCAGACAGCATAAATAGACACACACAAACGCCCTTCCATTGCAAAAGTACATCCCTTTGTGTCCCTTCCCATTGAATCAAGTGCTTTTGCTCTGTTGTTCGTTAGAGTGTGTTTTGTAGTTGTGAGATTAGTGTTCTGTGTGATCTAGTGCTTGTTGGTAGTTTTGTGAAAGTGTATTTTGATAAGTGTTTGAGACTGTTTGTTTGATTGATAGATTTCTGAGCGTTTGTTTTCTTGCTTTATTTTTTCATCTGATTTTTTTGTGTGTGTTTCTTGCTGAGTGCTAGTGTGATTTTTGGCTGTTCTTTTTCTCTTTGTGTGTGTTCTTGTCTGATTGGTTGTGCTTGTATTTGTGACAGATTTTTGGTGACTGCTAGTGAGTTTGTTTGGAAGTATGACTGAGAGAAAAAGAAAGCTCAATTTTACTGTGGGGGAAAAAAGAATTCTTGCCCGGGCCATTACCGACTATGGCGTTTTCTCCACGGCCCGCAGAGTGCCACCACCACCCCCGGCCAGGAGGAGGGAGATCTTGGATATGATCACAGAGCAGGTCAATTCATCGGGGGAGGGGGAGACACGGACCCGCTCTGGGATAGAAAAGAAAATAAATGACCTCCGGCGTGAGGTGAAAAAAAAACTGGCCGCAATAAATGCCCATGCCAGGGGCACAGGAGGGGGCCCACCATGCCGGGTTAGATTTTCAGCGACGGAGCGTGTGGTGGCCCTGACCTTTCACCGGCATGAAGTGGAGGGCCTGCCAGGCTTTGACACAAGTCCGGTCCCCGCGGTGCCAGGTAAGGTTTTTATTTCTCTCAGGTGTGTAGCATGTGTGGGGGAGGGGGTGAAAGGGAATATGTGGCAAGTGTGTGGATCCTCCAACCTGTGAATGTTTTGTGTCATCCACAGCTGTGCAGGAGGGTGCAGGGCCATCTGGACTGACCGCTCCAACCCCAGGACAGCAGCCTAATGAGGCCCCCCCAACAAGGCCAGAGTCCGCAGAGGAGGAACAAGAGGAGGGGGAGGATCATGCGGAGGACGATCATGAGGAGGAGCAGAATCATGAGGAGGAGGAGTCCATGGAAGGCACTGGCCCTTTGGTTTCTGCGGACTCTTCCCCTCTGGCTGCAAGAAGCCTGCCCTCCCTAAGGGTCAGCCCCCCCCCTCCTCCCCCAACATGGCTCCCCTCACAAGGGCCTCCCCTTCTCCCCGACCACAACCATCAGCTGGAGCCAGGAGGTCATCACAAAGCACCAGGGGGGCGCCCAATCTCATGCCCGCCTGTCTGAGAAGGAACCTGGCCACCCAGACCCGCCTTCTGAGACAGCTCTGCCAGACTATGGGGCGGGTGGATCAGAGCCTGTCCTCCATTAATGATAGGCTGGGTAACCTGGACTCCCACTCCCGGGCCTCCACAACCTGCCTAAATGACCTGCAAACTACAGCAGCAGGCGTTGGGCAGGATGTGAGGGCCCTTACCCAGGCTATCCAGGGCAACACGGCAACACTTGGTGCTGCCCTGGACAGAATAGCCGTGGCCTTGGAGGGCAGGCCGCCAGGTGGGCAGATCTCAGGGGCTGCTCCTCCTTCCCCGGCTTTTCCCCTCCCCCATGCGTCTCCCCTGAGGGTCCGGGGCCGTGGCCGGGGGCGCCCCAGGCGTGGCTCAGGCAGAGGGCAATAATTTTTTTTTCCCCCTTTTGTTTGTTTTGAAAGCTTTTTGATTTTTGTTCTCTGCTTTTTTTTTTTTTTGTTCTAAGCAATTTTTTTTTCCTATGCATTTTTTGTTTCTATGCATTTTTGTTTGTTTGACTTTTTTGGCATATTTTGGGTTGTGAATGATGTTTGAATGTGGGGGTGACATTCCTGCTGGAAAAGGGGTGTCACCCTCAATTTTGGTGGAGAAGGGTTCCCCAGGACCAGGGAGAAGTGATTCCCAGGTCCGTGTGAATGGTGTATGAATGTACAGTGACATAATTGGAGCCTTGACGTGGCGTTACTGCTCACCAGTCTTGCATGGTGGACTGGTGCCAATCCAATTTGATGAGGATGTGGGGTGTGTGTGCTAGGGACCATAGTGGTGTGCATGCATGCATTCTCATTGTGCCATGATTAATGTGTGTGTTTAACGTGCAAAGATGCCCAATATGAGCTGCCTCCTGACTGCTCTTCCCTCAGAAGACGGGGTATCCTCGGTTAGGGGTTGATTTTCTGGTTGGGGGGTCAGATCATCACGTAGCTCAACCTGCAGGCCCTTCCTCACTGCGAGATTGTGTAGCATGCAACATGCAGCGATGATATGGCACACGAAGTTTGGGGAATACAACAGTGTACCCCCAGACTTATCCAGGCATCGGAAACGTGACTTCAGGAGGCCAAAGGTGCGCTCCACTACTGCACGGGTTTTGATGTGTGCTTCATTGTATCGTTCCTCTCCTGGGGTTTGGGGGTTCCGGATAGGAGTCATGAGATGGGGTCCCAGTGCATATGCAGAGTCACCTGTAAAGGAAAAGACAGGAGAATGTTAGTCATGCATGTGCCACTTCTGTTGTGCATCACGGGAGGGGATAGTCATGCCTGACTCCCATGTCACTCACCAACCAGCCAGGTGTTTCCCATACACGTTCTGTTCGAATTCTGTTCGGATGTGGCTTTGATTGTAGATGTAGCTGTCATGGCTGGACCCTGGGTGTTTGGCACGGACGTGCCATATGAGGCCTTGGGCATCAACTATCACCTGTACGTTGATGGAGTGCCAATTCTTCCGATTGCGGTACATGTGCTCGGTCTCATGGGGGGGCTGGAGTGCCACATGTGTGCAATCTATGGCCCCGATGGTGCGTGGGAATCTGGCAATTCGGTAGAAATCTGCCATTGCCTTGATTCGAAGCTCCTCAGTGGTGGGTTTGATGATTTGGTTGGCCAAGCGTGTGAGGATTGCAGGGACAACCTGGTGCACACATCTGCTCATGGAGGATTGTGACATCCCAGCCACCACTCCACTTGTACGCTGAAAAGAGCCACTGGCAAGGAAATGGAGTGTTGCCAGTACCTTGACCAGTGGCTGCACTGCATGTGAGCGTTGTGTTGGGCTGGTGATGTCCTCCTGCAAGGTTGTGGTTAATTCCAGGATGGCATGAGGGGGGAATCTGAAGATGCGAAAGACCTCTGAATCATTCATGCCAAACAGGTGTATGCGGGTGCGGTATACCCTCTCCCGTGCCATCCTCCGTGCCCTCCTCCTTCTTTGGTCATCTATATTCACTAGTGCAGCTATGAGCGACGATGCCCCTAGCATGTTGGCAGTCAAATTGTAGTGCAACACGTGTGTGTGGTCTGCTCCTCAGTAACGGTGTTGCTTTATCTGACAATTAGACTTTTTTTCAAAAGTTAGATCAGCTTTTATGTGCTCTAACTTTAGACAGGACATTTTGCAGTTGCGCACATCGCGTAGCCTGCGCAGCAACTGCGTTTTTTTGTGGATCCCCGTAACTCCCTCATTAGCATATTTGACTAGCAAATCAATGGTGTGTCTAGCGCAGTTTTGCGCGAAGGGAAGCGAATGTCTAACTCAATTACGCCGGACCAAAAAACGTAGATTTCTGGCGTATATTGTTTTGTGAATCGCGTCCAACTATACGCACGCGCACATTTAGACTTACGCACGCGCAACAGCAGTTGCGCACGCGTAATCGCTCTGTGAATCTGGGCCATATTCTTTTAAGACAATACTTTTAACTTTAATCACTGAACAAGCTAAACAAATTAAAATGTATTTATAGAACTAAAGGCACATTTTTTATAATTTTTTTCTGTTTGGGTAGATTAAGGGAGGGTCATAACCCCTGTCAGTGTCCTATTCTGGAGATTTCCCTTCTCTTCCTGTTACATAGCCAAAAAGAAGCAATTCTGTTTGTCACCAGGGTCTCCAGAAGTAATGTCCCCACTGGAGGATTTCCCCCCATTCCTGTTCTGGTCAAAATCCAAAATATGGGATTTTTTTTCACCAAACATCACAAATAGGGTCGCTAAATCTCCTTAATGGGGGCTAAGACAACAATAAAAACCTGAAAGGTGTTCCAATCCCTTTCCACTCTATCCAAAACTAAAAAAAAAAACAAAAACAAAGACTTTTAGTTATACTTTAGGAAATGCAGCTCCTTGTATACAAACTGTGGATGTAGACAACAAGATCTTGGGAATAAAACATCTTATGTGTAACTACGCCCAATTTTGTCTACAAATAATGCAGTTTTTAAAGCTATGTAAGAAATCATTAGCTCCTGTGACTAAAACAGCAACAGGCCATTTTCTTCTGAATACAGCAGTTGGTTGGAAACAGCTGTTAATCTTGTGACCCAAAACTGCAAGGTATTTTGTGAAAAATACACTTCTACTAGCAATTGAACAATCTTCAAATTATTAAAAGTCACAATGCAATCAAAGGGTAAAAGTTGACTTAACTTTTTAGACTTTTCAAAGATGTTAATATTCTATTTTGGTAATAAACCAAATAAGTAATCAGTCATTCAGAGCATTTTTACAAGCCTGTTGGGGTAATGACATATATTTTTCAAGAGACAGTTTAGGGACTTCAGCATAGAAAAGTGCACATCAACTACATTTCACTTGTAGTTGACACCATAATATTACTTTAAATTGGAGTGCGCATGTGCAGAGCTCTCTGGATGGCTGCCTGAGCCAAGAGCTCTGCTCCACTTGTGAACATTGGCACACATATCTCAAAGCGCATTGAACGGTTTGTAACCAAATTTGCTGTGGGGGTACCCGAGAGGCTGTAGGGCTTATTTATCAGCAATTAAGCCTGTTATACGCGGCCGGAAATTTAAAATGACTGCCACAGCACGGATTACAGTCCCCAATGCAGTTTCCCTCACAGAACACAAACATGTCATTGACTCAGCAGAGCAAAATCTTACCTCAGACACCCAGGCTAGTATCCCACAAGTACTTCTCCCCTCACAAATCCCCACTGTATCCCATGTTACTATGGATGTATCTGGCTCTAACCACCTCAATAGAGGGAATATCTCTACTGCTCCAAACAGTGCATTCATGTCAGATATTCACCTCAGAGTACAGTCTCTCCAAATAGAAGACCTTTTCCAAAGGTCCCTGAATTACTGGATAAGGGACTGGCTCAAACAGCCACTAAAATCATCGGGGACCTGAAATCTGATTTTCAAAATCCAGGAGCAAGAATAGAAACAATTGAGCATAAACTTGCAGAAACAGTCTCGGTTTCGAATCAACTTTCCATGCAATTATCTAGAATCCAGGAACAACTTGATTACGCCAATTCCAGAATTGACGACCTTGAAAATAGGTCCCGAAGGTATAACATCAGAATAAGAGGTTTACCTTAAACAGTGCTAGATGTTAATTCTGCAGTTCAGGATCTAATCAAGTCATTATTACCTACCATCCCCCAGCAGTGTATTGAACTAGATAGGGCCCATAGAGCCCTTGGACCCCCCAGAAAGGATGGTAAACCTAGTGACATTATTGCAAAGCCTCATTACTATTCCATAAAGGAAGAAGTTATGAAACAAGCTAGATCTGCCACCCAAATTCTGTGCCAAGGTTACCCTGTCCAGTTATTTGCAGATCTTTCTCCCTCCACAATCCAATGAAAAAGATCACTAAAACCACTATTACTTATTCTGACGCATAAAGATATAAAATACAGAATGGACACCTCTACACCCAGCACTGGTTCAACCAAAAGACCTACACCAACAAGCCCATAATCTCCTATTTGGAACAAAGGAAATATGAAAAAACTCAAGCACAATGGTCCCTCCTGACAGTCATTTTTTCCTATTTTTTTTCTTTTCCACATCTCCATTTTTTTATATCTCACACTCAGAGTCTGACCTCAGACCTGTCTGGGTTCCTTTTTACAGGAATGCATCCTGTATTTATTGTAAGCTCTGCAGTTTCTCAGACTTGCTTGAATTAACATAATTTTTTTCTCCCTTAATTTTTTTTTTCTGTTTTGTCTTTTAGATTTGCATAAACAATCGTTTTGCTGTGCTCAAGATGTAGTTTCCTGTTTTACTATGGGCGCCCTGTTCGGGAGTACTAATTTTAAAGGCTAATATGCAAGTTATTGTCCTAAAAAGTGTTTGGGGGCCTGGGTCCTGCCACAGGGGACATGTATCAATGCAAAAAAAGTTTAAAAAAACTTCCGTTTTTTCAGGAGCAGTGATTTTAATAATGCTTAAAGTGAAACAATAAAATTGAAATGCAATTTCTGAAGAAAAAAAGTCATTTAAAATCACTCACCTTAGGGTCTGGTATGGATATTAAGGGGAACCCTGCGTCAAATTTTTTTATATCTCACACTCAGAGTCTGACCTCAGACCTGTCTGGGTTCCTTTTTACAGGAATGCATCCTGTATTTATTGTAAGCTCTGCAGTTTCTCAGACTTGCTTGAATTAACATAATTTTTTTCTCCCTTAATTTTTTTTTTCTGTTTTGTCTTTTAGATTTGCATAAACAATCGTTTTGCTGTGCTCAAGATGTAGTTTCCTGTTTTACTATGGGCGCCCTGTTCGGGAGTACTAATTTTAAAGGCTAATATGCAAGTTATTGTCCTAAAAAGTGTTTGGGGGCCTGGGTCCTGCCACAGGGGACATGTATCAATGCAAAAAAAGTTTAAAAAAACTTCCGTTTTTTCAGGAGCAGTGATTTTAATAATGCTTAAAGTGAAACAATAAAATTGAAATATTCCTTTAAATTTCGTACCTAGGGGGTGTATAGTATGTCTGTAAAGTAGCGCTTGTTTCCTGTGCTTAGAAACTGTCCCTGCACAAAATGTAATTTCTGAAGGAAAAAAGTCATTTAAAATCACTCACCTTAGGGTCTGGTATGGATATTAAGGGGAACCCTGCGTCAAATTTAAAAAAAAAGATGTGGGGTTCCCCCCAAATATCTATTCCAGACCCTTCAGGTCTGGTATGGATTTTATAGGGGAACTCCACCCCAAATTTAAAAAAAAAGCCGTGGACCCACACACATTTTTTTTATGAATGACTTTTCTCTGTATTGCCGGGAGCCGACAATTCATTATAGCCGCGAGTGATTTTAAATGACTTTTTTTCCTTCAGAAATTACACTTTGTGCAGGGACAGTTCTAAGCATTTGAAACAAGCGCTACTTTACAGGCATACTATACACCCCCCCCCCCCCCCCGGTACGAAATTTAAAGGAATATTTCACTTTTATTGTTTCACTTAAAGGAATTATTAAAATCACTGCTGCCAAAAAAATGCAGTTTTAAAACTTTTTTGTTGCATTGATACATGTCCCCTGGGGCAGGATCCAGGTCCCCAAACACTTTTTATCACAATAACTAAATATTAGCCTTTAAAATTAGATTTAAAACGTTCGAGTCCCATAGACTTTAATAGGGCCCTAAAGTTCACACAAACTTGCCGCGAACACCCCAAATAGTTCGCTGTTCGGCAAACAGGCAATGTTCGAGTTGAACATGAGTTCTACTCGAACTCGAAGCTCATCCCTAGTTAGGTTGTCTGATCCTTTTGGGTCAGACCTCTTTTTGTGATTAGTGTATGGAATCAGGAGGTGTCTCCCCTCCTGGTTCTTGGTCGTATATACTAGGAGACTTCTCTCACACTTCTCTTATTTTTTCCCTGTTTTCTTTGTTATTTTATTTAAAATGTTCCTATTTATCTAATTTTCATGTATAATTCACAATTTATTTTCTTTAGACTACAGATGGATGCCTTTTTCTCTAATTATCTGGTACAATCGACTCCTGTGAAGCTTCCGATTGAAGAACTTCTGTGGGTGAGTGGGGACATTTTATGTATATGTACCTTTCTGAACTCCCATGGCTAGTTCACAGACACATATCAAAATTGCATCTCATAATGTCCAAGGTTTGAATTCCCAAATAAAACTGAGAAAAATTCTAGATTATTACAAATCGCTCAAATTAGATGTCATCATGCTCCAGGAGACACACTTTCCTACACAATATAATCCCAAGTATATGCATCCTTATTTTCCTCAATTCCACCTTGCTAATGCGGAGAATGAAACTAAGGGAGGAGCCATCAGAAAAATCATTTGAGTACAATGATCCCGAAGGGAGAATTATACTATTACAAGGCACGATAGAGGGAAACCTCTATTCCCTTATTTCCTATTATGTCCCTAACAGGGGTCAAGCAAAATTTTTCAGGACCATGATGAACATCCTAAATCCTATGTTAGTGGGCACAGTGATTTTTGGGGGAGACTCTAATGTAGCATTTGATCAAGCACTTGATAAATCCAAACCCCTGAAAGACCAGTTAACTTGAGCAACCAGAGAAAGACAAAAAATTGCCAAAATTCTCTCTGCCCATAACCTCCTGGATATTTGGAGGGAGTTAAACCCATCTAAAAGGGACTATACGCATTATTCTAATCCCCATAACACATATGCTAGGATAGACAATATTTTTACTCTTTCACCCATGCTTCTTTCTGTTTGCTCCTCGGTTTTAGGCACGAAACAAAGTCGCTGGAAACTTAAGGAGTCTATTTTATCTAATCCAGCCTCAATTGAAGTTTTAGATAAGACATTACGGGAATACTTCTCTCTTAATGACACAGGTGACGTTTCAAACAAAGTTCTTTGGGCTGCACATAAAACCTTTATTCGGGGTAAATTCATTCAAATTGCCACACAAGCCAAAAGAGACGGTAGGGCTAACATAGAGCGATTGGAATCGGAATATAAAGCTTTACGAACTAAGCACAAAAGAAATCCCTCCAAGGTTCCTATAGATTTACTAGAGAGGGCTAGACTAGATCTTAACCTTGCTCTAACTACCCAGGCTGAAAAGGCACTAAGATGGAGTGGCAATACATTTTATACACAAGCAAACAAATTGGGACCACCACTAGCAGCGAAATTATCTCCCAGTATCATATTCCATACCATGCCTAAAATCAGGATATCAGGTCAACCCCCTACTGCCAATCCTGCTGAAATCCTGGAAGCATTCCGAAATTTGTATTCCAACTTGTATAATTTTCCTTCTCATTTGGATAAAAACTTAATTTCTAGGTTCTTGGATGACCTACCTATTCCAACCCTATCTGACTCACACAGAAGCCTCTTGGGAGGCTCCTATTATGGGGGAAGAAGTCAGGAATGTAATTAAAGACCTCAAAAAGAGGTTGGCTCCGGGCCCTGATGGCTTATTTATCCCATACTATAAAGCCTTTGCTGATGTCTTAGTCCCTTATCTGACCAAATTCTTTAAAGATAAAACACAATGAGATCCCTTGGACACACACCTAAACACAGCATACATTATGGTCATCCCGAAACCAGACAAAAATCCAGAGGAAATCAGTAATAACCGCCCTATCTCCCTTATAAATAACGACATAAAAATCTGACAAAAATTTTGGCCAATCGATTATGATCATTTATTAATTCCTACATTCATAAAGATCAAGTAGGCCTTATCCCAGGCAGACAAAGTCTAGATCAAATTAGAAGAGCAATCGACTTAGTATCATTGCTACAATCAAATTGGGTTGGAGGTAAAAGGCAGCAGGGTCTCCTCCTGTCATTGGACCAACAAAAGGCCTTCGATACAGTGTCCTGGCCATATTTATTCACACTTATTGAACGTTGGGGTTTTTGTGAGTGTTTTACGGGTCTTTTACACTCGCTTTATTCTAGCCCTAAAGCATTAGTTCATCTACAAGGTCACTACTCCAACCCATTTAATATTACAAGAGGCACTAGGCAAGGATGTTCACTTTCTCCTCTCATTTTCACTGTGGCCATTGAAACTCTAGCTATAGCCATCCGACAAAATACAAATATTAAAAGGGTAACATGTGGTTCTCAAATGCATAAATGTGGGCTCTCTGCGGATGACATACTTCTTTTTGTGACCTTTCCACTAATCTCCCTTGCCAATATCTGCCTAGTCCTAAATAGTTTTTCTAAAATTTCAGGCCTTACAGTCAATTATGCAAAATCTTGGACCCTAATGTTTCACTTACTCCCCAAGAAGTTTTGTTAATAAAACAATCATTCAATTTTGAGTGGAATGACACCTCAATTAAATATCTGGGTGTTACATTGACGGCCCAAGTAGAAACTTTATATTTACATAAATTATCCCCCACTATTCAAGAAGTTCGGAAACTGTCTTTCAACTTGGTTCATACATGAATTGTCATGGTTAGGCAGGATCAATTCGAACAAAATGACATTACTCCCTAGAATCCTATATTATTTCAGGTCTCTCCCTATCCCTTATGGAATATACGGTACAGCGCTCCAAAAAAATTGAGGAAAAAAATCTGACTGTGAACAGATCTTGTGTATGACTATAATAGCTGGTGAGTAATGAGAATTAAATCTCACAATAACAAATTATAGCGAAAAAAAAAAAACAATCATGTGACACAAAAACATAAATAAATCTGGGTGCAAAAACAGTTAAGGGGAAATGGAGAAGAAAAGTCCCACTACATGGAATGAGTGAAAAAATATATAAAATGAGTGAAAAATTACATAAAAAATTAATCCTCATGGGATAAAGATGTCCTTACGAAGGTAATCTAAATGTTCATCCGAAAAAAATGGGTAGAAGAATAGAGCGAACTTCATCCACCAGAAAAAGGCACCCAGGAGTAGTATTGCAGTCTCCCTATCCCTGTCTGGAAATTCCAGTTGAAAAAACTTCAGGGTAAGATAGTCAAATTCACATGGAACACCTCTGGTCAGGGTCCTTTGAAAAAGTCACATGACCAGTGACGCAATGCGTCGGGTGGAGCCTTGTGATGTCAGTTCTGGTGGTGTTTTAACAGAAGTACGGTGAGGAGGCCTGTGTGTCACTACTCCCATTGCTTTTTACTGCGGTTTTTATCCTTACTTGATGTAAGCAGTTTTACTAAATACATTTACTTTTCATTTGGCAATATTGCACTATGGCTGTTCTTTGTTTCCTTTGAGCGCCATTTATATAAGTAGTGCCATTCCTTGGAGCAAGCTGTTTCCTCTATATCATGGGTCTTCAAACTACGTCCCTCCAGTTGTTCAGGAACTACAATTCCCATCATGCCTTGTCATGTCTGTGAATGTCAGAATTTTACAATGCCTCATGGGATGTGTAGTTCCGCCACAGCTGGAGGGCCGTAGTTTGAGGATCCCTGCTCTATATGTTGAATTACCCAAGATGTTTTGATGCCAAGTTTTGGACATAGTTCTTCGTCTTCACCTGGAACCTGGATGCCTTTACAGATCCATCAGAAGGATTCCTTATCTGATGAGCCTTGTTTGACCCTTGGGTCATTGTTGGAGGTGAGCGGCCAATTCATAAATGGCCTGCTTTTATTTTTGCCGTAAAGACTGTGGAACTTGGCTACATATTTACTGGCAGCTCCTACAGCCATATTGGTGGTTGGTTCCAGACCTCTTTTAATGACAGTTTGATGTAGACTTCTCCTTCTGTCCAAAAACGTTTTACTGGGCTTACTTCCATCCAGGTTGCCTAATAGCCCTTCACTGGATACAGCAATCTCTACCTACCTCCATCGAGCTGTATACTAGAATTAAGGATGTGGAGTCCCTTACAGCACACCTTGCTGATAAGCTAGAAAGTCACAGAGCAGTATGGGAGCCCTGGCACTTGCGAGAGGATGCTCTATGAGATCTATGTATTCCTACTTATGTTACCATATCATTGTTCTTTTCCTTGTCAAAATATCTTTATTGAGAAGATAATGGTTCGTACAAGATCAGTGAGTAGATAGAATACATGAAAAGCATATTACATGTAGACAAGAACATTGTACATCTGATGAGGCATTTTTCCAGTGGTCTATAAATGGGTAAGTATGTTGTGGAGTCCATATGGTTGTTTTTGCCTGACCTGCTGTAAGGTGCCTCATCTGTCATGAGCAGTCCTGGAAATGATAGGGCTTATAGTTCATGCAAGTGTACCAATGCGTACATCAGGGAGCTTCAACAGTACCTACTCATAAAACAATATTAATAACATTAGTAACAATATCTTTCCAGACTGTCGTCCAAAACGTGGGGAGACGGGAGGAGGGTAGGAAGGGGGGGGGTGAGGGGTGTCTGCAGGAGTGGTCCGGATTTTGTTGTCTGTTGTTCTAGTAAGTGGAGGTTTGCTAAGGATGGCTGGGCTACCATGGCAATATAGCAGCATCAGTATTTACACTGGGTAGAACGTAGTTCAACCAAGGTTTCCATGAACTTTCATATCCGGCTAACGTGTCCTGGTCTATTGCCATCATTTTGGCGTGTGCCGATGCTACATTCATTCTGTTTATTGTTTCGCTGAGGGGTAGATTAGGGGACTTCCACGCTTTAGCCAGTGTTTGTTTTGCGGCTGTGGTAAGCTGTAGGATTAATTTAAATTGTTTGTGTGGGATATTCCCCGGTTTCAGGTTCAATAATGCTAATTTAGGATCAATTGGAACTTTGGTTCCCGTGAGTTGGCTTATTATTTTAAAAATTTCCGACCAGAATGAATGTGCTGTTGGGCACGACCACCAGATATGAAAGAACGTTCCTGGGGATGAGCAACCCCTGAAACAGTGATCAGGGTAGTTTGGTACAAACTTCGTAATTCTGGTAGGAACTAGATACCACCTTGTAAGTACTTTATAGTTAGTTTCGCACGCTATTACATTTAATGACGCTGATTTAGTGTTGCTCCAAATTTGATTCCAATCTGATGTTTCTAGTTCTTGATCAAGGTCCTTTTCCCACTTGCTTACGTAGGGAAGGTTCTCTGTTGTGGAATTGAGCAGTAGTTGAGCGTATACTATTAAGATCCTACCCCTGGTGGGGGGGTCATTTGTACAAAGCTTTTCAAAGGCAGTTAGGCGAGGGGGGTGGGATACGGAATCAACGTATGGCTTGAAGAAATTCTTTATTTGTAAATATTTGAATAGTTCAGATTGCGGTATGTTGTATGTATCGTAAATATTGGGGAAGGACTTAAACGTCGATGAGTCCATTAGCTTGTATAAATTTGTGCAGCCCTTCTTGGCCCATTCTTTAAATGAGTTGGGATATACCCAAGCCGGGTAAAATGCCGGGTTTTTGTGAAAGGATAAAAGTGGAATATGAGGGGATAGAAGTTTGTTTTTGGTCTTTAATTTGTCCCAAAGGGAGAGAGAATGCTTAGTGATGGGGTCATTGTTCTTTTCTCCCAGGAGTGACAAGCTCAGGACTAGGGATGAGCTTCGCGTTTGATTCGAACACATGTTCGACTCGAACATTGCCTGTTCGATCGTTCGTCGAAACACGAACAAAACGGTTCGTTCGTGCCAAATTCGAGTGACGGGCAACGGCCCATAATTCACTGCGGCGTTGATAGATAGATAGATAGATAGATAGAGCAGGGAGGCTAGTAAGTCAGTACAGTTAAATTTACAGTTTGTAGAGAATATATTGACATCCCTAGGAGTTGTCAATATATTTATAAACTGTATAGCTCAGTCAGCTAGATCTGCTATTAGTATCTGTCAGGCAGGAGATTGTGTTTGATGCAGTGCTCTAACGTGTTGTATTGCCTGCATTAGGGTTTACCTTAAACATAGTACTCCATGTTAGTCAACGTGTGCTAGTTAATTGCACATAGACGCATTACCTGTCACTGCAAGTGTGCTATTTATTTGCACAGAAAGGCAGTTGCTGTTAATGCAAGTGGACTATTGAATTGCACAGAAACGCAGTCGCTCTGACTGTGCGTGTGCTGTTTAATACCACCTGAGTGCATTTGGTGTCACCGCACGTGTGCTGTTACATATCACCTAAGCGCATTTGGTGTCACCGCACGTGTGCTGTTACATACCACCTGAGCGCATTTGGTGTCACCGCACGTGTGCTGTTACATACCACCTGAGCGCATTTGGTGTCACCGCACGTGTGCTGTTACATACCACCTGAGCGCATTTGGTGTCACCGCACGTGTGCTGTTACATACCACCTGAGCGCATTTGGTGTCACCGCACGTGTGCTGTTACATACCAGCTGAGCGCATTTGGTGTCACCTCACGTGTGCTGTTACATATCACCTGAGCGCATTTGGTGTCACCGCACGTGTGCTGTTACATACCACCTGAGCGCATTTGGTGTCACCGCACATGTGCTGTTACATACCACCTGAGCGCATTTGGTGTCACCGCACGTGTGCTGTTACATATCACATGAGCGCATTTGGTATCACCGCACGTGTGCTGTTACATACCACCTGAGCGCATTTGGTGTCACCGCACGTGTGCTGTTACATACCACCTCAGCGCATTTGGTGTCACCGCACATGTGCTGTTACATACCACCTGAGCGCAGTTAGTGTCACTGCACGTTTGCTGTTACATACCACCTGAGCGCATTTGGTGTCACTGTACGTGTGCTGTTACATAGCACCTGAGTGCAGTTAGTGTCACTGCACGTTTGCTGTTACATACCACCTGAGCGCATTTGGTGTCACTGTACGTGTGCTGTTACATACCACCTGAGCGCAGTTGGTGTCACTGCACGTGTGCTTTTACATACTACCTGAGCGCAGTTAGTGCTACTGTGCTTGTGCTGTTACATACCACCTGAGTGCAGTTAGTGTCACTGCACGTTTGCTGTTACATACCACCTGAGCGCAGTTAGTGCCACTGTGCTTGTGCTGTTACGTACCACCTGAGTGCAGTTAGTGTCACTGCACGTTTGCTGTTACATACCACCTGAGCGCAGTTGGCGTCACTGTACATGTGCTGTTACATACCACCTGAGCGCAGTTAGTGTCACTGCACGTTTGCTGTTACATACCACCTGAGCGCATTTGGTGTCACTGTACGTGTGCTGTTACATACCACCTGAGCGCAGTTGGTGTCACTGCACGTGTGCTGTAACATACCACCTGAGCGCATTTGGTGTCACTGTACGTGTGCTGTTACATACCACCTGAGCGCAGTTGGTGTCACTGCACGTGTGCTGTTACATACCACCTGAGCGCAGTTGTTGTCACTGTACGTGTGCTGTTACATACCACCTGAGCGCAGTTGGTGTCACTGTACGTGTGCTGTTACATACCACCTGAGCGCAGTTAGTGCCACTGTGCTTGTGCTGTTACATACCACCTGAGTGCAGTTAGTGTCACTGCACGTTTGCTGTTACATACCACCTGAGCGCAGTTGGTGTTACTGTACGTATTCTGTTACATACCACCTGAGCGCAGTTGGTGTCACTGCACGTGTGCTGTTACATACCACCTGAGCGCAGTTGGTGTCACTGTACGTGTGCTGTTACATACCACCTGAGCGCAGTTGGTGTCACTGTACGCGTGCTGTTACATACCACCTGAGTGCAGTTAATGTCACTGCATGTTTGCTGTTACATACCACCTGAGCGCATTTGGTGTCACTGTACGTGTGCTGTTACATACCACCTGAGCGCAGTTGGTGTCACTGCACGTGTGCTGTTACATACCACCTGAGCGCAGTTGTTGTCACTGTACGTGTGCTGTTACATACCACCTGAGCGCAGTTGGTGTCACTGTACGTGTGCTGTTACATACCACCTGACCGCAGTTAGTGTCACTGCACGTGTGCTGTTACATACCACCTGAGCGCATTTGGTGTCACCGCACGTGTGCTGTTACATATCACCTGAGCGCATTTGGTGTCACCGCACGTGTGCTGTTACATACCACCTGAGCGCATTTGGTGTCACCGCACGTGTGCTCTTACATATCACCTGAGCGCATTTGGTGTCACTGCACGTGTGCTGTTACATACCACCTGAGCGCATTTGGTGTCACCGCACGTGTGCTGTTACATACCACCTGAGCGCATTTGGTGTCACCGCACGTGTGCTGTTACATACCACCTCAGCGCATTTGGTGTCACCGCACGTGTGCTGTTACATACCACCTGAGCGCAGTTGGTGTAACTGTACGTGTGCTGTTACATAGCACCTGAGTGCAGTTAGTGTCACTGCACGTTTACTGTTACATACCACCTTAGCACATTTGGTGTCACTGTACCTGTGCTGTTACATACCACCTGAGCGCAGTTGGTGTCACTGCACGTGTGCTTTTACATACCACCTGAGCGCAGTTAGTGCCACTGTCCTTGTGCTGTTACATACCACCTGAGTGCAGTTATTGTCACTGCACGTTTGCTGTTACATACTACCTGAGCACAGTTAGTGCCACTGTGCTTGTGCTGTTACATACCACCTGAGTGCAGTTAGTGTCACTGCACATTTGCTGTTTCATACCACCTGAGCGCAGTTGGTGTCACTGTACATGTGCTGTTACATACCACCTGAGCGCAGTTAGTGTCACTGCATGTTTGCTGTTACATACCACCTGAGCGCATTTGGTGTCACTGCACGTGTGCTGTTACATACCACCTGAGCGCAGTTGGTGTAACTGTACATGTGCTGTTACATACCACCTGAGTGCAGTTAGTGTCACTGCACGTTTGCTGTTACATACCACCTGAGCGCATTTGGTGTCACTGTACGTGTGCTGTTACATACCACCTGATCGCAGTTGGTGTCACTGCACGTGTGCTGTTACATACCACCTGAGCGCAGTTGGTGTCACTGTACGTGTGCTGTTACATACCACCTGAGCGCAGTTAGTGCCGCTGTGCTTGTGCTGTTACATACCACCTGAGTGCAGTTAGTGTCACTGCACGTTTGCTGTTACATACCACCTGAGCGCATTTGGTGTCACTGTACGTGTGCTGTTACATACCACCTGAGCGCAGTTGGTGTCACTGCACGTGTGCTGTTAGATACCACCTGAGTGCAGTTGGTGTCACTGTACGTGTGCTGTTACAAACCACCTGAGCGTAGTTAGTGTCACTGTGCTTGTGCTGTTACATACCACCTGAGCGCAGTTAGTGTCACTGTACGTGTGCTGTTACACACCACCTGAGTGCAGTTAGTGCCACTGTGCTTGTGGTGTTACATACCACCTGAGTGCAGTTAGTGTCACTGCACGTTTGCTGTTACATACCACCTGAGCGCATTTGGTGTCACTGTACGTGTGCTGTTACATACGACCTGAGCGCAGTTAGTGTCACTGCACGTTTGCTGTTAGTATTACTTTTTTCTGAGTAAGCTCATGTTGTGCAGGGACATTTCTAAACACGTGCCTTACTATAGACACCCAGCAGGTACCATATTTAAAAGGATTTTTTTTTTCACTTTAAGCATCATTAAAATCGCTGCTCAAGAAAAAAACTACAGTTTTTAAAACTTTATTTCCATTGATACATGTTCCCTGGGACAAGACCGGGGTTCTCAAAGACGTTTTCCATCAATAACTTGCATATTGGACTTTAAAATGAGCACTTATGAATTCGAACGTTCGAGTCCCATAGACTTCAATGGGGTTCTAATTGTTCGTACGAACGGACGGTCTGTTCGAACGTTCTGGTGTGAACCGAACCCGGGGAAGTTCGGCTCATCCCTACTCAGGACGCTACCCTTCTTGTTCATTTTTCTTTTACCCTCTTTTCTTTCTGTCATTATTTGGACATCTTACAAGGGCATTTGGCTGTGTGTCAGGCTTCAATCCTGGGTCCTGTCTTGTTGGTATTGGTTCCTTTGGGTTAGGCTCGGCTCTTTCTGCTCATAAAATTTGTTTGCTCACCGTATGGTTTCTATGATATTATTGTACATGTTATTTGAAGTCTCTGTGCTGTTGCACCTATTGAATCCTCCTTGATTTATTCTTTTCTCTCTGTATATAGGCCAGCTGTTAGCCCCATATTTAGGGGCTGACCCAGCCACCCTGTCAGGCCCTCTGTCTTGGGATTGGTCAGATTCCCTTAAGTATAAAGATCAAGATCCAAGTTTCCCTCCTAGTCTCTACCCACTAACTTCTAGAAGCCTCTAGAGGGAGAGGTACCAGAAACCTGTCATGTGGAGCCATCCAACCTGACCTGCAGTAACCTGACCTCATTATAAACTCACATGGCTACCAGACCAGACCATATAAATGTATATATATATATATATATATATATATATATATATATATATATATATATACACACACACACACACACAGTTCTTGGCAAAGATTTTAGGCAAGTGTCTAACCACAGATCTTGTGTGGATGTAAGCTACCTCAAATCCTTCTGTCTCTTCATGTAATCCCAGACAAATTTGATGATTTTGAAATTAGGTCTCTCTGGAGGCCAAACCATCACTTCCAGTATTCCTTGTTCTTCATTACGCTGAATGTACTGTAGTTCTTAATGGCATTGGCTCTAGGTTTGCAGACAATGCCCTGCTGCAGAATACATTTGGGGCTAATCACAAGTCTCCCTGATGGTATGGCATGATGGATAATTATCTGCCTGTGTTTCTTAGCATTGAGGACACCATTGATCCTGTCCAAATCCCCAACTGCATTTCCAAAAATGCAGCCCCAAACTTGCAAAGAACTTCCACCATGCTTCACTGTTGACTGCAGACACTCATTATTGTACCGCTCTCCAGCACTTCAGCAAATAAACTGCCTTATGCTGCATCCAAATATTTCTAACTTTGATTTATTAGCCCAGAGCAATTGCCATTTTTCTGCACTCCAGTTCCTATGTTTTTGACCATAGCTTTGTTTGCACATCGGAGATATGCATTTTTGGCCTTAGTTCTTTCATGCAGACCACTTCTGGCAAGACTTCTCCTGACAGTACATGGGTCCCACTGGTTTCTGCCAGTTCTATGCTTATGGCACTACTGGATATCTTCCGATATTGAAGGGAAGTAAACATGTAGTTTTAATAAATCAACCCTGATGTGTCTTTCATCTAGCTGCATTAGGTTTCCTTGGCTGACCACTACAGTCCTCAACATTGCCTGATCAATGGTGTCCTTAATGCTGAAAAAAACAGGCAGATACTTATCCATCATGCCATACCATCAGTAAATCATGTTATTGGCCCCAAATATATTCTGTAGCAGGACATCAACCCCAAACATGCAGCCAACGTCATTAACCACTTGCCGACCGTTTCACGCATTTATACGTCGGTAGAATGGCTTGGCTAGGCAAAGCAACGTACCCGTACGTTGCTTTGAAAAGCCTGCAATGCGAGCATGCGCACCGCAAGCTCCGTGACCGTGCCCATGGGACCTGCGGCCTCGATGTCCGCGGTATCCTGCGATTGTGTCACGGAGCTGCAGAATGAGGGGATGTCTGTGTAATCAAGGCATCTCTCTGTTCTGCCAGTGATCGGGAGCAGCGATCAGTGTCATGTAACATGTAGCCCAGCCCCCACACAGTTAGAATCACTCTCTAGGACACACTTAACACATTCTTCGCCCCCTAGCGGTTAACCCATTCCCTGCCAGTGTCATTTACACAGTAATCAGTGCATTTTTATAGCACTGATCGCTGTATAAATGACAATGGTCCCAAAATAGCGTCAACAGTGTCTGATGTGTCCGCCATAATGTTGCAGTCATGATAAAAATCGTGACTGCAACAAAAAACAAAAAAATTAAGATACAACGGATGCCATTCAGCGGATCCGGGGGACCCGATGTCCGCTGGCCACCCACGATTGTTCCGGGGAGAGGCAGATCACATTCTGACAGGGGAGAAGATGGAGAACTTGTGTTCCTGCTATGCAGGAACACCAATCCCTGTCTTTACCCAGTCAGAGCAACCCCCCACAGTTAGCAAGTACCCCCTAGGAACACACTTAACCCTTTGATCGCCCCTGATGTTAACATATTCCTTGCCAGTGTAATTAGTACAGTAGCATTGCATTTTATTAGCACTGATCACTGTATTAGTGTCACTAGTCCCCAAAAAAGTTTTCAGTTAGGTGTCCGATTTGTCTGCCGCATTGTCCACTAAAACATTCCTGCAAACCAATCAATATACGCTTATTGGTATTTTTTTTACCAAAAATATGTAGCTAAATACATATTGGCCTAAATTGATGAAGAAATTTGATTTTTTGATTTTTTTATTGGAAATGTATTATAGCAGAAACAATACTATTTTTTTTTTCAAAATTGTGGGTATTATATTGTTTATAGTGCAAAAAAAAAACGTAGAGGTGATCAAATACCACCAAAAGAAATCTCTATTTGTGGGAAAAGAGGACGAAATTGTCACTTAACCACTTCCCGCCCGGCCAATAGCCGATTTACGGCCGGGAAGTGGTTATGAAATCGTGACTAGACGTTCTCAAACGTCTAGCACGATTTCATGCTGCACGCGCCCGTGCGGGCACGCAGCGCGGCGATCGGTGATGCGGGTGTCAGTCTCACACCCTGCACCTCTGATCTCGGTAACGAGTCTCCGGCGGAGCCTCGTTACCACGTGATCAGCCGTGTCCAATCACGGCTGATCACGATGTAAACAGGAAGAGCCGCCGACGGCTCTTCCTCACTCGCGTCTGACAGACGCGAGTACAGGAGAGCCGATCAGCGGCTCTCCTGACAGGGGGGGTTCGCGCTGATTGTTTATCAGCGCAGCCCCCCCTCGGATCGCCACACGGACCACCAGGGAGTGCCCGCACTAGACCACCAGGGAACTTAAAAAAAAAATAAAAAAAGGAAGAAAAAAAAAAAAATCAGCAAGAAAAAAAAAGGGGCAGTAAAAAAAATGATGCCAATCAGTGCCCACACATGGGCACTGATTGGCAACATTGATCCATCAGTGCCACCCCTCAGTGATCATCAGTGCCACTCCAGTGTCTGTCAGTGCCACCCCACAGTGCCAATCCATGCCCAGTGCCCACCTATCAGTGCCCACCTGTGCCACCTATCAGTGACCACCTGTGCCACCTATCAGTGCCCACCTGTGCCACCTATGAGTGCCCACCTGTGCCACCTATGAGTGCCCACCTGTGCGGCCTATGAGTGCCCAGTGCTGCCTATGAGTGCCCATCAGTGCCGCCCATGAGTGCCCATGAGTGCCGCCCATGAGTGCCGCCCATGAGTGCCCATCAGTGCCCCATACCAGCGCCGCCTATCAGTGCCCATCAGTGCTACCTAATCGGTGCCCATCAGTGCCACCTCATTGGTGCCCATCAGTGCCACCATATCAGTGCCCGTAATTGAAAGAGAAAACATACTCATTTACAAAAAAAAAACAGAAAAAAATAAATACTTTGGCCCAGATTCAGGTACATCTGCGCATTATTAGACCGGCGTAGCGCACCGCCTTTACGTTAGACTTGCGCAATTTTGCCGCGTAATCACCCTATTCTCGTAGCTTTTGCGCAGGAAATTGCGCATACGTAACGTTTTTTCAGAGGCGTAAGGAGTAATACAAATTGGGAAGGACGTGGGCGTGTTACATTGAAATGAGCCGTGACCCCATGCAAATGAAGGGCCGGCCGGCTCGCGCATGCGCGCTTGAACGAGACCATGTCAGCTCCGATGTGCGCATGCTCACAACTTGGGAGCGGCGCAATCAGTGAAATTGGAAATGGACTAGGGCAATGTTGTGAACTACGCAAACAGTATAAATAGACACACACAAACGCACTTCCTTTGCAAAAGTACATCCCTTTGTCCCTTCCCATTTAACCAAGTGCTTTTGTTCTTGTTGTTCGTTGCGGTGTGTTTTGTAGTTGTCAGATTAGTGTTCTGTGTGATCAGGTGTTTGTTAGTAGATTTTTGAAAGTGGTTTTTGATAAGTGTTTGAGAGACTGTTTGTTTGATTGATATATTTCTTTTTGTTTCTTTTCCTGCTGTATTTTTGTTTTGTTTTTTGGGGACTGTTTCTTGGTGAGTAGTTTTCTCTGTGTGTGTGTGTTTTTTTGTGATTGGTTGTGCTTGTTTGTGTGCGTGAATTTTGTTGACTGTGACTGTTTTTTTTTGGAAGGATGACTAAGAGAAAACGAAAGCTGAATTTTACAGTTGTGGAAAAACAGATTCTTGCCCGGGCCATTAGCGAGTATGGGCGTTTCCTCCATGGCCCAGACAGTGCCAACACCACCCCGGCCAGGAGGAGGAAGATTTTGGATAGGATCACTGACCAGGTGAATTCAGCGGGGCAGGGGGAGACACGGACCAGGTCTGGGATTGACAAAAAAATCAATGACCTCCGGCGTCTGGTCAAAAAGAAGTTGGCCAGAATGCATGCCCATGCCAGGGGCACAGGAGGGGGCCCACCATGCCGTATTAGCCTGACAGCGGAGGAGCGTGCGGTGGCCCTGACCTTTCATCGGCATGAAGTTGAGGGCCTGCCCGGCTTTGACTCAAGTCCCGAGCCCGTGGTGCCAGGTAAGTTGTTTTATTTTTTAATATCAGGTGTGTAGCATGTGTGGGGGAGGGGGTGAAAGGGAATATGTGGCAAGTGTGTGGATCCACCAACCTGTGAATGTTTTGTGTCATCCACAGATGTGCAGGAGGGTGCAGGGCCATCTGGCCTGACCGCACCAACCCCAGGACAGCAGCCTAATGAGGCCCCCCCAACAAGGCCGGAGTCCGCGGAGGAGGTTCAACAGGAGTAGGACAATCATGAGGAGGAGGAGAATCATGAGGAGGAGGAGAATCATGAGGAGGAGGAGTCCATGTCAGGCACTGGACGTTTGGGTTTTGAGGACTCCTCCCCTCTGGCTGGCAGCAGGCAGGCCTCCCTAAGGGGGAGCCCCCCCCCCTCCTCCCCCAACATGGCTCCCCTCACAAGGGCCTCCCCTTCTCCCCGGCCACAAGCATCAGCTGGAGGCAGGATGTCATCCCAGACCACCAGGGGGTTGGCCGATCTCCTGCCCGCCACCCTGAGAAGGGACCAGTTCCTCCAGACCCGCCATCTGGGACAGGTCAGCCAGACATTGGTGCGGATGGAGGAGAGCCTGTCCTCCATCAAGGATACGCTGGGGAACCTGGACTCCCACTCCCGGGCTTTCACAACCTGCCTAAACGAACTGCAGACGACATCAGCAGGCGTTGGGCAGGATGTGAGGGCCCTTACCCTGGCTATCCAGGCAACATGGCAACACTTGGTGCTGCCCTGGACAGAATTGCCGTGGCCTTGGAGGGCAGGCCACCAGGTGGGCAGAGATCAGGGGCTGATCCTCCTTCCCCGGTTTTACCCCTTCCCCATGAGTCTCCCCTGAGAAGCCGGGGCCGTGGCCGGGGGCGCCCCAGGCGTGGCTCACGCAGAGGGCAGTAATTTGTTTTTCCCCCATTTTTTTTTTTTTTCAATTTTTTTTTTTTGTCATTTTTTTTTTTTTTGCTGGACATTTTTTGCTTTTGCTGGTAATTTTTTTTTTTTGTTGTTGTGAATGCTGTGTGAATGTGGGGGTGACATTCCTGCTGGAAAAGGGGTGTCACCCTCTATTTTGGTGGAGAAGGGTTCCCCAGGACCAGGGAGAAGTGATCCCCAGGTCCGTGTGATTGGTGTATGAATGTTCAGTGACATAATTGGAGCCTTGGCGTGGCGTTGCTGCTCACAAGTCCAGCATGGTGGACTGGTGCCAATCCAATTTGATGTGGATGTGGGGTGTGTGTGCTAGGGACCACAGTGGTGTGCATGCATGCATTCTCATTGTGCCATGATTAATGTGTATGTTTAACGTGCAAAGATGCCCAATGTGAGCTGTCTCCTGGCTGCTCTTCCCTCAGAAGACGGGGTAGCCTCGGTTAGGGGGGGGATTGTCTGGTTCAGGGGTCAGGTCATCACGTAGGTCAATCTGCAGGCCCTTTCTTTCTGCAAAGTTGTGCAGCATGCAACATGCACCGATGATCTGGCACACAAAGTTTGGGGAATACAAGAGGGTACCCCCAGACTTATCCAGGCATCGGAAACGTGACTTTAGGAGGCCAAAGGTGCGCTCCACTACTGCTCGTGTTTGGGCATGTGCTTGATTGTATCTTTCCTCTCCTGGGGTTTGGGGGTTCTGGATAGGAGTCATGAGATGGGGTCCCAGTGGATATGCAGAGTCACCTGTAAGGGAAAAGACAGGAGGATGTTAGTCATGCATGTGCCCCTTGTGATGTGCATCATGGGAGGGGATAGTCATGCCTGCCACCCATGTCACTCACCAACCAGCCAGGTGTCCCCATACACGTTCTGAATGAATTCCAATCGGATGTGGCATTGATTGTATATGTAGCTGTCATGGCTGGACCCTGGGTGTTTGGCACGGACGTGCCATATGAGGCCCTGGGCATCGACTATCACCTGTACATTGATGGAATGCCAATGCTTCCGATTGCGGTACATTTGCTCTGTCTCCTGGGGGGGCTGGAGTGCCACATGTGTGCAATCAATGGCCCCCACAGTGCGTGGGAATCTGGCAATTCTGTAGAAATCTGTCATTGCCTTCAGCCGCAGCTCCTCAGTGGTGGGTTTGATGATTTGGTTGGCCATGCGTCTGAGGATTGCAGGGACAACCTGGTGCACACATCTGCTCATGGAGGACTGTGACATCCCAGCCACCACTCCACTTGTACGCTGAAAAGAGCCACTGGCAAGGAAATGGAGTGTTGCCATGACCTTGACCAGTGGCTGCACTGCATGTGAGCGGTGTGTTGGGCTGGTGATGTCCTCCTGCAAGGTTGTGGTTAATTCCAGGATGACATGAGGGGTGAATCTGAAAATGCGAAACACCTCAGAATCACTCATGCCAAACAGGTCTATGCGGGTACGGTATATCCTCTCCCGTGCCATCCTCCGTGCCATCCTCCGTGCCCTCATCTTTCTTTGTTCATCTAAAGTCAGTAGTATAGCTATGTGCGACGATGCCCCTGGCATGTTGGCATACAGATTGTTGAGCAACACGTGTGACTGCTGAGCTCCTCACTAACAGTGTTGCTTTATCTAACAAGTAGACTTTTTTTCTTTTTTTAGACCAGCTTTTATAAGCTCTAATTTTAGACAGGACATTTTGCTGTTGCGCACACCGCGTAGCCTGCGCTACCCCAACGTTGTTTTGTGGATTCCCGTAAGTGCCTCATTAGCATATTTGACTAGCAAATCAATGGTATGTCTAGCGCACTTTTGCGCGGCAGGATGCTCCAGTCTAACGAAATTACGCGGGACCAAAAAAAGATTTTTTGCGTATCTCGTTCTGGGGATGCCGCGCAACGAAACGCACGTGCACATTTCGACTTACGCACGCGCATCTCCTGTTGCGCAGGCGTAATCGCTCTGTGAATCTGGGCCTTTATTTTTTTTTCAAAATCTTTGCTCTATTTTTAGTTGTTGCGCAAAAAAAAAAAAATCGCAGAGGTGATCAAATACCACCAAAAGAAAGCTCTATTTGTGGGGAAAAAAGGACGCCAATTTTGTTTAGGTGCAGTGTAGCATGACCGCGCAATTGTCATTCAAATTGCGACAGTGCTGAAAGCTGAAAATTGGCTTGGGCGGGAAGGTGCGTAAGTGCCTGGTATGGAAGTGGTTAAACGAATGCAATCCTGTATCACAAAAAATGTCCTGATCATCAAGGATGTAAAACCCTCCAGGGCTGAAGTGGTTAAATAAAAAAAAAAGGTACATATATATTTTTGAAAAAAATTCTTACTTCACAGCATTTATTCACACCTGTCTAAAACTAATAGACAGACAGACAGACAGACAGACAGACAGACAGACAGACAGACAGACAGACAGACAGACAGACAGACAGACAGACAGACAGACAGACAGACAGACAGACAGATAGATAGATAGATAGATAGATAGATAGATAGATAGATAGATAGATAGATAGATAGATAGATAGATAGATAGATAGATAGATAGACAGATAGACAGATAGATAGACAGATAGATAGATAGATAGATCTATAAACTGATATATATATATAGTATATATACACACACAGACGGCAAATTTTTTTTGAAGGATAAATTGTGTATATGTGACATACTACCGCGCTGATTGCATAGACCCAATTTTCAAAAACATATAAAATATATATAAATTAACAAAACATCCATGAACACCAGTGCTGACTCAAACAAAAGCTAACTCAAAAAAAAAAAAAAATATATATATATAATCTTTTAGCAGTCCTGTTAGTGCGTGCTGTTGCACCTACGTATGTAAGCAGTGCCTCAGTCCTTTAAATTTCCAAAGTGTCAAAAAAACGTGCTCTATGCTGTGGTAAAGATGATCTCCGTCACTGTACACCCTTATAGTGTCACCACCACCTCTATTCAAAGATTGCGCTCACCAGATCACGGAAAGGAGAAGCATATAACATCCTTTAAAAACAGCGGTGACCACGCGCTCCTCAATCATAAGTGTCAGACCCAAATAGCTCTTTTGCGTTCACCTCTTATTGAGCTCCCCAAAAAAAAAAAAGCCTCTTATGGTGTAATAAAGTTATGACCAATTTATTTAAAACAAGAAAGCTTTAAAATCACACTCACATGCTCCAATGCCCGGCCGGCATTAGCTTGTCCAGCGTTACTGTTTGTACAGCGTGCTTTCCAACCCTCGGTCGTGTTGCGGTTCAGCGGGCGGAAGCAACAGTATTAAACAGTGGAGGAGGCTGGTACAACAGTTTCCGTAGGTGTGAGAGATAATGCCCATATGCCTCTACATGTTTCGCATGCACGCATGCGTCATCAGGAAGCTAGTTAGCATTTTTTTGAATCAGCACTGTGTTCATGGATGTTTTGTTAATTTATATATATTTTATATGTTTTTGAAAATTGGGTCTATGCAATCAGCGCGGTAGTATATGTCACATATACACAATTTATCCTTTATTTTTTCACTTGGCACAGGTGTTTATAATAACTGCAGCAGATTGGAATTATAGGAATTATAGGTTTTATATTAAATACTTAGTTGCGCCGGTGTCACAACACGTAAGCAGATTTTTTTTAGCCAACATACATGAAACTACGTGGTTTTTAACTCTTTAACTCCACCCTTTGGGCAACTTCTGCTAATGTTGTCTTATGGTTAGCATTGGTTCAGATAATGCGATTCAGATCATACTTTGGATTTTCTTCCCGATGGACTTGTGTACACACAATCGGATAATCCGACAAGACACATTTGTTGACGGAAAATTTGAAAGCATTGTATAAAATATTTGTTGTTGAAAATTCCGACAACAATTGTGCGATGGAGCGTACAAACGATCGGATTATCCGACAAAACCCTGCCATCACACATTTGTTGTCGGAAAATCCGATCGTGTGTACGAACGAGGCTTTAGAGCACATGTGCAACAGGATTAATGTAACCATTATTTTTTTACTGACTCCGGTAATTGCAGAAGGAGAAAGTGAAAATTATAAAACTATAAAAGTAACAAGAAGAATCGAATATACCACCTGCATTATAAGCAAGTATAATTTTTTTATTCTTCAGCTTATTCCTCAACTGAAAATCTACATATGATATGATTTATAATACATATAGCATACATTACTCATTCACTGATCTTCCTTAGTCTAATATTCACAAGTGCTACTATGTTAGTCTTGTAATTGCACCTTGCCCCACAAGCAGTTATGTATATTTATTTGTGGGAACCTTTCTATAATATACATTCTAGTGGTTAATCTAGGATAACATGGATGGATGAAATGTTCCTTAAGATGTGGATCTGTATCAAATAAAGACATCAGATATTCAAATAATTGAATACAAAAAATCTGCTTCAAAAGACCTATATTTTCTATTACACTTCCAAGCAAGCCACAAAAATGGGAGCATTTTGCTCCCCATTGATTATAATCAAAATCTTATATCCCTCAGTGTTTACATAAAGAGAGCTGTTTGTTTATACGTCTTGTCGATAAGCCTGCAACTGATTATACATTCTCTTTTCATTTTTTTCCCCGTTTTTTTCATATCCAAGAGAATTATGTATATTTTATGATAACCCAAAATGACTTGTACATAAAAAATACAGACTTTAAAGATAAAAAGGATTAGTAGCAGGTAATGCATTTTCCATGAGTGGCTATAGGGCTCTCTGTTCGAGGATGTACAGTCTGCATACAAATGAACTGATAAAAGTCTGGAGCTACGGATGGGCAGAAAGACTCATGCTTTGCTGAAGATGATTCTTAAAGTTACAATAAATCAGACAGACAGTGTCGGCCTTTGAGGATAAACCTGTGATGGCTTGTTGTGCCACTTCGAATCGCCTCTGAGGCCCAGGGACTAAAAAGTGCCTGGATGTCACATTAAATCTACCGGGAGGATGGAGCACTTCAAAGAAGAACGCAATCAGATCTGATAGAAAATACATTTTCTGAAAGCTACTGAAGAAAAAGTAATCTTTGATGTGGATGTTGAATAACAATTGATATTGTCTTGCCTGACATTTTTCATTATTGCCGTCTTATACAGCCTACTTCATGTATTAAAGTAATATTAACTGTTTGACAGGGACAAATCCTCAAACTATCTCATAAGCAATTGTTTCTGAATAGTCTTAGCCCAGTGTCTGTAAAACCTGTCCCAATAACGGCACTTAAATATGATGCCATACACTTGACTGGCCACATAATATCCAAGTTCGCATCCATGCCAGAAATAGCCCCCCAGGAATACAAACCGGAGCCAAGTTGTTGTGCGCTGTCAGATAATTGCCATGGCAGAATATATTTTCTAGGTCTCCATCGGATGATGCTATTGCCTCAGTAAAATGAAATTAAAAGGAAATGCCCTGATGCAGCAGTATATAGTTTTATTATAACAGAGGTGCTTTTACTTCAATCCATCTTGTAAACAGGATGACATTACACATTCGGCTGTTCTCTGAGCGTTAGTGACTGTGACAGAAATCATGTACAGTCGCTGCGCCAGGTGGAAGACAGTGATGATGAGCATGACCACACATCAGAACTAAGGGGATTGATGGAAATAACAGAAGAGACACTAAAGCCAAAGAGAAAGAAGCACACTACCTCTGTGAATGAGAAATGTTTCTAATATCTGTAAATCTGAAGAGCATATATCTCAGGATTGACAGTGTACAGAGCTGGTTTAGAACTGCCTGTTCTGTTTTCATCTAGGAGAATTCATATTGTATTTTTTTGTTAATAGCATAGATTTCTGGTGGACTGAAGACCATATAGTCCTGAGTTTATGGTGGCACATGAAAATAGGGAAAAGGTTTACCCTTGCTTAATCATTTAAAGTCAAACATGATTATAAAGTGATTTTTTATGTGTCCTTTTTTCATTTACTATTCATTTATTAAAATGTAATATCAAGTTTTCAGGTTTCATGTTTTATTTCATGTTTTCCAGGCGCACTGTTGGTGGATAAGTGTTGTACCAACCTCAATAACTGAAGCTGAAATGTACACATACAAGGGCAGTGACCCATTTTTGACAGTTAACTCTGTTCAAAGTTTAAATCCAACAAACCAAAGCATACAGACAGGCATTGTCTATTGTTCTCTCTCCATAGCCCATAATCCTCTGGGATGCTATCATAATAGGGTACTTACCAAGGCCGAGATGCCGAGAGCGGTTCGCTGTTGCGACTAAGCGCAGTCTTCCCCCTGGAGTTGGTACAGAGAGGGTGGATGGCACCAAGAGGCACAAGCTACCAGCAGGCAGGATAGAGCTTGCGTGGAAGTCCTGTAGAACTGGAGCAGGGACCGATGGGTATCGGGGTCCAGCAGAAGAAGACAGGTAGAAAGTACAGAGCAGGCTGAGGCTCAAACACAGGTAAGCAGACAATCCAGGATACAGACTGGGGGTCAAGGCACTGGAGACAGGAGGCAAAACCGGGACACAAGCAGAAGGTCAAAGCACAGGAGACTGAAGGTGAATCCGGGTCACAGGCCGAGGGTCAAACACAGGAGGCGGGAACAAAGTCCACAAAACAAGCCGAGGTCGGGTCCAGGAGACAATCAGAGTAAGTCAGGGTCAATCCGGGTCACAGCAGGTGATCAATCAATCAGGAAACAGGAACTTAGGTACAGGAAGCTGAAGACAAACCAGCAATTTCCTTTGGGCATCTGCTCAGCTTTATAGGCAGCCAGGAAGTCATGTGGATGTCATGTGGAAGTCATGTGGTGTGTGTCATGTTCAGCCAGTCTGCAGCTGAAGGTTTCTTTGACAGCTCCCACTGACAACTTTGCTGCCATCTAGTGTTCAGAATTCAATATGTTTCTCTGACAGATGCCTTGTCATGTGTGACATGTACATTTTTCAAACACTTTTGTAAAAAAAATACACTGGATATACAAGGAAACAAACTTATTTAAAAAAAATTAAATGAAAGAACCTGTACAATATGATTTCTTATGCTGCGTACACACAATCGGAATTTCCGACAACAAAATCATGGATTTTTTTCCGACGGAATGATGGCTCAAACTTGTGTTGCATACACACGGTCACACAAATGTTGTCTGAAATTCCAAGCGTCAAGAACACGTGATGTACAACACTACGACGAGCCGAGAAAAATGAAGTTCAATGATTCCGAGCATGCGTCGAATTGATTCCGAGCATGCGTAAGATTTTTGTTATGTTGGAATTGCATACAGACGATGGGAATTTCTGACAAGAACTTTTGTTATTCGGAAAAATTGAGAACCAGCTCTCAAACATTTGTTGACGGAAGTTCCGACAGCAAATGTCCGATGGAGCATACACACGGTTGGAATATCCGAGCTAAAGCTCACATCGAACATTTGTTGTCGGAAATTCTGATCGTGTGTACGCAGCATAAGACCTGTCCCATAATGTTCCAAAGTACCAGAGAAACCATCCATGTGAGGTTCCCCATAATCACAAGAATTAGTTCTAGGACCATTGTGGCTCTTTGTCTTGTTTGAATGATGTAAAAAAATACTTAGAAACTGACACTGCAGTGAAAGGAACATAAATTCCTAAGTATTGAGATATATTTAAAGGAGTTGTAAAGGGAAATGTTTTTTCACCTTAATGCAATCTATGCATTAAGGTGAAAAAACATCTGATGCTGCCGCCCCCCCCCCCAGCCCCCGTTATACTTACCTGACCCCTCGAAAGTCCCGCACGGTCCCGATATCCTCTTCGCCGCTCAGCCTGGCTGCTGATTGGCTAGAGCGGATGGATTTAGAGCTGTGCAGCCATTGGCTGGCGCTGCTGTCAATCACATCCAGTGACACGGTGCGCCGAGGGGCGGGACCGAGTGATTCAGTGAGCGGCTATGGCCGATCGCTGTATCATGGGAGCGCGCCCGCAATTACTCACTACCATGCAAGCTCTCACATGACTATGGTCAGTAATTGTGGGGAGGACCAGAGACAGCCGCCGAGGGACCCCAGAAGATGTGGAGCGGGGCCACTCTGTGCAAAACGAACTGCACAGTGGAGGTAAGTATAACATGTTTGTTATTTTAAAGGATTTTTTTTTTCCTTTAGTAACCCTTTAAATAAAAATAGGAAAATAAGGGAAAACATTAGGTTTCCAACATGAAACATTAAACACTATGGGGTGTCTACTTAGCTCTGTAGTGGGATTATTTGAAGTTTTGGCACAACCAGGCAACTCTAAACATGGCATGATGTCCAAAAGAAACTGAGAAGCAATTCAACTGAAATCTCTATAAGATGTAGGAACATACTGTACATGTGGGGTACACAATAAATCAGAGGAAAAGGCTACATAAATTGTGTGATTCTTATTACTAGCACATGAAAAAAATTGCGCAAAATTTATGCCTTAGTGGAGAAAAAAGGTAACTCTTACATTTTGCACCACCTTCAAGTAACATTTGTTAAAAACAAAACATAATAGCACGTGTTTAAACGGTATGCTAGTCCTTAAATATCCTAGATTCTCTGTGGTAGTGGTGTGATTTAGGAGTTGCCAATTTTCTGTACTTTAGAGATATTCAACTCAAAGAGAGAAAGAACAATCACTGAAAATCTAAATTGTGCATTACTGTATATTGGCCAAAAAAAAAAAAAACTGTTTTGATTGGCTATCAAAACTCATACATATTTGTGGAGCCTGTAAATTCATTTGACATATGAAAACTGTATGCAGGGTATTATTTAAAGAAAAAAATGTATTCCATTCAGTCTTTGTATACCCTGAAAAAGCTACATGGAAATATTATTGATATGAAAAGCCACAAAAAGGTAAAATATGCAGCACAAGCTTCTACATTCCACCTGTGTCTCCTGTCGGTAGATGCAGGAAAGGCTTTCATCAGGGTGATCTGGTCTTTCATGAACCATACACTCATACAGTCGGACTTAGGTCCTAATATGATATCTAACATTATTTTTCTTTTGTCACCTGGGTCTCCTGTCAATAATGGTACTTCTTTATTTTTTAAATTATGAAACAGTTGACAATAGCCCTGACACAGTTTCCGAATATTTCAGGCTTAACTGTTTGCTTAACTCAGACCATATTATCCTTAATCGCTGATGATCTTTTAATGAATATTACCCAACCTCACCTTCTCCATGTCCTCTACAGTCTGAGAGTTTCAACAGTTTGGAACCCATAGTAATTTTAAGGTCAACTGCTTTAACTCAAACATTTTTAATGTTCAACTCCCATCAACAGTGGGTCAATTGAACCTCCCCTCCTTATTTATTCTTCTCCAATATCTTAGGATACATATACCTTCAGATCTTTCTCTTTACATTCTCTTTACCCCTCGTGGGATTTCTTCATTATTTGCATATACCCTATATTACCAACAGTATTGGGACGTCTGCTTTTATACACACAGGAACTTTAATGGCATCCCAGTCTTAGTCCGTTAGGGTTCAAAATTAATACAACAGCTATAAAAGATTTAACTCTTCTGGAAAGGCCTGACTTGCAAAAGTCTGTTTGAAAATTCTGAAAATTAATAAAAGGTGTTTATCAAAAAAAAGATCAGGACCCTGTGCAGGCCAGAAAAATTCCTCTACCCCAAACTCGCTCATCCATGTCTTTATGGACCTTGCTTTGTGCACTGGTGCGGAGACATGTTGGAACAGGAAGGGACCATCCATAAACTGTTCTCACAAAGTTGGGAGCATGAAATTGTCCAAAATGTCTTGGTATGCTGACGCCTTAAGAGTTCCCTTCACTGGAACTGAGGGGCCAAGCCCAACCCCTAAAAAACAACCCCACACCATAATCCCCCTCTACCAAATGATTTGGACCAGTGCACAAAGAAAGTCTAATAAAGACATGAATGTGTGAGTTTGGGGTGGAGGAACTTGTCTGGCTTGCACAGAGTCCTGACCTTAACCTGATAGAACACCTTAGGATGAATTAGAGCAGAGACTGCGAGCCAGGCCTTCTCATCCAACATCAGTGCCTGTCCTTACAATTGCGGAAGAATGGTCAAACATTCCCATAGACACACTCCTAAACCTTGTGGACAGTCTTCCTAGAAGAGTTGAAGCTGTTATAGCTGCAAAGGATGAGCCAACTCAATATTGAACCCTACGGACTAAGACTGGGATGTCATTATAATGTATGTTAACATCTGCATTTTTTGGTTATAAAATAGCACAGCTGTTCACCCTACATTTGAGCAGGGATTCTGACAGCTTTGAAGCTGGAAAAACTCAGAGATGATTACAGCTTCATACACAGCAAAATAGCTAAAGGGAACATCTGTTCCCTGTTCCCTGATCTTCTACCACTTGCCATCCTGAAATCACTTGTTGTGGTCCTAGGTTTACAAGGAACAACTGGGGAGCCTGGTAACCAAAAGGGGGAGGTTTACTAGGGTGGGGAAAGGGCACACCACAAGCACTGTAAAATTGATCAGGTGGCTCTACAGCCATCTGGGTAACTTTTACTTTTCAGCCAGAAGGTAGCTGAGCAAAACAGTAACAACCTTATGACTGCTGCTGGAGATGTGAGCTTGTTTTAAACCCTTCAGACCCTAAGCATACTTAGTATATCCAGAGAGAAGAAGTAGTTATGACCAGAATAACATTTTGTTGGCTAGGTAGAATAAATATACTTGTAAAACAAAGAAATCCCCAAGACTTTACAGTTCGGGTTCGCTCAACCCTAATGACAACCCATTTTGTATGAATGTCCCCCTTTTGAAACTTTTGGAATTCTATTGTATATATGTATTGTACTCTAGAGTGATGGGGCAATGGTTCCAAACAATTAAAAAAGTGTCTTGCTATCTATCTTTATGGCTCTCTCCAAAATTGGCCAAAAATGTGTCTGATACTTTTTAAGTGCAGCCAGGACTGTATTTGCTTGCCAATGACAGTCCCCTTGGACCCCTATCTTAGCCGAATGGGCACTGAAATGGATTCTATCATGGATCTAGAACATCCTTTGGCAGCAGAGTATGACAACATAAACCAAGACACAATTTTTTGGGCCACGTGGACTGTATTCCATTACTCCCTGGAATTCTTAAACGTGGCGTGGTGTCCTCATAAATATTCATTGTCACAGTCACTATAGAGTTGGATTTGACTTTTTTGCATCTCCATCCACTCCTTCTGAATCCTCCAGCTGTTCCTGCCCAACCTCTCACCTTCCTCCTTTACCCCTACCTACTTCACCTCTTTTAGATACTTTTCCTCTTGTCTGACATTCCTCCATTGAAAAATGAAGACGATAGAATTGAAAACTGTTCAGCAAAAAACAGCTCTATCCAATCATAGGCTGTCTGTGAGAATACCATACTAACATTGGGAGATTCATCCTATGCATAGTATAGATGGAGGAAGCATTTTGTTTTTTGTCTTGTTTTAAATTTATTTTTTTTGCTTTTTGTTCAGCCTGCGAGTTCAATTAAAAGAAAACTATCAGTGTATGGCCAGCTTTAGCTTAAGGCCCTGTACACACGATCGGTCAAACCGATGAGAACGGTCTGATGGATTTTTCCATTGGTTAACCGATGAAGTGCCTACACACCATCGGTTAAAAAAACTATCGTGTTAGAACGCGGTGACGTAAAACACAAAGACGTGCTGAAAAAAATGAAGTTCAATGCTTCCAAGCATGCCTCGACTTGATTCTGAGCATGCGTGGATTTTTAACCGATGTATCCATCGGTTAAATTTAAAACAAGTTTTCTTTTTTTTAACCGATGGATTAATAACCGATGGTGCCCACACACGATCGGTTTGGATTGGTCTGATAAAAACAGTCTATCAGACCGCTCTCATCGGTTTGACCGATCGTGTGTACACGGCCTTACTCCAAGTTCCATTTTCTGATTTATAAATTAGTTTTTCTCTTAGCCAAATAACTTACCAGCATGTATGGGCTCACTGCAGCAGAGAACGGAGGGTGCTGTCGAAAATGCCAGTGAGCGTGAGTGTCATCTCACCTCTCCCTCCTCCTGCTGCGGATTGAGAACCGGTGGGTGTGAGTATCATCTGACCTCTCCCTCCTCCTGACGCGGATTGAGAACCAGGGGGGGGGGGGTGCTGCTGAAAATGCCAGTGAGTGTAAGTGTCATCTATCTCACCTCCTTCGACCGGGCCCCTGGGAACGTTCGGACCCCTGACAGGTGTAATGCCTGTACCCCCGTGATGGCGGCCCTGCCAGAATATCGTTGAAGTGAGGAAGGAAACCCACACATGCAGAATATAGGTACTTCAGGCAGTTAGTGCCATGGTTGGGATTTGAGGCAACGATCCTACTGCTACAAGAAAGAAATGCTACTGTAACTGTCAAGATTTTATGCATAGCAAAGAGATTAGAAACAAATGAAATGTATATAGAGTGTGATTCATTTATAAAAAATACCTTCATTAACTACTGTTCAAAATAAAATAAAAAAAGGTTTTATTCCTCTCTTGTGTTTCTGTAATGCTTATACAAGAAATGGGGTTTAAATCTGTCACGAAGAAAATAAGGTGCAAACAGCAACAAACACTTTTAGGAGGCTTTACACTTCCCCACTGTAATAAAAATGTGCCTTTTGTTGGTACATTATCTAATAGTGCAAAAATATAAAATTGTGTGTTATAACTCACATCTGTAAAAAAAAAACACATATATCAAACAAATAACAGAGTAATAATATGTCTGTCACCTTTCACTGCTTGTACTAACCTTTTTCTGTTATATCTTCATTATCTTCCATGGTGTGCTTTGAGGTTAGTGATAGAACACACACATTTTTATTAGAGAATTTTGAAACATTATTTTGAATGCATTATTTTTTTCTTTTTAGTTTAACATTTTCCTTCAGCCTCTTTATTTACACAGCATGAGACACAAAATTAGGCAAATATAATGTGGCACGTAAAGCACTCCCTTATCTTGTACAGTAAATAGCACTAGTTTTGAACTTTGTAGGCAAGAAAAGTTGATTGTATTTTTGGGGAAAAGAATGCTGTTTTTTCAAATACAGTAATGGAACTTGGTAATCTGTAAAGCATTGTAGAAACTGCTGGCATTATATAAATCCTGTAAACAGGGCCGCTGGTAGAAATCATGGGGCCCCGTACAGCCTACCCGATGGGGCCCCCTTCAGTCCTGCCCCTGGTCCCTCCTTCAGCCCCACCCCTGGCCCTGCCCCCTGGCCCAGCTACTTGACCATGACATGCCAATGCCATAATGCACTGCAGAGACAGTGCCACCCATGCCGCCAATGCCATAATGTACTGCAGACAGTGCCACCCATGCCATGCCGCCAATGCCAAATTGTGCTGCAGACAGTGCCACCCATGCTGCCAATGGCATAATGCCATTGGCAGCATGGGTGGCACTGTCTGCAGCACATTATGGCATTGGCGGCATAGGTGGCACTGTCTACAGCACATTACAGCATTGGTGGCACGGGTGGCACTGTCTGCAGCACATTACAGCATTGGCGGCATGGGTGGCACGGTCTCTGCAGGCATCACTTGCGTTATGGGCCATAATGCATGTGCTACCTGCAGACAGTCCCACCCATGTCGCCAATGCCATAATGTGCTGCAGACAGTGCCACCCATGACCCAATGCCATAACGCATGTGCTACCTGCTGACAGTGCCACCCATGGCGCCAATGCCATATTGTGCTGCAGACACTGCCACCCATGCCGCCAATGGCATAATGCCATTGGCAGCATGGGTAGGCACTGTCTCTGCAGGCAGCACATGCGTTATGGGCAGACAGAGCAACCCATGCTGATGCCGCAGATGCCAATCATGCCATAATGTATACATGCTGCTGCTGCAGTAGTAGTAGTAGGAGGAGATCTTGAAGCCCCCCAAGCACACATCTGTGTAATTTTTATCTGCCTGGGCCCAAGGAGTCACTTCTTTCCTGATGACTTCTGCTGCCTGGACTTGAGGGTCAGTTAGATGGGATCCTTCAGCTGACATTCTCCCCTGCCGCTGCTCACCTGAGTTGTCTTACTGCTACTTCTCATGCGCACAGAGAGACTTCAGAGACAGGAACCATCGCATAGACGATGCGCTGGCCGTGACTTAAGCCAGCACGAGAGAGCAGGCACGGAAGAGGTATTCTTCCACTCCCGAAATACACAAAATAGTCCCTTCTGTCCCTGCTGCCATCCAATACTTCAAATAGCAATCAGAAACAAACAAAAAAAAACGTAAAATCTAAATTGGGGGGGGGGGGGGGTAAACGGTTGTGGCGGTTGGGCATTTGATCAGGTTGCCAGGGCTCCCTGCTTGCCAGGCCCGGTACAACAGGGCCAGTTGTACGGGCCTATCAGCAGCCCTGCCTGTAAATAATAATATAATAACAATAGTAGGGCACTTGCACATGCAGCAAAATTATATACATAAGGTACATCCAGGGACATAAGAACAAGGATTGCAGAAGTCATACCTATTTTTTGTCCCCTGTTCCAGGAATGGCCCAGGCAGTTCCTGTTTATCCACATTTACAAAGTTGCACAGAAAATACAGTAACGCCACAATGCAGGATGTCGAAGGTGGGACAATTCCTCATGAGTTCCATCTAATGTTTTTGAGCAGGTGATCTCTGAAGCTGATTGGTTGCTAGGAAGAGCTGCAACAGATTTTGTATGCTCCAGTTTCAGTAGATTTTTCCCAGTAGTACCTAATACTGCCCCCTTAAATCTGTGGCTAGCCAGTCAGCTTCTAACTTTAGATTGTTCAGTTAAGCTTTGACAGTAAAACCTGGAAGCTGATTGGTTTCTATGAAGAGCTGCACCAGATTTTGCATGCTCCAGTTTTAGTAAATTTCCCCCCAGTGTTACCTAATCCTGCCCCTTTAAGCCTTTGGTTTACTAAATCCAGACCCCTGAACTATGTGTGTTACCTAATCCTGACCCCTAAACTCTGTATGCTACTTAATCCTGCCCTTTAAGTATGTGCGTTAACTAATCCTGACCCCTGAGCTCAGTGAATTGCTTAAAGAGTTTGTAAACCTTCCTGTATTATTTGTATTGTGAGGGATTAACTCGGTAGTGGGTGTGTGTGACCCCCTCTATGGGTTCACTACACGCTGAACTGTACAAAAAGGCACTTGAGGATGACTGAAAACAAATTATATGGTTTATTTTTTCATCTTGCGGGATACACGTGCAAGCATCAAAACATCATAAACAAAACAAAACATAAAATAAACCCTTGCCAATTGGGGCGTCTACCTTCCCAACACAGGAACCTACCTATGGAGTCTGGCACAGCCTACTGCTGGGCAGACACTGCTGGTCCTACAGCAGAAAACAACAAAAAAAGTCTCTTTGATATTTCTCACACAGAAATATCAATCAGCACCTCACCTCTTCAGAAGTGCTTGTGACTGCTCCTTCACTCCCAAAGCTCCAGGATGCAGCAATCAGCCGTTATCCTTGGGCTATATTTATAGGGGCTTTAATTGCTTCATTTTGAACAGCTGAAGGCTTCTAACTCCCCAAACCTCTCTGGCCATTTCGACAGCCGACGCCCAATAGTAATTGGTGTATTGTCTACACAAGGCAGAAAAGTATCTTCCATCTGGGACAACACACACAGATACCCCCCCCCCCCCGTCTTGTTTCAACCCTAGGGTTGGGACACAGGTTGCCAGACACGCATGCACTCGGGACAAACCATCTGCATTCCCCATTTTAACACCGGGGCGATGCGTTACAACAAAACTAAATTCCTGAAGGGCCAGGAACCACCTATTTATTCTCCTATTGGTCTTCAAATTTCGGCTGAGGTACATAATAGGGTGTTCCTTGCTCTGTAATATACTCATTTTCAGTTGTAAACCATGCAAAACCTTAATTGGTTTTTCAATGGCCACAAAGGGTTCCCTCGATAGCTCAATCCCTAAAGAACTCAGAGAGTCATAACTAATACCAAGAGCTGACAACACTGTGCTCTGCAATGGATCATCCATTTGGATGCCTTCTTCAGATGCAAACACACCAAGACTGGAATCCTCCAAAGCAAGTTGACACCCAAAAAAATCTGTTCTTCTATGAACTGGACTAAAGTCTGACGCAGAAGACCTCTGATAAAACGATGTTCTAGGCTTTTCTTCCCTTTGGTGCGCTAGACGGAAATCATTACTTGTCAATTCTACATTTCCAAGTTTCGTACGACAGTTCAGACTCACAAGTATGGTGAAAATCTACCAAACCTAATGTAAGGTTTGCAGAAACTGAATCCTCGTCACTTTCTTGAAGCAACTGCTTACTCTGTGCATCACTTGTTCGCACACCCCTATTCTCACCAAGAACTTGACAACTGCTATCGGACACATCATTAACTGAGCTAGACAAAATTTCTTGTCTAGCAGATACAATCACTTTTGAAATTATGTTTATGGCTAGTTGGTCAACTATCTTTGCCTCATAGTCTCCCAAAAATGTTTTAGTATTTGTTTCTTTGAAACCATCGACTATTGGACACAAATTCTCATATTCTTCATTCCTTTCAAGACATTTGGAAAAAGCATCCAATAAATTAGTACATTTAGCTTCTCTGACCACTTCGGTGATGGAGGTTTCACAATGTTCAGAGGGCTCATCTGCCATTACAGATTCTACACTTTGAAAAATAGATTTTACTTCCCGAGGAATCTCGGTAGTTAAGTCCAAAGTATTATCCTGCGTTACTTGCTCTGACAGAACACTTTCTAAAGACTGGGTTTTACAGGATGTGGCATTACCGTTATATTCAAATCCGATTTCATTAACATAAAAATTAACACACTGCTCTTCAACATGCAAATAATTCACAGATGCAAAAATAGCTTCAGTCTGGGTGCATATTTCTTGCAATTCAGATTCCTCAATGACCCTGCTCTGCTGATCATCAATTATGGGAAAGTCATGAATATCACCTGCCTTACTACATTCACAAGGCTCAGTGGATATTGGACACACTTTTTCTACATTTAGTGCAGTGTCAGAATTACGTTTTTCAGCTTTATTTCAATCAAGCAACTGACTGAGAACTGACGAGGTGCAAACCCTTACTTCCTGCACTTCAGCCACTTTATTTGCCCTGAAGCGGTCAGGGATTTCACTTTCAACATCACTTCCAGAAAGTTCAGCTTCATTTTCCATAAAGTCCTTCATATTTAGCTTTCTAAGAATTGCCTCCTCCTCATCGTCATTAACTTCCACACATTCTTCATTATTCATTGTTAGTCCATTCTGAGTGTTGGCTGTTTCCGTAGGACAATCATCAACTTTCACATCTTCATGTTCTGTTTCTGCTTTGGTAATCTTGGTGACACCAGGAACTCCTAACTTGGCAGAGTAGTCCCAAAGAAATTAACACTGATCCATACAGCTCTGGCACACCATCTCATCTGGGGTCTCATCCTCAGAATCGGGGTACGGTCTCTTACATGTGCAGTAGATGCCAAAGAAATTGTCCTTGTAATTATTAGCCAGGTTTTTCTTCTCCTTAACCCGGATATAACTTGCACTCCCACTGTTTGGCATTTCCACAATCGCAGCGAAATTTCCTCTTGGTGTAGAGCTCAAACAGGTCGTGGCTTTCATGACACTTTTTGAGTGTATGTACAGGGCAGACCAGGGGCGGACTGACCATAGGGCAATTCGGGCACGGACCGAGGGCCCGTGGCCAGTAGGGGGCCCCATGACAGCTTCCAATTAGATCTATGCTACCCGTCAATCAGCGCTAGTCCGACGGGTAGACGGGTCCTGAATCAGTGCTTCCTAGTACCAATAGACTGCCGCGCGGGAAGCAGCTGTTGACATACCTCTCGTGATGCGCTCCTCCTCCCCGCCGGCCCCTCCTCTCTCGTCTGTCCGAGGTGATGACAAATGCAAGCACCTGGAGTGGACGGGAGGGAAGGAGGGGCCAGCGGGGAGGAGGAGCGCATCACGAGAGGTATGTTTACAGCCGCTTCCCGCGCTACTCTGCATATAGGAACTAGTAAAGTAAAGTGCACTAGTAAGTGCAGCAGATTGTATGCTGCTCTGTGCCCCAACGCCCTGAATGCTGTCTCTTGCCATATAGTCTGCCCATGCCCTGCTCTCTGCCCCATCCCTGTAGTCTGCCCCCTTGCCCTGCTTTCTGCCTCATGCCCTAATGTCTCCCTATGCCCTGCTCTGTGCCCCCATGACCTGATGACTCCCCAGTACCCTGTCTACCCTATGCCCTGCTCCGTGCCTCATGCCCTGCTCTTTGCCCCATGCCCTGCTCTTTGCCCCATGCCCTGCTGTCTGCCTCCATGCCCTGATGTCTGCCCCATGCTCTGATGTCTACCCTATACCATGTTTGGTGCCTCCTTGCTCTGCTCTGTGCCCTCCATGCCCTGCTGTCTATCTTATGCCCTGATGTCCACCCCCATGCCCTGTCTATACCATGCCCCGCTCTGTGCCCCCATGCCCTGCTCTGTGCCCCCATGCCCCACTGTCTACCCTATGACCTGCTCCATGCCCTGCTGTCTGCCCCCATGCCCTGATCTTTCCCCCCCATGCCCTGCTGTTTACTTATGCCCTGCTCCGTACCCCTATGCCCTGCTGTCTGCCCCATGCCCTTCTCTATACCCCATGCCCTTCTCTATGCCCCGTGCTCTGATGTGTGCCGCCATGCCCCGCTGTCTACCCTATGACCTGCTCCATGCCCTGCTGTCTGCCCCCATGCCCTGATCTTTTCCCCCCCATGCCCTGCTGTTTACTTATGCCCTGCTCCGTACCCCTATGCCCTGCTTTCTGCCCCATGCCCTTCTCTATACCCCATGCCCTTCTCTATGCCCCGTGCTCTGATGTGTGCCCCCATGCCCTGCTGTCTGCCTCCATGCCCTAATGTCTGCATCCTTGCTCCGACGTCTACCCTATACCATGCTCGGTGCCTCCTTGCACTGCTCTGTGCCCCCCATGCCCTGCTGTCTACTTTATGCCCTGATGTCCCCCCCCATGCCCTGTCTGCCCCATGCCATGCTCTGTGCCCCCATGCCCTGATGTCTACCTTATGCCCTGCTGTCTGCCCCCATGCCCTGATCTTTTCCCCCATGCCCTGCTGTTTACTTATGCCCTGCTCCATACCCCCATGCCCTGCTGTCGGCCCCCATGCCCTGCTGTCGGCCCCCATGCCCAGCTGTCGGCCCCCATGCCCTGCTGTGTGCCCCATGCTCTGATGTGTGCCCCCGTACCCTGATGTGTGCTCCACACCCTGCTTTGTGCCCCATGGATTGCTGTCTGCCCCATGCCCAGTTGTCTGCCCCATGCCCTGCTGTCTGCCCCTATGCCCTGTGGCCACATGCCCTGGTCTGTGCCCCGTGCCCTGCTGTCTGCCCCATGCCCTTCTCTATGCCCCCATGCCCCGATGTCTGCCCCACACCCTGCTCTGTGCCCCATGGCCTGTCTGGCCTATGCCCAGCTGTCTACCCCATACTCTGATGTGTGCCCCATGCCCTGCTACCTGCCCCCATGATGTGCCCTGTGATGTGTCCCATGACCTACTGTGTACCCAATGATGTGCTCTACTGTGTGCCCCATGCCCTAATATGTGCCACATTGTGTGCTCAATTTCCTCCTGTGGGCCTTGTGATGTTTCCTGAGCCCTACTGTATGCCTCATGATGTGCCCTGTACCCTGATGTTTGCCATATGATGTGCCCTGCTGTGTGACCCCTGATGTATCATTCAGTGCCCCATAGTGTGCCCTATATGTGCCTCTTGCTCCATGTAATATCCCTTGCTGTGCTCTATAATGTATCCTCTTGCCCCCATGTAATATGCCTTGCTTTGCCTCATAATGTGCCCTGCTGTGCCCCATAATATGAGATTTTATGTTTCCTAATGTGCTCTGCTGTGCCCCTTAATGTGACCTCATGTAATATGCCCTGCTGTGTCCCATTATGTGCCCTCTTCTCCCCATGTAATATGCCCCATAATGTGCTTTGTTGTGCCCCATAATGTGCCCTCATGAAATATACTCTGCTGTACCCCATAATGCGCCCTCCTGCCCCATGTAATGTTCCATGCTGCGCCCCTCTGCCTACCCCTGTAATGTACCCTATATTAATGTTCCCTGCTGTCCCCTTATGTAATGTGTCCTACTGTGCCCCCCCAACCTGTAATGTTCCCTGGTGTTCCCCATAATGTGCCCTGCTGCTCTCCATGTAGTGTGCCCTCCTGCCCTCCACACACACATATTGTGCCCTCCTGTGCTATGACCTGCTAACTTGTATACTTTGCCATGGATACATTATGCTCTGTCCTGCTGCCCCCTGTGCACTGTTTATCTCAAGTTCATCCCAGAATCGAGGCATCCACGCAGTGCAAGCTGGGGGTGGGGCTTTGTGTGGCTGTGGCTTGAGTGTGGGGGGAGACACAGGGGGCCCCATGATCTCCTGTTGCCCGGGGGCCCCATGAGTTGTCAGTCCGCCCCTGGGGCAGACATATCCCAGCAGGCTCCTCTTTATCCAGGGTGCAGGTACTGCAGGCGTACAGCGATTGTCTCTTCACATAACCCAGGGGGTAGGAGCACTTTTTTTAGAATCGCTCCCCGCCAGCACAGCAGACGCCTCATCCTGCAGGGCATCATCCTCCTCCAGGACATCCAGCAGTGACAGGATTGGCTCTTTCTTTACTGCCACCTTCACTTCCTTCTCTTCATCTTCTGTACCACTTTCAACTTCTGCAAACTCTTCGCTGTCAGAATCATCACATGGTAGAAGATGGAAATCCTCAAACCCGGCCTCTTTTTCTTCATTTTCTCTGTTGGTGAAAGAACCGGCACAGAGAGCAACTGCTTCATTCATTAGGTCACTTTTCTCATTTTCAGCATGAGCCTTTGTAGGTTGTCATTTTTTTTAGTGAGAGCTCCTTAGAAACCTTTATGTTCTCTTCCCTACCAGACAGCTCTGACTTTGCTTTCTTTTTCTTCTTCTTTTTCTTTGACTTCAGACTCAAGAAATCTTTGAATTTTTCTTTAACACTTTCAGACAGCTTGTCTGGCTTGCGATGAGACTTCTGGATTAAGTTCTCCTTGCTTTTGTCTTTTAGGGACGGTCGGTGGGAATTTGAACTGTTTGTGGTGCGTCTTCTCTTTAAGCTTTGCTGACTGGCCTTTTCGTGAGCTAAAGAGCCTCTTGTCTGCATATGCCTCGTGACAGGACTCTGATCCTGCTCTGACTTGTCAACGCCAGGGAAATACTTCATATGGTAATGCAGCAATTTGGCTTTGCGAAAAGATCTGGAGCAATCCATAATCTTGCCTTTAAACTTGTTGGGTTCTAGTTCCAAGGTAACAGCTTTGGTAGCTGGATCATCAAATTTCATCAAAGTATTTGCTAACTAGTGTTGAGCAGAAATACGCCATATTCGATTTCGCGATATTGCGCGAATATATAGAAGAATATTCGCGAATATTCGCTAATATCGAATATTCGTGATATTTTATCCCAAAAAAATTTTGCAAAATTTCGCCAATGCGAAATTTCACTAATGCGAAAATGATTGCGAAATTCTCATAAACGGAGATCATTTCCTGTATTACTAAACTAATATGCACTAAACACTAACTCTACTTAAAAGAAAGGAGAATAAGGGGGCAAAAGAAGGGCGGAGAAGATAATCGCGCAATATTCCTTTTGCCGAATATTCGAGTTATTCTGATCGGCTCTGATGCAGCATCAGAGCCAATCAGAATAACTCGAATATTCGGCAAAAGGAATATTGCGCGATTTTCTTCTCCGCCCTTCTTTTGCATCAGAGCCAATCAGAATAACTTGAATATTCGGCAAAAGGAATATCGCGCAATATTCCTTTTGCCGAATATTCGAGTTATTCTGATTGGCTCTGATGCAAAAGAAGGGCGGAGAAGAAAATCGCGCAATATTCCTTTTGCCGAATATTCGAGTTATTCTGATTGGCTCTGATGCAGCATCAGAGCCAATCAGAATAACTCGAATATTCGGCAAAAGGAATATTGCGCAATGCGAATTTTCGGCAACATAAAAGAGTCGCATCAGCTACTCGGCCCAGGGTCTCTCTCTAATCATACCAGCAATGCTTTTAGACGTCGATGGAGATCACTAGGATGTGATCTGTTTTCAAAATAAATTAGAAAAAATACGAATATTCGCCATAGCGAATATTCGCCGCAATATTCGAGTTATTCGCGAATACTCGAATATGCAATATTCGTAGCGAATATTCGCAATGCGAATATTCGTGAGCAACACTATTGCTAACGGTTCTCTACTGTATTTAGCAGAACTGTCAGACCGTTGATTCAGCTTCATAGGAGCTGCTACTGCGAGGACCTCCTCAGCACCTTTTTTACATGAGGGTCTTTCTCTTCTGGTTTGATCTCGTCTGGTTTGACCTCTGGAATGCCATTCACAACATTGGTTTCCACAGGCTCTACAGACTCTTCTACTACTAATGGCGGCTCCTTCACTTCGGGAGTTTCAGGCTCTGCCAGGGCACACTCCTCTGGCTCCACTTCTTGTTCCTCTGGTGAAGTACTACACTCCGGTGATGATTCCGTCTCAACAACAGATGTGGTAACCTCCCTAGCATTATGGTCCTCTGGATTCTCAATCAGAGAGGGATTGCTATCCTTTTCCTCTGTTCTCTCAAATAGTTTCACGATGGCCTCCATTTTCTGCTGGTGTCTCTGTTCCAAGCCTGCAATGCCCTCTTGGTGAACCTGTTGTTGAGCTGCAATGCCCTCTTGGTGAACCTGTTTTTGAGCTGCAATGCTCTGTTGGTGAGCCTGTTGTTGAGCTGCAAGGCTCTCTCGGTGAGCTGCCATGCTCTCTTGGTGAACCCGTTGTTGAGCTGCAAGGCTCTCTCGGTGAGCCTGTTGTTGAGCTACAATGCTCTGTTGTTGAGCTGCAATGCTCTGTTGTTGAGTTGCATTTGCTATAATCAGCTGTTTCAGCATCTCCTCCATTTTGGGTTTACTTTAACTGCCCGCGGCACTCCACCATGTGTGAGGGATTAACTCGGTAGCGGGTGTGTGTGACCCCCTCTATGGGTTCACTACACGCTGAACTGTACAAAAAGGCACTTGAGGATGACTGAAAACAAATTATATGGTTTATTTTTCCATCTTGCAGGATACACGTGCAAGCATTAAAACATCATAAACAAAACAAAACATAAAATAAACCCTTGCCACTTGGGGCGTCTACCTTCTCAACACAGGAACCTACCATGGAGTCTGGCACAGCCTACTGCTGGGCAGACACTGCTGGTCCTACAGCAGAAAACAACAAAAAAGTCTCTTTGATATTTCTCACACAGAAATATCCATCAGCACCTCACCTCTTCAGAAGTGCTTGTGACTGCTCCTTCACTCCCAAAGCTCCAGGATGCAGCAATCAGCTGTTATCTATAGGCTATATTTATAGGGGCTTTAATTGCTTCATTTTGAACAGCTGAAGGCTTCTAACTCCCCAAACCTCTCTGGCCATTTCTTTTTTTTTTAAATATGTTTTATTGGTTTTAATATATATTAGTACATGTGAAGCAATAACATAAAGTAAAACATCATATATCAGGTATAAGCATATAACAGGTGATGTCACATAGGCGCATAAATACAAGATCACAATATATCAGTGAATAAGTAGTAATCAAACAAGAAATACTTGGGGGGATGGACAAGAGTAGGGATAAATACATGTGGTTGCGATATAACAATATTACGAGCATTTGAAGTATACAAAGACATACCCATAGAGGAAAAAGAAGAAGAAGAAGAGAGAGTGGTAAAGAAAGTCCCCTCCAATCCAAACTTGGTTAAGTATACATCAACATCTTATATTCATTAGATTTTGCGAATTGAGACCAACAAGCCCATTTCTCGCTATAGTGTCTTGAAGTATCTCTAGATTGTGAAATCAACTCTTCCATCTTAGCAATATGGTCAACCCTTCGTAACCAGTCTGAAACTCTAGGAGGAGATGTTTGGGACCACTTATTGGGGATGCACAATTTAGCCGCATTAATAAGGTGAATGATAATAGAATTTTTATATACTGAGCTAGGTAAAGAAGATAGGTGTAGCAAATACTGTCCGGCTGTAAAATCTGGGGTGTAAGAAGTAATTAAAGAAATAAGCTTGTGAATATCAGTCCAGAATGGTGTGATGAGAGGGCATTCCCACCATATGTGGAGAAGCGAACCAGAGTTAGTTTTACACCTCCAACACATTGGGGAATAGTTCAAATTGTATTTGTTAATGACCAAACGGAGTCTTATACCACCTCGAATATAACTTATAGCTGTTCTCCTGAGTTAGGACGTTCAACGAACCTTTGTGTAGGTGGAAAAAAATTGAATCCCACTGGTCATTTGGGATTGAGATTTTCAGATCCTTCTCCCATTTTATATTTGTGTCGTCCATTTGTGGGTCGACATCCGTATTCAATATATCATATTTGAGAGATATCAAATGGTTTTGGGGGCCATTACTTAAGCAAACAGATTCTAATCGGGTCTTTTGCCTATGCCAGATATTCGTGGAACCAAACTTGTTCAGAAACAAAGCAATCCTGTTAAAGTCTTGTTGCGTGATGCCAGAATCCACGAAATTGGAGGAGAAGGTTTCAAATGTCAGTAGGTTACCCCTCTCAAAGAAAGATTCAGCTCTGCATTGGGTAAATGGAAGAGAATTGGAAGATACAGTAGAGTGAGATTTCTGAAAAATTTGGGATTATGGTAAATAGGGGTAAGGGGTCTATATATAGTGGATAAGTTAAAAGTTTTGCACAAGTGCCTAAAAATTTTGAGGGAGGTGTCTGTAATGGGATGAGAGCTAGTTTTTGGTGGGAGCTTAGAAGTGTTAATCCATGGGAGACATTTCAGAGGAATAGGAGTGGAGGATAAATAGTCTTAAAGATCAACCCAATCCTTACAGGGTCTATGAAGGTGCCAATTCACAATTCTAGTCATATGAGAGGCCCAATAATATTTTTTGATGTCCGGTAGTCCAATACCGCCTAGGAGTTTCGGGGTTGTAAGTTTGTCCCACTTGATTCTGGGTTGTCTTGCGTTCCCAATGAACTTCAAGCAGACTTTTTTAATGGCTTTGAAGAAAGTGGAAGGGATCATAATAGGTATTGTTTGGAATAGGTATAAAAGCCTAGGCAAGATGTTCATTTTAACAATATTTGCTCTGCCAAACCATGAGAATAGACCCTTCTCCCATCTGAGCATATCCGTTTTAATCGTATTTAGTAAAGGTATGACATTTTTAATATATAGAGTATCTAAATTAGATGTCAAGGCAATGCCTAGGTAAGATATTGAATCATCCTCCCAAAAAAACGGGAAATTAAGTTGGGGATAGTGATTATTGGGTTAGATAGGTACAATAGAATATCGTCCGCAAAGGCCGCCAGTTTATAGATTTTGTCACCTATTCTAATACCCTTGATGTCCACATTCTCCCTCAGTTTATGCAGGAACGGTTCCAAAATAAGCACAAATATTATTGGTGACAAAGGGCAACCCTGCCGAGTGCCGTTCGCCACTGAGAAGGCCTCCGATAGGTCACCATTGACTTTTATTCTCGCTGTGGGACACAAATATAAGAGATTGATGAATTTCAACATACGATCATGTAGTCCCAGAGCTTTTAGAGCTGCGTGCATATATTTCCCAGGCGATCCTATCGAAGGCCTTCTCCGCATCTAGGGACAGTAGAAAACCCGGGGATTTCGATTTAACAAGCCACTGTTGGATAAGAAGAGTTTTAATAGTGTTATCCTTAGCTTCCCTCCCTGGTGTAAAGCCCGTTTGGTCAAGGGATACAAGCTGTGGGATTAAAGGCAAAAGGCAAAAGGCGATTCGCAATGATTTTGGCATATAACTTAATATCAACGTTTAATAAAGAAATGGGCCTATAGTTGGACACTAGTGTTTTGTCTTTGTTTGGCTTCGGGATTACAACAATATGAGCTTCTAAAAGTTCTTTTGGAAGTGGAGAAGGAAAAGGATCAGAGTTAAACGTTTTAATGAATTGAGGAATCAATAAGTCTTTAAAGGTTTTGTAATAATTAACAGAAAAACCATCTGGTCCCGGGCTTTTGCCAGTCTTAAGTTGTCGTAGAGCCAGAAGAGCTTCAGACAACTCGAGAGGCCTATCGAGATCCCATGAAATGTCCATATTCAGAGGTTTTGGGCTAAATGATTTTAAAAAATCCGAGATTAAGTCTATCCGTGAGGACGGGATTCAGGCGGTAAATTATATTATTTGGAGTAGAAAACCCGGAATTGTTCTGCTATTTCTGGAGTCGAAGTATGTTTATTACCATTCGGGTCAGTAATAGAATATACATTGCCATATTTTTTGGGTGTCGAATTTAAGGATTTGGCCAATAGTTTTCCAGTTTTATTCCCAAATTCATAAAAGAATTTCCTAGAGAGAATGAAATTGCGGTTAACCTTGTTATCTAGAATATGGGACAGTTCTGATCTAAGATTCGAGAGTTCCTTAAGAGTATCAAGTGCTAGTGAGCGCTTATGTAGAAGCTCCAGGGCAGCAATCCTACCAATCAAGTCATCAGTTTGGGCACGGCATATTTTATTCCTTTTGGCCCTCAAGGATATTAGCTGACCCCTAATGACACACTTGTGAGCAAGCCAAACGAACAAGGGATGAGTAATATCGTCAGAATTATATTTGAAGTAGTCAGAGATCTTTGCAGCTGCTGCAAATTGTCAGCGTTACTTAATAAAGAATCAAGTTTCCATGTTCTAGGGGTAATCGGTTTATCCTTGAAGGTCAAAGTTAGGGTGATCGGGTTATGGTCCAACAGAATCATAGGTTTAATTGAAGCGTTTACTATAGAAGTTAAATCGTTTTGGGATAGAAAGAGAGTCTATTCTAGATTAGGTATTGTGAGGAGGAGAGTAGAACGTGTAGTCTTTGGAGGAGGGGTTCAATATATGCCAAGAATCGTGAATCGACAAGCTACATAATAAGCGTTTCACCTCACTTAAGGATTTGTATGAAGATTTGGAAGAGCCAGAGTATGTGTCAAGCAAGGGATTGAGGGCCAAATTAAAATCTCCCCCCAATATCAACGAGCCAGTCGTAAAGGAATCTAGATTTTGAAGAGTATTCCCAAAAAACTGGGTGTGTAATCTATTAGGGGTGTAAATGTTAGCTAAAGTTACCGGTCTATTATGTAATAACCCTTTAAGGAACAGGTATCTGCCGTCACTGTCAAGTTTGGTATCCAATATCTGGAAAGGGCAATGTTTGGATATGAGTACGGATACTCCTTTGGTTTTAGAGTCCGAACAGGTTGCATGAAACATGAGGAAACAATTTGTCAGAGAATGAAGGGAAATTGTCAGTCTTAAAATGGGTCTCTTGTAAAAAAATGATATCTGCTTTAGACCTCTTTATTAAAAGCATGAGTTTGGACCTCTTCTCAGGGATATTGAGGCCTTTAACATTAAGGGAGTAGAACTTGATGTCCCTCTGAGCAGTCTTTTTAATGTTAAGGTGGGTCGTCATGATCGCAACCGGGAGAGAAATAATAGCAGTCACACAGGGGAACGGAATAGGAACAAAGGGGGTGAAGTTAAGAAGTCTGCAACTATAGATGTAAAAAAACAATACCGTATAAATAACAATAAGAGTGAGGAAAAAACATTGGGGAGTAAGCTAATCCCTAAAGGGAGAAAATGAACGGTATGAGAAAAAAAAAAAGTAGTATTTTTCAAGGAATAAATCCAACAAGAACTACTTCATGGGGGTTGGTGTGAACCAGGTCAAAAGATGAATAGCCCAATTGTCATGTCGTTCGCCGCAAACAGACTGGCAAAATAATTAACTGCTGGGCGTGTAAGTGTAAAGTGAATGGATCATTCGCATTCAAATAAGCATTGGGAAACCGAAAATTAACATTGAAAAATATGGACACATGTCCAACATGTAAAAAGTATTTCATTGTTGTTTCCTCAATTGAATGTAAGGCATCAACTCAGTGTGAGTATAAGCAGATAACGAGTATCTGCAAGTAATAACACAATAACCATTTGAGTCAAAAAATAAATAGCTACAAATAAACATAAGAATTAAAAATAAACAAAAGCCTCTCCTCGTCTAGCTTAATGCACGTTTTCAAAACAAAGGAGTAATATCCGCAATGAAAACGGGATAGGTACAATTCGCTCCACCATTCTCAACCCTCCTTCCCCTTCCTCTCCTGTCTTAGAAAAAGGGGTGAGAATATAGGAGAATGCGGGCAAAGCAATAAGACTTTTCAAGAAATCAATTCTACATTACATAAACGCAATCATTTTCTTTTCTTGGTTTCCTGGAGCGAGGTTGATTCGTCGACTGGGGGGATGAATCTTGCTTGTCCGAAGTATTCGGTGGGCTGCCGTCGAATAGTGATCGACGTCTTCTAAATCTAGACAGATTTGTTTCCATGGCATCATCCGGTTTAAAGTTTTTAGTTGTGCTAGTAGGCCTAAACTCCGTGTACCAGTTAGGCAAGTCCATATATGGTATGTCCATGGTTTTGCAAAAGGTATTCAAATCTTCCGGAACTCTCAAAATAGCTGAGTGACCTTGATTGGATGCTTGCAATCCGAATAGAAATTTCCATCTATAGGTGATGTTATTATTCCGCAATGTATCGAGCAGAGGTTTTAAATCGCGTCTGTTTTGTAGGGTGATATTTGAGAGATCTTGAAAAAGCATACTGGTAAAACCTTCAAATTCAATACGAGAACGCAGTTTTGCATTGCGTAGTATTTCTTCCTTTAGTTTAAAGTCATTTATGTGGCAAATAACATCCCTTGGGGAATCAGTTGGCTTACTCTTTGGTTTTAAGGCCATGTGCATTCGGTCCATTTTAATTGTAGACATGGGTGGACGTCCAACAGGTCGTTGAATATACTCAGTATAGCCGTGGCTAGTTGGTCGAAATCGATCGTCTCAGACAAGCCTCTAACCCTAATGTTGTGTCTCCTACTTCGGTTCTCCAAATCTTCGATTTGTCTATTCAATTCTCTTAGGTATAAGGTGTTAGAGTCAACTTTGCGGTTTACATGGCGCAGCACAGCGTTCTGTTGCGCAGTTGTTTTTTCCACCTCAGCAACACGCGCCGTAACTGCGCGTATGTCGATTTTCAGATCTGCTATGGCGGCTGATAAGACATTTTTTATGTCTGCTGCAACCATATGTAAATCGTTCAGGCTAGGACTCAATACTTGTTCCATAGAGGGGAGAGAAGTCCCGGTAGCGGTTTGGTGGGTTTCCCCGTTGTTTCCCCGCTGTCCTTGCATAACAGGTGACGCAACGTCTTGGGTAACGGCTATTGGCTATCTGGGCTGGTTCTCTATAGGGCTGAAAGTCAGTCAAAAATGCCCGGGGATATGAAAAAATCATATGGGTAGTATCCCTGTTCTAGCGGGAATCAGGTCCGATACGATCCGACAGTCAGGGTGTCTTACCGGCGCCCTATTCGATAAGTTTCAGTCAGCAGTGGCGGGAGCTCTCCAACTAAGCCTCCATCCCTAATCACGGCTAGACCACGCCCCCTCTGGCCATTTCTACAGCCGACGCCCAAAAGTAATTGGTGTATTTTCTACACAAGGCAGAAAAGTATCTTCCATCTGGGACAACACACACAGATTTACCTGACTTCCTGTCACAGTATGTATAGTTAAGCCTAGAATAAGGCTATATATATGTATACTGTGTCGATGAAGTCATAGGCGCATGCGCTCTGAAGGAATGGCCATCTGCACCGTTTCTATAGATGTCAGTGCCGTGATCGGCGAACCCAGCGTACATGAGCAGGAATGACGTCACGTGGCTTTGGCCAGTCACACAGCCGGAGTCCGTGGCCCTGGAAGGAAAACAGGCGAAGATGGATGCGGCCTGCAGTGGGGCTTCATTTGCAGGTAAATGTCACATATTGTGCTAGTAAGCAATGCATACTAGCACATTAGGATTTTAATGTGCAGGGAAGAAAAAAAAACTGAGTTTACTCCCTCTTTAAACCTGCCTCCTGAACTATGTGCTTTACTTAATGCTGACCCCTGAACTATATGCATTATTTAACCCCTTGCTGCCCACACTTTAGCCGAAGGATGGCTACAGTACAGGCATACTTTGCCACAAGAGCATGCCCCCCCGGTGGTGTGCTTTGTAATCGCTGAGTTCTTTGGCCCTATACCACACGATCAGCTGTGTCCAATGACAGCTGATCCCAGATATCAACACAAGCTGGTTATCAGGTTTTCTTTCTTATGTTGAGAGTGTGAGGAGAGAAGAAGAGAGCTTTTGTTAAAGGGACATCAACACTGATAATAAGGGCATTGATTATCAGTGTCCTGATTATCAGCGCAGTCCCAACCGTGCCCACCAGTGCTGCAAATCAGTGTCCACCAGCACTGCCAATCAGTGCCCACCAGTGCTGCCAATCAATTCCCATCTCTGCTGCCAATCAGTGCCCACCAGTGCTGCACATAGTTAACATAATGCACATAGTTCATGCGTCAGGATTAACTACTTGCCTTGGTTAATCCTGACCCTGAACTCTCTGAATTACTTAATCCTAACCCCTAAACTATGTACATTAATTAATCCTGACCCATAATATGCATTAACTAATCTGGATCCTGAACTCTGCCATTACTTAATGCTGACCTCTGAACTCTGTATGTTACTTTATCCTGATCTCTGCAGATCTATAGCAGCATAGGTTCATGTTTAAATTAACCGCTTACCGACTGCCTCACGCACTTATATGTCGGCAGAATGTCACGGGCAGGCAAAGCAACGTATATATACGTTGCCTTGAAACTTCCGCCTAGTACACGCGCCGCAGTCTCCGTGACCATGCCCGTGGGACCTGCGGACTCTATGTCTGCCGGTGTCCCCTGATTGGGTCATGGAATGGCAGAAAGGGGGGATGCCATTGTAAACAAGGTATTTCCCTGTTCTGCCTAGTGACACAACACTGATCGCCTGCGCCATGCCCCCACACAGTTAGAATCACTCCTAGAACACACTTAACCCCTTCCCTGCCCATAGCACTGATCGATGTTTAAATGTGGAATGTCCCAAAATAGCATCAAAAGTGTCCGATGTGTCCGCCATAATGTCACAGTCACGATAAAAATTGTGCAGATCGCTGCCATAACTAGTAAAAAAATAATAATAATAAAAATGACATAAACGTACCCCCTATTTTGTAGACGCTATGGGCCAGATTCACAGAGCCATTATGCCGGCGTTACAGGAAATGTGCGGCGTAAGTCTAAATCTGCGCATGCGTATCGATGCGCCGCATCCCCAAAACGATATACGCGTGAAATCTACTTTTTTTGGACCGGCGTAATTTCGATAGACCGGCGTATCCATCCACGCAAAACTGCGCTAGACACACCATTGATTTGCTATTCAAATATGCAAATGAGGGAGTTACGGGGATCCACAAAAGACCGTTGGTGCAGCGCAGGCTACGCGCTGTGCGCAACAGCTGCACGTCCTGTCTAAAATTAGACCATATAAAAGGTGGAATAAAATTAGACAATCCGTCTACATGTCAGCTAAAACAACACTGTTAGTGAGGACCTGAGCAGTCACACTTGCTGCACAAAAAACTATATGCCTACATGCCAGGGGCATCCATGCTCATAGCTATACTACTGACTTTAGATGAGCAAAGAAGGAGGAGGGCACAGAGGAGGGCATGGAGGAGGGCACGGAGGAGGGCACGGGGGATGGCACGGGAGAGGATTTTTTTTTTCCAAAAACTTTTTCTTTGCTTTTATAAACATTAAAAAAAATATATACATACATATATACATCAATACATAACATACATACAAATTACAAACACGGTTTTACTATGTTTCAATAGCCCTTTAAAACCTTGATGGATATAATAATCTAATCTAATACAATATTCTTATCTGATACAAGCTTCTCACTCTTCACTTGATATATCACACACGCATAGACATCTTTGGCATGAGTGATTCTGAGGTGTCTCACATCTTCAGATTCACCCCTCATGCCATCCTGGAATTAACCACAACCCTGCAGGAGGACATCACCAGCCCAACACATGACACTACCCATAACACCCATGACAGCTACATATACAATCCTAGCCCCATCCCCACAGATTTCGAACAGAACATGTATGGGGGCAGCTGGCTGGTTGGTGAGTGACATGGGTGGCAGGCATGACTGTCCACCCCATGACGCTGAAATCACAAGGGGCACATGTACTACTAACATCCTCCTGTCTTATCCCTTCAAGGTGACTCTGCATATGCACAGGGACCCATCTCATGACTCCTATCTGGAAACCCCCCATGGTACCCTGTTGTATTCCCCAAACTTTGTATGCCAGATCATCGGTGCATGTTGCATGCTGCACAACTTCGCAGTGAGAAAGGGCCTGGAGATTGACATAAGTGATAACCTGACCCCTGAACCAGACAATCCCCCCCTAACCGAGGCTACCCCGTCTTCTGAGGGAAGAGCAGCCAGGAGACAGCTCACATTAGGCATCTTTGCACGTTAAACACACACATTAATCATGGCACAATGAGAATGCATGCATGCACACCACTGTGGTCCCTAGCACACACACACACCACATCAAATTGGATTAGCACAAGCCCACCATGCAGGACTTGTGAGCAGCGACGCCACGGCTCCAGTTATGTCACTGTGCATTCATACACCATTCACACGGACCTGGGGATCACTTCTCCACCACAAATGAGGGTGACACCCCTTTTCCGGCAGGAATGTCACCCCCACATTCCAAAATCATTCACAAACAGAACCAAAAAAAAAAAAATGACCAGCAAAAATATAATTAAAAAAAAAAACACAACAAAGAAAACACAGAAAAGACAAAAATCACTCTGCAAAACAGTCCCCAAATATCTCAAAGACACGTCACAAACAAACAAACGCTAATAAACAACAGAACAAAAGCACCTTGCTGTATAGGAAGGGATACAAAGGGATGTACTTTTGCAAAGGAAGGGCGTTTGTGTCTGTCTATTTAAGCTCTCTGCGTAGCTCACTAAGTTGCCTGGGTCCACTTCCAATTTCACTGATTGCTCCGTTCCCGAGTTGTGAGCATGCGCACAGAGGTGCTGACCATGGTCTGCTTCATGTGCGCATGCGCGATCCGGCCGGCCCTTCATTTGCATGGGGTCACGGCTCATTTCAATGTAACACGCCCACGTCCTTCCCAATTTGAATTACTCCGCCTTAAGCCTCGGGAATTACGTTGCACCGGCGCAAATTTCTGCGCAAATACTACGAGGATACGGTGATTGTGCCTCTACATTGCGCCGGTCTAGCGTAAAGGAGGTGCGCTACGTCGGTCAAAATATGCGCCACTGTACGTGAATCTGGCCCTATAACTTTTGCACAAACCAATCTAGATACGCTTATTACCAAAAATATGTAGAAGAATATGTATCGGCCTAAACTGAAAAAAAAAATAGCTTTTTAAAAAAATATATTGGGGATATTTATTATAGCAAATACTGCTTTTTTTTCAAAATTGTCACTCTATTTTTGTTTATAGCACAAAAAATTAAAACTGCAAAGGAAATCAAATACCCCAAAAGAAAGCTCTATTTGTGGGAAAAAAAAGAAGGTCAATTTTGTTTGGGAGCAACGTCGCACGACCGCGCAATTGTCAGTTAAAGCGACACAGTGCCGAATCGCAAAAAGTGTCCTGGTCATTTGGCAGCCAAATGGTCCAGGGCTGAAGTGGTTAACCATACCCTTTTGAGCCCACTGTTACCACAATTTTTCACACCATCTGCAACCATTTCCTTCCTCCCATTTTTTTAGTTGGTGGTGTGGTTGTGTACATATGGCTACAAATGTGGTTTTGTGGCATGGTTAGTTGGTTGGCTCTGGATTTAATTTTGAAAATCTTGTAACCTTAAGCTGACTAATTACCATGATGAGCTGCCCTAAGCACAGGTGTGTAACATGGGCCATTGGAAGTTGCAGAAGTAAGCTATGGAATTGCCCTTGCAAGGGCCATGGATTGGCAGGGAAAATTCCAAAATGAAAGAATCCTAACCATGCAATTCAGCTACTTAGGAGACAAGGGCAATACTGGGTAATGTGGTACTAATAAGTCTTAAAAAGGATTACTTTGAAAAATTAGGTCTGACTACGAATAAGTATTATGTTTTATGTTACATTTTACAAAGTATTCATTTTTTATTATAACTGGAATCCTCTCATTTGTTACTACATTTCAAACAACTATAAGCACATAATACAAGTTGTGCATTTAAATATCATAATTTTCCAAAGAGGCATCTTTACTTAAAACCATTTAACCCTTTATGACTTTGTCACAAACTCTTGCTCATATGTAAGTAATATTTTTCAAGATACGTAAAGCGCACCTGGTACTTAAATTTGAACAAATCTTGTGCTCGGGTTGCTAAGCAACTGCGTGGCAACTGTACAGGTTTATAGTCATGTTTTATAGGTCTATTTTTCAATGAAGAGCTTACACCATGTAAAAGATATGCAAATACAAGACAACAGAGCCGAATGAGCTCTGGAAATAACAAACCACAAAAAAAAAGTAGAACGATATTCATATAAAATAATCGCTGACAAAATAACTAGCAAGATTTACTCCTGCTTCTAAATAAGGGGAGAAAATAATGAAAATAATAATATATGCAGCCATAAATAAAAATATATATGGTGTTTCAAGCTTCAGTCGGATGACCTAAAATTCATGTTATTAGTCTCAATAAATTTAAACTCTTTATACACATAAAATACTAATTTTGCCATTTATAGTATAGCCATATATGCATTGAGGTCTGAAAATTTAAGAGGATCAAAACTCACTTGACCTATGTTTTGGCTATAAATAATTTTATATACAGACATCCTGAAATGAATACATGCATAAATCTGATCAGTCAGCATTTTCCACTCTGTTTATCAGTTACTAAAGTTCAAAATTGAGTCACAGTAATATGCTATACTAATGACATTGCAAGATACAATACATTGAAAGATCCTCCATATACTATCAACTAGTGTGCACTGTATGTTCTTGAAGAGTGACAGTTATATAAAAAGGACCTTTTCCATTTGATTGAGCTACCAAATAAGTGTAGCACTACCCCCGAAGGAGCTGCTGGTTTGTTTTGGGTGGCATGTTACTTCTATTTCTCCGCCGTCTAGGGTAATGAATGAGAGCTGAAACAAAGTCGATGTCCAAATGTTGTGTTCCTTTTTCTCTGCTTTAATTACCAAACATGGTAAAAGAACAAACAATACATTGAAGAGGTGAAATAGGGTATAAGTAGTGGGTTCAGGTGAAGAACTTGATCAGAAGCACTCCTGCTCCCAGACATGAACTCTTGTCACCATTCCAGCCAGAGTTGGTAGTGTGCCCCTGGATAGGCCTCTCTCACTAGTCCTAGCAGCCAGGGCGCTACACGGAATCTTGGTACAGTCTGTCTTCCCAAAGGTGGAGATACGTTCGGTTCAGAATCCTCTCTCTTTAGGATTAAGCACCCGGATCTTTTCTCAAAGTAGTTACTTGTGAAATCAGGAAACTGAGGGGCGATCACTGCTCAGCCTTTCAGTAGTAATGTGTCCTTTAATGAAGTTCAGGCCTCCCCTGAGTGTACCAGCCTTGTGCTGGGTGCTCTCCAGACAGGAATTCATTTGGTGGCTTCCTCCCTCTAGGATGGATAGCGCAGGACCACTTTGTCAATGCAAACCCAGTCTGGATACTGGGCCTGCTCGGCAAGACATGACTCTAGACCAGGGATCCTCAAACTACAGCCCTCCAGCTGTTTTGGAACTACACATCCCATGAGGCATTGCAAAACTCTGACATTCACAGACATGACTAAGCATGATGGAAATTGTAGTTCCTGAACAGCTGGAGGGCCGTAGTTTGAGGACCCCTGCTCTAGACCAAAGTTGTCCCGGAGCCAGGAAACTCTAAACACGCACCCCGGCCAGGAGGGCCACACACAGGGGTGGTGGGACGACTGCCCAGGGCGGACGACGATGACCCAGAACCCGTGATGGCTGTCCCTTAAATACTCCTCCCCAGCATGTACAGCGAGGCAATCAACCCCCACTGATTGAAAGAAAAAATAAGTGCAGCGCTAGTGGGCATGAGATTGCATGAAGCAATATGGACCAGTCTCATTTACATGGGTAACACTATGATGGTGTAGTCCAAAAACAAGAACAAGAAGATATATACAGGGTGGTGAAACCCTATATACAAACAGTGAAGTGTAAATAACAAAACAAGTCCTTCAAGTCAAAGCAGGCAAGTCTTCATATGGAACACTCTTATCCACCGCTCCTGTGTTACTGGAGAGTCTGATGGTGCCCGTGGTCAGCACAGATGGACATACAGGTTAACCAAACAGATGTATAAGAAAAGATGGGTACTCTTACCACAAATGTTGGACACATATGCCAGGAGCAATGTGTCAAATGCGCGTGTAAGAGCTCCTCAGATGGACAGCTCTAGGGAGTGATGATTCAACAGGTTGTGGATCTTTCCCAGGAATCTTAGGGTCCAAGATGGAGAGTAGTTCCAAGACTTCAGATGGAGTGACGCTTGTATACATCCAAAACAAAAGAAAAACTCCACATGGTGTAGTTTGTTTTAAAAAAGGTAAGCCTTTATTAGGCTGAAAAATGATAAAACAATAAAAGCAGAAATAAAAAATGTAAATGCCAGTACTCTGGAGAAGATCTGGCACACGTGATCACATGTGTGTAAAAGCGCGTGGTAGTTGGGTATGAGGAAGCTATGTACCCGACATGTTTCGAGCTAATGCTCATCGACTGGGGCATGGCTCCTTCACCCACTCCACGCCATATATATAATGAGAGAGACAGTTCACTATGTCCACAAGCAGCTGCAATTAATTCATTAGAATCAACCATATTGATTAACTACACCCACTAGTGTCTGCAGACAACAGCTATAATTAGGCTCATCCAGCCGTGTGATGATCTCAGTGTGTGTGTTCATTGGTCAGAATGAGTGGGAGTAACCAGACTAATATGGGTCATGAGAAGTGACCATTGCGTCAGGCGAAACATCAGCCTATGAGAGATCTACTACGAGTGTATGTTAATGCGTCCCTACGTGGGGATGCGACGCGATGCGTCATCAGCCTGAGTGACCTATAGGAACTAAACAGGGAGGAGACGTACATCCGCGCGACTCCACGACGCGATGAATAAACACCGAGGCAACGCGACGCAAATACGTCACCATTACGTCCCCACGTAAGGGCGCGACGCGGTGCGTCATCAAACGGTGCGACCTATAGGAAATAGGAAGAGGGATGTAAACAATGGTTGACGTGCGTGGAGAGGCGTGCGTCAGCGGGGCAACACGACGCAGTGACGGAACAAAGCGACGAGGTGTTCCATTCGCTCAAATTATGACTCAATATTAAAAAGGCAGCTTGAGCAAGCAAATAACCAGGGGGATCCGCGTTTAATATAACTCAATGACCCAGAAAGTCATGAGAGAGAAAGATCCAATGTTTAATCATGTGTTTCAACAAAAGTGGACGTATGTAATCCGATGATATTACTAGGGGGATGGGCGTGTGTATTCAAATCATGTAAATAAAGTATGTGTGTTTAAAAATGACATGTAATACTCCATCAAAGGGTAATTAACCCGTGATTAGGGCAATATTATTAGGTCAAGCTATAAGTCATATCTAATGAGCAAAATTAAAAAGTTGGTATGTGGCAGAAATACTCCACATGTTAGACCCATTGTTAATAGGAGGGTCGAATCCTTCCCATCACTAACTCCGAAGTTATCAATTGCAGGGCGTGACACAGTCAATTGTCAATATCAGGTCTTGACACGCATTTAGGAGATACATAAAATAAGTACATAGGTATACATAAATTATACATATAATCTCAACTCCATAGACTTATATACAAAAACCCAGTGAAACAAATATTAATCAAATCAAATGAGGTCAAGTGATATTAAGATTTGTTAATAAAAGCGTTAATGTCCCACTCTATATTTAACCCATAAGGTGAGAAGCAACGAAGCTGGTATATCCAGAACATTTCTAGTTGGGATACTCCTCTAACCCTTGATTCACCTCTCCAGTGAGGGGTGAATTTGTCTATGACCTGAAAGCTGGTTCCTGTAGGGTTTTTATTATGGCATTCCAAGTAGTGTTTAGGCACACTGTGATTAGTTTTGCCTTTCCTGATACGGGTGATATGTTCATTCACTCTGATTGCAAAGGTGCGTATGGTCCTGCCTACATACTGTTTCTTACATGGACATGTAAGAAGATAAACTATGTATTTGGTGTGGCAAGTGACAAAAGATTTCATCTGATAGGTGATGGCCGTTACAGTTGAGGTGAAGTCGTATATCTTTCTATTTGTTAAGGTGTTAAGCAAACAGACATTGCATGTTCTGCAGGCATGGAAGCCTTTCACTTCCGGAAAAAACGAAGGTTTAGTCGGAGGATCTGACACATTAGGGGCTAGCTGGTTTCTCAAAGACTTTGCCCCCCTGAATATTACGCTTGATTTATCAGGCAATACCGGGCCCAAAAGGGGGTCACATTGGAGCACATTCCAGTGACGATTTAGAATCCCTTTTAACTGTTTGTGTTGTACAGAATATTGGGTAGTAAAGGCCCATTTGAACTTATTATCAGGTTTTCGTTTCGGCTTTTCCTTAACAATAGATGCCCTATCAAGGTTGGAGACCCGTTCTATGTCGCTGTCAATGGCTGTGGATAGATATCCTTTCTCAAGGAATCTAAGCCTGAGTGTTTGTGCTTGTGTATGAAAATCGGCTATGTCTGTACAATTCCTCCTGATCCGAAGTAGCTGGCTATAGGGGACAGATCTAAGCCAAGAACTGTGATGGCAACTGTCTGTGGAGATATAGCCATTCCTATCAGTTGGTTTAAAAAATGTTTTCGTCACAAACTGATTGTCATTTACTGAAATCTCCAAATCAAGAAAGTGAATACTGTGAGTACTTAAATCGTAAGTTAAAATAATACCCATCTCATTGTCATTGAGAGTCACCATGATGAAATCATGGAGGGATTCTTCATCTCCCTGCCATAGGAGGAGGATGTCGTCTATATACCTTGCCCACAGCATCACCTCAGGTCGCTGTAGGGCATAGACGACATCCTCCTCCCACTGAGCCATATAGAGATTCGCCAAGCTAGGGGCAAACTTAGCCCCATGGCGACACCTCTTGTTTGAAGGAAGAACTTTTCATTATACCAGAAATAATTACTCTGGGTCGCAAATCGCAACAAGTCCATAATGAACTGTTGTTGGATCTTAGGGATTAAATCGCTAGTGGATAGATATCGTTCCACTGCTTGGAAACCCAAATTGTGCGGAATGCACGTGTATAACGATGTTACATCCGCAGTTACCAGAATACATCCACTTTGATAGTCTGTGGATTGTAGTCTGCGTAAGGTGTCACCCGTATCCTTTAAAAAGGAGGGGACCCGTTGTACCAAGGGTTGGAGATAGAAATCAATATATCTACCAATTCTGGAGGTGACAGAGTTGATTCCACTTACGATTGGGCGGCCGGGAGGGTTTGTGATGTTCTTATGAATTTTCGGAAGATAGTACATGACAGGTATGCGAGGTACAACAGGTACCAGTATTCTTTTTCTTTTTTATCTATAATCCCATCCGAGAAACCTTTATTTATTAGGCCCAACAGTGCCTTATGTAATTTTTTGGTGGGATCTTGGGACAGCAGAGAATAAGTACTAGTGTCATCCAAGATACGGCACATTTCTGTATGGTAATCACTCTTGTCCAGAATGACTAGACCTCCCCTTTTATCTGCGGGGCGTATAATCAAATCCTTGCGTTCACACAGGGATTTGAGTCCAAGTTTAATGTCAGGATGATCGTATGTGCGTTTTTTGGGCAAGATTTCTAGATCTTTGAGAACTAGGTCTCTAAAGACCTTGATTGATGAAGAGGTGGTATTGGGATGGGTTAAATAAGGAGGGATTAGACAGACCTGAATGGATGGGTGCTCCAGGTGGATTTACAATTTGTTTAGATTGGCTTGGGTTTGATAGAAAAAATCTTTGAATGTTTAACTTACGAACAAACTTTTGTACATCGACAAGGTGTCGAACTTGTTCAACTGCTTAGAAGGGGCAAATTTTAGTCCCTTATCCAAGGTTCTAATTTCTGCCTCTGAAAATTCTCCTTTACTAAGGTTGTAAATGCCAATGGTATCTAAGGTTTGCTTCTTTTTCCTGGTGCGCCTCCCCCCTCTAGTGCCTCGTTTCCGTCTGCACATCTTTTGATACTCATGGGGACCCTGGGAAAATCCCCACTTTGGGAAGGCATAGGTCGTGAATGGTTGTAAGAATAGGGAGATCTATTGTATTGGTCATATTCTTTTTCTATGTAGGAGTGATGTCTAGTGTTCTCATCATTAAAATGAGCATCTCGTAATGGTGAAAACCTATTGTACGTACGAACCGGGGTGCGATTATGATAGTGATGTTCATGATGATATCCGTACCATTTGTCCCTTGAATCAGGCGGGGGGGGACCTATCACGGGTGGGGGCATCTCGGGGGGATCTGTCCCTTCTATAGTGAGTATTGTCACCCCCATGGTAGTCTGTATAACTATGACTATCATTGGATGTGTGGTATGGCCCCCTCCCTCTACCCCTCCCACCTCTACCTCTAGAGTTACCTCTAGATGTATTTCCTGAAAAGGACTTCTTAGAAGTGGGGGGTATATCAGGTTTTTTAGGGATAAGGGGCAGAGGAGTTGGTAGTAGAGTCCTGGGTGTGGGACCTGACCTGTAACCGGTGGAATTGTCGTATCCATTTGACTGGAAGTCGTATCACCTGGTGGTACTAAGGTGTCTTTTTTTTGCCAAGTAAAAATACTACTCCTGTTTTATAATCATTGTTGTGTCTCTGTTATACTTTTTTTGTTTTTTAAAACGTTGATCACGTTCCTCCTTTTCCAGTGAAGACTGTAAATTGGAGGAAAGTGTTAAGTATTCAGAGGTTGATTTGTGCGGGAGTAAAAGATCATGAAGTGTCTTAATCTCTTGGTCTATGGTAAGTAGTTTTGCCTTTTTTTGGTCATAAGAAAAGTCAAAAGATTAAGACCTGCCTCATTAAAAAAATGTGACCAGGCCTGTAATTCAGTTTCGCCTTGGTGTGGATGAACGTCCCACCTTAAGCCTCTCGGGACCAGTCCTTCTTTGTGGTACTGGTCGAGAAAGACAATGTCCCCCACTGTAGGTGTATTTCTGTGGTCATGAGATTTTTTAATCGCATAAAAAGACCACTAATTTCTGTATTGGTATGTGTAGAAACAAAAACACCTTCTGTGTTGAAGGAGCGATTGCTCCTATATTCAAAAATATCCATTATGAACAAGAAAATGTATTATAATACAAATAAAACTATATATATGGAACAGTAGCTGCAACAGAGAGTGGTTTACAACAAAATGGTAGAACAAACAAAACAAAATAAAGTTGCGCTGCTGAAATGTGAAGAGAAAAGAAGCAGCCAGCACTAACAGTGAAACACCCTGTGAGTAAACAATGAAAGAAAAAATAAGTGCAGCGCTAGTGGCATGAGATTGCATGAAGCAATATGGACCAGTCTCATTTACATGGGTAACACTATGATGGTGTAGTCCAAAAACAAGAACAAGAAGATATATACAGGGTGGTGAAACCCTATATACAAACAGTGAAGTGTAAATAACAAAACAAGTCCTTCAAGTCAAAGCAGGCAAGTCTTCATATGGAACACTCTTATCCACCGCTCCTGTGTTACTGGAGAGTCTGATGGTGCCCGTGGTCAGCACAGATGGACATACAGGTTAACCAAACAGATGTATAAGAAAAGATGGGTACTCTTACCACAAATGTTGGACACATATGCCAGGAGCAATGTGTCAAATGCGCGTGTAAGAGCTCCTCAGATGGACAGCTCTAGGGAGTGATGATTCAACAGGTTGTGGATCTTTCCCAGGAATCTTAGGGTCCAAGATGGAGAGTAGTTCCAAGACTTCAGATGGAGTGACGCTTGTATACATCCAAAACAAAAGAAAAACTCCACATGGTGTAGTTTGTTTTAAAAAAGGTAAGCCTTTATTAGGCTGCTGAAAATGATAAAACAATAAAAGCAGAAATAAAAAATGTAAATGCCAGTACTCTGGAGAAGATCTGGCACACGTGATCACATGTGTGTAAAAGCGCGTGGTAGTTGGGTATGAGGAAGCTATGTACCCGACATGTTTCGAGCTAATGCTCATCGACTGGGGCATGGCTCCTTCACCCACTCCACGCCATATATATAATGAGAGAGACAGTTCACTATGTCCACAAGCAGCTGCAATTAATTCATTAGAATCAACCATATTGATTAACTACACCCACTAGTGTCTGCAGACAACAGCTATAATTAGGCTCATCCAGCCGTGTGATGATCTCAGTGTGTGTGTTCATTGGTCAGAATGAGTGGGAGTAACCAGACAAATATGGGTCATGAGAAGTGACCATTGCGTCAGGCGAAACATCAGCCTATGAGAGATCTACTACGAGTGTATGTTAATGCGTCCCTACGTGGGGATGCGACGCGATGCGTCATCAGCCTGAGTGACCTATAGGAACTAAACAGGGAGGAGACGTACATCCGCGCATCCGCGCGACTCCACGACGCGATGAATAAACACCGAGGCAACGCGACGCAAATACGTCACCATTACGTCCCCACGTAAGGGCGCGACGCGGTGCGTCATCAAACGGTGGTGCGACCTATAGGAAATAGGAAGAGGGATGTAAACAATGGTTGACGTGCGTGGAGAGGCGTGCGTCAGCGGGGCAACACGACGCAGTGACGGAACAAAGCGACGAGGTGTTCCATTCGCTCAAATTATGACTCAATATTAAAAAGGCAGCTTGAGCAAGCAAATAACCAGGGGGATCCGCGTTTAATATAACTCAATGACCCAGAAAGTCATGAGAGAGAAAGATCCAATGTTTAATCATGTGTTTCAACAAAAGTGGACGTATGTAATCCGATGATATTACTAGGGGGATGGGCGTGTGTATTCAAATCATGTAAATAAAGTATGTGTGTTTAAAAATGACATGTTATTAATACTCCATCAAAGGGTAATTAACCCGTGATTAGGGCAATATTATTAGGTCAAGCTATAAGTCATATCTAATGAGTTGGAAAATTAAAAAGTTAGGGTATGTGGCAGAAATACTCCACATGTTAGACCCATTGTTAATAGGAGGGTCGAATCCTTCCATCACTAACTCCGAAGTTATCAATTGCAGGGCGTGACACAGTCAATTGTCAATATCAGGTCTTGACACGCATTTAGGAGATACATAAAATAAGTACATAGGTATACATAAATTATACATATAATCTCAACTCCATAGACTTATATACAAAAACCCAGTGAAACAAATATTAATCAAATCAAATGAGGTCAAGTGATATTAAGATTTGTTAATAAAAGCGTTAATGTCCCACTCTATATTTAACCCATAAGGTGAGAGAAGCAACGAAGCTGGTATATCCAGAACATTTCTAGTTGGGATACTCCTCTAACCCTTGATTCACCTCTCCAGTGAGGGGTGGAATTTGTCTATGACCTGAAAGCTGGTTCCTGTAGGGTTTTTATTATGGCATTCCAAGTAGTGTTTAGGCACACTGTGATTAGTTTTGCCTTTCCTGATACGGGTGATATGTTCATTCACTCTGATTGCAAAGGTGCGTATGGTCCTGCCTACATACTGTTTCTTACATGGACATGTAAGAAGATAAACTATGTATTTGGTGTGGCAAGTGACAAAAGATTTCATCTGATAGGTGATGGCCGTTACAGTTGAGGTGAAGTCGTATATCTTTCTATTTGTTAAGGTGTTAAGCAAACAGACATTGCATGTTCTGCAGGCATGGAAGCCTTTCACTTCCGGAAAAAACGAAGGTTTAGTCGGAGGATCTGACACATTAGGGGCTAGCTGGTTTCTCAAAGACTTTGCCCCCTGAATATTACGCTTGATTTATCAGGCAATACCGGGCCCAAAAGGGGGTCACATTGGAGCACATTCCAGTGACGATTTAGAATCCCTTTTAACTGTTTGTGTTGTACAGAATATTGGGTAGTAAAGGCCCATTTGAACTTATTATCAGGTTTTCGTTTCGGCTTTTCCTTAACAATAGATGCCCTATCAAGGTTGGAGACCCGTTCTATGTCGCTGTCAATGGCTGTGGATAGATATCCTTTCTCAAGGAATCTAAGCCTGAGTGTTTGTGCTTGTGTATGAAAATCGGCTATGTCTGTACAATTCCTCCTGATCCGAAGTAGCTGGCTATAGGGGACAGATCTAAGCCAAGAACTGTGATGGCAACTGTCTGTGGAGATATAGCCATTCCTATCAGTTGGTTTAAAAATGTTTTCGTCACAAACTGATTGTCATTTACTGAAATCTCCAAATCAAGAAAGTGAATACTGTGAGTACTTAAATCGTAAGTTAAAATAATACCCATCTCATTGTCATTGAGAGTCACCATGAAATCATGGAGGGATTCTTCATCTCCCTGCCATAGGAGGAGGATGTCGTCTATATACCTTGCCCACAGCATCACCTCAGGTCGCTGTAGGGCATAGACGACATCCTCCTCCCACTGAGCCATATAGAGATTCGCCAAGCTAGGGGCAAACTTAGCCCCCATGGCGACACCTCTTGTTTGAAGGAAGAACTTTTCATTATACCAGAAATAATTACTCTGGGTCGCAAATCGCAACAAGTCCATAATGAACTGTTGTTGGATCTTAGGGATTAAATCACTAGTGGATAGATATCGTTCCACTGCTTGGAAACCCAAATTGTGCGGAATGCACGTGTATAACGATGTTACATCCGCAGTTACCAGAATACATCCACTTTGATAGTCTGTGGATTGTAGTCTGCGTAAGGTGTCACCCGTATCCTTTAAAAAGGAGGGGACCCGTTGTACCAAGGGTTGGAGATAGAAATCAATATATCTACCAATTCTGGAGGTGACAGAGTTGATTCCACTTACGATTGGGCGGCCGGGAGGGTTTGTGATGTTCTTATGAATTTTCGGAAGATAGTACATGACAGGTATGCGAGGTACAACAGGTACCAAGTATTCTTTTTCTTTTTTATCTATAATCCCATCCGAGAAACCTTTATTTATTAGGCCCAACAGTGCCTTATGTAATTTTTTGGTGGGATCTTGGGACAGCAGAGAAATAAGTACTAGTGTCATCCAAGATACGGCACATTTCTGTATGGTAATCACTCTTGTCCAGAATGACTAGACCTCCCCCTTTATCTGCGGGGCGTATAATCAAATCCTTGCGTTCACACAGGGATTTGAGTCCAAGTTTAATGTCAGGATGATCGTATATGTGCGTTTTTTGGGCAAGATTTCTAGATCTTTGAGAACTAGGTCTCTAAAGACCTTGATTGATGAAGAGGTGGTATTGGATGGGTTAAATAAGGAGGGATTAGACAGACCTGAATGGATGGGTGCTCCAGGTGGATTTACAATTTGTTTAGATTGGCTTGGGTTTGATAGAAAAAATCTTTGAATGTTTAACTTACGAACAAACTTTTGTACATCGACAAAGGTGTCGAACTTGTTCAACTGCTTAGAAGGGGCAAATTTTAGTCCCTTATCCAAGGTTCTAATTTCTGCCTCTGAAAATTCTCCTTTACTAAGGTTGTAAATGCCAATGGTATCTAAGGTTTGCTTCTTTTTCCTGGTGCGCCTCCCCCCTCTAGTGCCTCGTTTCCGTCTGCACATCTTTTGATACTCATGGGGACCCTGGGAAAATCCCCACTTTGGGAAGGCATAGGTCGTGAATGGTGTAAGAATAGGGAGATCTATTGTATTGGTCATATTCTTTTTCTATGTAGGAGTGATGTCTAGTGTTCTCATCATTAAAATGAGCATCTCGTAATGGTGAAAACCTATTGTACGTACGAACCGGGGTGCGATTATGATAGTGATGTTCATGATGATATCCGTACCATTTGTCCCTTGAATCAGGCGGGGACCTATCACGGGTGGGGGCATCTCGGGGGGATCTGTCCCTTCTATAGTGAGTATTGTCACCCCCCATGGTAGTCTGTATAACTATGACTATCATTTGGATGTGTGGTATGGCCCCCCTCCCTCTACCCCTCCCACCTCTACCTCTAGAGTTACCTCTAGATGTATTTCCTGAAAAGGACTTCTTAGAAGTGGGGGGTATATCAGGTTTTTTAGGATAAGGGGCAGAGGAGTTGGTAGTAGAGTCCTGGGTGTGGGACCTGTACCGGTTGGAATTGTCGTATCCATTTGACTGGAAGTCGTATCACCTGGTGGTACTAAGGTGTCTTTTTTTTGCCAAGTAAAAATTACTCCTGTTTTATAATCATTGGTGTCTCTGTTATACTTTTTTTGTTTTTTAAAACGTTGATCACGTTCCTCCTTTTCCAGTGAAGACTGTAAATTGGAGGAAAGTGTTAAGTATTCAGAGGTTGATTTGTGCGGGAGTAAAAGATCATGAAGTGTCTTAATCTCTTGGTCTATGGTAAGTAGTTTTGCCTTTTTTTTGGTCATAAGAAAAGTCAAAAGATTAAGACCTGCCTCATTAAAAAAATGTGACCAGGCCTGTAATTCAGTTTCGCCTTGGTGTGGATGAACGTCCCACCTTAAGCCTCTCGGGACCAGTCCTTCTTTGTGGTACTGGTCGAGAAAGACAATGTCCCACTGTAGGTGTATTTCTGTGGTCATGAGATTTTTTAATCGCATAAAAACCACTAAATTTCTGTATTGGTATGTGTAGAAACAAAAACACCTTCTGTGTTGAAGGAGCGATTGCTCCTATATTCAAAAATATCCATTATGAACAAGAAAATGTATTATAATACAAATAAAACTATATATATGGAACAGTAGCTGCTGCAACAGAGTGGTTTACAACAAAATGGTAGAACAAACAAAACAAAATAAAGTTGCGCTGCTGAAATGTGAAGAGAAAAGAAGCAGCCAGCACTAACAGTGAAACACCCTGTGAGTAAACAATGAAAGAAAAAATAAGTGCAGCGCTAGTGGGCATGAGATTGCATGAAGCAATATGGACCAGTCTCATTTACATGGGTAACACTATGATGGTGTAGTCCAAAAACAAGAACAAGAAGATATATACAGGGTGGTGAAACCCTATATACAAACAGTGAAGTGTAAATAACAAAACAAGTCCTTCAATCAAAGCAAAGCAGGCAAGTCTTCATATGGAACACTCTTATCCACCGCTCCTGTGTTACTGGAGAGTCTGATGGTGCCCGTGGTCAGCACAGATGGACATACAGGTTAACCAAACAGATGTATAAGAAAAGATGGGTACTTTACCACAAATGTTGGACACATATGCCAGGAGCAATGTGTCAAATGCGCGTGTAAGAGCTCCTCAGATGGACAGCTCTAGGGAGTGATGATTCAACAGTTTGTGGATCTTTCCCAGGAATCTTAGGGTCCAAGATGGAGAGTAGTTCCAAGACTTCAGATGGAGTGACGCTTGTATATACATCCAAAACAAAAGAAAAACTCCACATGGTGTAGTTTGTTTTAAAAAAAGGTAAGCCTTTATTAGGCTGAAAAATGATAAAACAATAAAAGCAGAAATAAAAAATGTAAATGCCAGTACTCTGGAGAAGATCTGGCACACGTGATCACATGTGTGTAAAAGCGCGTGGTAGTTGGGTATGAGGAAGCTATGTACCCGACATGTTTCGAGCTAATGCTCATCGACTGGGGCATGGCTCCTTCACCCACTCCACGCCATATATATAATGAGAGAGACAGTTCACTATGTCCACAAGCAGCTGCAATTAATTCATTAGAATCAACCGCGTCGCGCCCTTACGTGGGGACGTAATGGTGACGTATTTGCGTCGCGTTGCCTCGGTGTTTATTCATCGCGTCGTGGAGTCGCGCGGATGTACGTCTCCTCCCTGTTTAGTTCCTATAGGTCACTCAGGCTGATGACGCATCGCGTCGCATCCCCACGTAGGGACGCATTAACATACACTCGTAGTAGATCTCTCATAGGCTGATGTTTCGCCTGACGCAATGGTCACTTCTCATGACCCATATTAGTCTGGTTACTCCCACTCATTCTGACCAATGAACACACACACACTGAGATCATCACACACACGGCTGGATGAGCCTAATTATAGCTGTTGTCTGCAGACACCAGTGGGTGTAGTTAATCAATATGGTTGATTCTAATGAATTAATTGCAGCTGCTTGTGGACATAGTGAACTGTCTCTCTCATTATATATGGCGTGGAGTGGGTGAAGGAGCCATGCCCCAGTCGATGAGCATTAGCTCGAAACATGTCGGGTACATAGCTTCCTCATACCCAACTACCACGCGCTTTTACACACATGTGATCACGTGTGCCAGATCTTCCCCAGAGTACTGGCATTTACATTTTTTATTTCTGCTTTTATTTGTTTTATCATTTTTCAGCCTAATAAAGGCTTACCTTTTTTAAAACAAACTACACCATGTGGAGTTTTTCTTTTGTTTTGGATGTATACAAGCGTCACCTCCATCTGAAGTCTTGGAACTACTCTCCATCTTGGACCCTAAGATTCCTGGAAAGATCCACAACCTGTTGAATCATCACTCTCCCTAGAGCTGTCCATCTGAGGAGCTCTTACACGCGCATTTGACACATTTGCTCCTGGCATATGTGTCCAACATTTGTGGTAAGAGTACCCATCTTTTCTTATACATCTGTTTGGTTAACCTGTATGTCCATCTGTGCTGACCACGGGCACCATCAGACTCTCCAGTAACACAGGAGCGGTGGATAAGAGTGTTCCATATGAAGACTTGCCTGCTTTGACTTGAAGGACTTGTTTTGTTTATTTACACTTCACTGTTTGTATATAGGGTTTCACCACCCTGTATATATCTTCTTGTTCTTGTTTTGGACTACACCATCATAGTGTTACCCATGTAAATGAGACTGGTCCATATTGCTTCATGCAATCTCATGCCCACTAGCGCTGCACTTATTTTTTCTTTCATTGTTTACTCACAGGGTGTTTCACTGTTAGTGCTGGCTGCTTCTTTTCTCTTCACATTTCAGCAGCGCAACTTTATTTTGTTTTGTTTGTTCAACCCCCACTGATTGGCCGCTGGGAAAGAATACCCAACACACCTGAATCTGACTGCTGCCACCCTTTTGCCTAGGGTGGAACTGACACCCCAGACAACAATAGTGGTCACCTGCAATTCAGCCACGACTGAGGTCCTTATTTGAAAACAAATAGGTCAGATGTAACTAACCCTCTGACTAACCTCTAAATTTAGAGCAGGGTCAGCAAAGAAAACAGCTGCCTGCTACATAAGTTGTTACCTGTTGGGAAACTAATGTAATGTATAATTAATGTAAAGCTAAAACATTTTCTTTTGGTTTTGGAAAGAGTAGAGAATGGCTAAAATCCATGTATGTTTGTTTTTGCTGTCAGTGTCCCTTTTGGGAGATATCTCCTCACTTCCTAATCCAAAAAGCACAAAAAGAAGCAAGAGTAAATCTCTACAAAGTCCCTGGAACAGCTGTCCCTATTAAAAGATTTACTCTCACCTCCCATTTTTGGTGACAACTGTAAAGTTTTGGATTTTCCATCACTAGTACAAATAGAGATGGTGAATCAACCTTGTAGGGACACATACAGAAATAAAAACCTGAAATTGGTTCTAATGCTTTTCTATTGTGTCCAAAACCCCCCCAAAAAACTTTAGGCTGTACATCCTGTACATGTGAAGGAATCAGAGGTTCGAGGTCCAGAAGAATCTGCATTACAGCTTAGGACTACATCAACAATAAGAGGAAATGGGCTGCTTTCCTAGGCTCACTAGTCCAGGGGACCAATTAGAGGTCCCGCCCAAGAGAAAACACCATGCAATGTCTATTATAAGCCAAAACATTTCCTATGTGCCCCTTTTAGATCTAATTTCACAGTTACTGGGTCCTAATTTTTTATGACTTCATGACTGAGATCATGGCTTTTTTGTTATTAGAGAATAGGTGCAGGTACCCTCCCCCCACCCAGGGGTCAATTTGTCTCAACCTCCTACCCACCTCCCAGCACCACCCCGCCAAATGACTAAATACTGCACGTGTCCTGGACATGAAACAGGTTGATGGGTGGTGCAAGTCAGGCCAGACTGAGGGCCTCCCTGGGGTGTACCTGTATATTGCTCAGGGGAGGATCCTGTGCCCTTAGAACCTCAGTGAATCTAGGGGGCCAACGGGGGGGGGGCAGGCAGGAATGGGTTAAAGAGTACAGGTGCTCCCCCAACACAAAGCTATTTATGAGAATGACATGCAGCCCAACACTGGTACTCAACAGTTTACCTTAAAAATACAACTTGGTCCCTCGCCCACCACCAGTGTGCTGAACAGTGAGGAAGTATAGGAAGTATAGGTACACTGATGAGGTTCATCACTCTCTTCTCTCCATCTTTAAGTAAGTGCCTGGTATGCAGTATTGGTGTGCTATAGTAGGGACAAAACAGGCACCTGCCCAGGGCCCAGGCACAAGAAGGGCATATAGAGATGATAACAATTGTACTGCAATTCAGTGGTGTTGCACAACATACTTGCACATTATAGCAAACTTACCTTATGTGTATGCCATCACTGAGGGTTTGAGGATGTAGACTGACAGTCTGTGCTTAATTACCTGTCACCAACATCTTCTCTGCTGCTAAATCTGGGTCCCCTATTGTCCTCTTTGTTCATTGGGCTCTCTCTGATGTAACTTTTGTGCACATCCATCCCTGACACCTGGCTTCAGGCATTTGTACGATGAGAAGGAAAGAAAAAAAGGAAGGAGCCATGGCATATGAGCCATACACTTTGGCAGAGGAGACATTGCATGCCAAAGTCTTTTTTTGTATTTATTTATTTTCAGAAAGAGGTAAGCAATGACAATTATCATTATATGTTATATAACCTCTATACAAAGTGTATGCCAACTCCATTTACCTGGAATCAGGCAATGCCTGTGTCCACTAGACTAGACATCCTTTAGACACGATTCCATTAATCTGGCAGAGGTACATGAAGTGAATATAGTCTGGGACACAAATTACAAATTTATTTTTGGTGTAAGGGTTTTAGCGTTGAGCCTGATAGGATTACAGTACTGCTCCTCCCCCTCCAAACCTGAGTATTGGTGTACATCTTGCATATCGACTTACACTAGTTACATTTAAAAACATTGGGGCAGATTCACAGAGAATTAGATTCTCGTAGAGTATCAGGAATACACTACGCCGCCGTTTTTTACCTGGCTCTACGTGGAATCCAGGTAGATTTTGTCCAGTAAACGACGGCGGCATAGTGTATTTCTCCCGTCGCAATCCATCTGCGCGAGTAGGGGGCGTGAAGCATTTAAAATAGGCGCGTTCCCGCGGCGATCGAACTGCGCATGCTCCGTTCGCAAATTTCCCGCCGTGCATTGCGTGAAAACACGTCGTCACGTCGTAGTAGCGTCGTTTACGTACATTCCTATTCCCGAACGAGTTACGCTAAAAAAAAAAAATATATTTTCAAATCGACGCGGGAACGACGGCCATACTTTACATGGGTTACGCACTGTTAGACCAGCAAAAAGCTCCTCTAACATTACGTAGCCAAAAAATGACGTAGGCGATTGCGAGGGACACTCGTACCTTCGTGGATCGCCGTAAAAACTCATTTGCATATCCCGACGCATGAAAACGACGCAAACTCCTCCCAGCGGCCGCAAAAATATCGCAGTGTAGATCCGAAGGCTTACGAGGACGTAAGCCTCTCGGATCGAAGCCCGAAGCCGCCGTATCATGGTTTGAGGATTCAAACTAGTGATATGGCGCGCGAAATTTGAAATGACTCCTGTCTAACACCAGTTAGACAGGCGTAATTGCTCTGTGAATCTGGGCCATTTTTCCTATTTTTAGTTTTGAATAGTAAAGTAGAGAGTTAGTAATATGGATTGAGAAATATAAATTTAAAATTAATTCCAAAAAATGTTAGTTTTTTAATACATTTTTTGGAAAGTGGTCCTAGGGTCTCTAGTTGTAGGGTTACCAGGCTGCATGCTAAAACAATGTACAGAATGAAAATTGAGCTTCATCATTTGCCTTAAGCTATAGGGCCATTATTTACTGTAAATATATGAACAGTTTACAAACCAAAACACTGTGGGTTTCTTGCAATTGGTTCCACAGGTGGCAAATATTTTGATCAATCCAATCAAATTGAATTCAGAGTGAATTTCTGGCAGTTCATTCGTCTCCAGTAAATATGCACTGAATGTTTGATGATTTAGTGCTGTTTATTTCAATCTAATGTATAGAGCAGGGTAAAAAGAGAAAATCTGTTTTAAGAAAAATAAAAACTTGACAACAGCCACCAGGGAAGCTAAATTGTGTTGGCTAGTTTTAGTGAATAGAAGATTGAAAACATAGCAATATCCAGTACTTACATGTGTGCTGAAGGCGCTCTGCAGGTAACTGAAGATGCTGCAAGTTATATAAAAAGTAGCTTCTGGTCAATAAAAATGGGCAGCATTTTTGGCTTCATCGACTATTGTGTGGGATATGCTTTTTACAGAGCCACTGAAATGAAGTGAAAATAAAACAAGTCAAAGAGAACAGAATGAGAGCTCTGCTGGAGGCATTTGGATTGTGTACAGAGTATGATTAAGAGAAAACAGCCTAAGATGAATCCAGAAGATAAAAAGAAGGATAAAACAAGTCAATGTTGGCATGTACACTTACAGGTGCTACAGTAATCTGTTGATGAACTGCTGCCATGTACTAGTGACTGATGACCTGTAGAGAGAAAAAGATGGAACAGACACTGAGACTTAAAAGAAGAGAAAAGAATCAAGCCGCGATGTTGAGGTTAGCAGAGGTGCTGGTTCCGAATCTCTATTAGCTGTTTTCAGCTAGTATTATAGGTGTATTTTAGTGCATTGATAAATGTTGCTATTCCATTCTGCAGCTGAACAGAAAATTATATTTTATAAGGACATTTGGTATACTGTTTTACAAACAAGTTATTTTACGCATGTCTAATATAACTACTTGTGGGCAGGGCCAGACTGGGAATAAAAACCAGCCTTGGAAAACATTTCATACCAGCCTCACAGCATTATTATACCAGCGTAACAGCATAGCGTCTTTATTTTCTTGTTAATGAAAGGGAAAACCATACATTTTAAAGCACATTTGAAGAGTGTATTATATATAGATAAGACAGATATGAAAGCACATAGGGCTTCATATACTGTATATATAAAAGCAAATTCCAGTTAAAAGTGGTAAAAGTGGTCAATCATCAAGGGGGATCCCAGGAACTCAGAACGTGGGGGGGGGGCACCTTCTGTAGAAAGAATACACTAAGGTAAGTAGGTGGGTTACTGATATAAGGGGGGAACCTTTATATCAGTGCCCCCTTACATTATCATATTCACTTTCCCCTTACATCAGTGACACCCCTCAAACTGGCCTAGGGGTGCTGTCACTGACCTCCTCTAAGGTGCACTGTGCAGGGCTTAGTCCGTCAGCTACAGCTAGGTGGCTCGGTTTTATCCCATATAGTCTCCTCTCCACAGTCCACACATATTTGACTTCTCCCATGACCCCGATCCCGGCGCCGCTCCCACTCTTGACTCCTCTCCAGACTCCTTCAGAGACTGCAGACATGGTACAGCAGATGGTCAGAGGCTGCAGACATGATACAAGAGCTCAATGCACCCTTATCAGTGCCCATCAAATGCAGACTCACTGTGCCCATCAATGCAGTCTCACTGTGCCCATCAAATGCAGCATGACTGTTCTTATCAAATGCAGCCTCACTGTGCTTATCAAATGCAGCCTCACTTTGCCCACCATTGCAGCCTCACTGTGCCCACCATTGCAGCCTCACTGTGCCCACCATTGCAGCCTCACTGTGCTCATCAAATGCAGCCTCACTGTGCCCATAAATTCAGCCTCACTGTGCCCATAAAATGCAGCTTTACTGTGCCCACCATTGCAGCCTCACTATGCCCACTATTGCAGCTTCACTGTACCCACCATTGTAGCCTCACTGTGCCCATCATTGCAGCCTCACTGTGCCCATCAAATGCAGCTTTACTGTACCCATTAATGCAGTCTCACTGTGCCCACGAATGCAGCCTCACTGTGCCCATCATTGCAGCCCGTCCTATGCCCCATGTCCCTGTGTTTAACTACATCGATGACATCATGATCTCTGGGAAAAAAGAAGATGTAACTGAAGCAATGCACCTGCTGATACAGCACATGAAGGACAGAGGGTGGGCTATCAACAGAGAAAAAGTCCAAGGACCTGCCACAGAGATGAAATTCCATGAATGATGTGAACTGGGCCACAAAGGAAAATTCCAGAGACAGTTGTGCAAACTATCCAGGCACTGTCGCCCCCTACTGATGGCCATTGCAAAAGTACTCTACCAAGTTGATTAAGAGGGGAGAGAGGCCTGCAGAGATTTAACAGATTGACTTCATCAGTCCCCTGCCCCAGGGAACAAGCATATAAACAAAAAAACAGATTATCCTTATCAAGACTGAAAGGAACCAGAGGACCAAATGAGCGACACACTATGCAATGTATGAGAAATTGAAAAATATAATAGTTTATTTATAGATAAAAGTTATCATAAAACTCCACAATTGGAGTAAAAATTTATTGAGACACTGGAAACTTGACAAAAAACAAACAGAAACAAGAGCATCAAAAAAGTGTCTCTGGGTGTGACCACTGACAGTACAAGGCACAAGACAAGTCACACAACCATGGGGTACAAATAAACAATCATCCGGATGCCAAAAATATATACATGGGTTAGCATGCCACGACAAATGTTGTATAAATAATATCACAATCAAGGCAGGGTATGATAAGAATTGGGCATCCATGTAGAGGTCCCTGGAAGGCTCAATTCCTTGAAAAAAGGCAAAAGGGGGAGGGGTGATGCTAAAGGGAAGGGGAATAAAAAAACGAATGGGCCTCGAGAAGAAACTGATGATGATTAAAGAGAACCCTGATAAAGTCAATATCGATTTACGATGGAGAAGATATGATGAAAAACAATGTTGCACCGGAGAAAACCTACTTGCTGGAGTGTGCAGAAAAGAGGTAGGTCCGTAATTATTCCTTATATGGAAATTATGCCCCAATCAGGGACAACAGAATAGATTCAAAAACCGGACCATAATACACCTGGTTAATGTGGGTGGAAAGAAATACTATATAGAGTTGCTTCCTGATGTATTACCACCGTATGCTATAACCTAGGTGTATGTCCTGTGCATAGATGTGTGATGGCACATGGGGATATAGGCTATCCACTGTTCATGATCCCCTCAGTGTCATTGAGAATTGGTTATCAAACATACAATACCCTCCTCAGAAAAGCCTAAGTATAAGACACTTGCTGGTTATGGTCCAGCTATCCATTCACGGAACTCTCCTGTCGTTACACACTGCTCGGCATCAACGTTATGGAGTACATGTATTCTCCTTCCTGTGGCATGCGGCAAAAGCCACTAAATTTGCTTCAAGCGGGTCCTATCAGTCTCTCGTGCCCACAAGGGCTCGCTTCCGGGACGCAATGGAGAAGAGGCATCACATGACGCTGGTGTCATCAACGCGTTTCGCAAGTGAACTCACGTAGCTTCGTCTGGACATACGGGCGGGCATTTGACTGTTCCTTATGATGGCTTCACGCCTCAGAAGTTAACAGCCATGTAAGATATTAAAGGAACAAGGTACATTCTGTTCGATGCTTAGTGATCATTGCTTTGCTCCAAGCCAAGTGTTTTGGTGTTTTGGTATTATGGCATAGGATAAAGAGATTTTAACATATATGCATAACGGGAAAAACATATAAAGGAAAGAGGTTATAGAGAAGAGGAAGGGGAGGAAAGGAAGAATGAGAGGAACACATAAGGAAAGCACACAGTGTTATTCACATATGGAATAGTACATGACTAGGATTGAGCGAACCCGAACTGTAAAGTAATTGGAAAAAGTTTGGGTTCGGGTTCGGAGTTCGGCTATGTTACGGCGCGCTGCACGGCAGCCAATCGCCATTTGTTTTACTACTGTGACTAGGAAGCCATCACAGCCATGCCTACTAATGGCATGGCTGTGATTGGCCAGTGCAGCATGTGACCCAGCATGTGACCAGCCTCTATATGAGATAGAGGCACACAGCACAGCTCATCACTTTGCTTTATCTAGGATAGGGACAGGCTGCTGCTGATTGAGGGACAGAGTTAGATAGGATTATCCTGCTTGAGAAATCTACACCACCAGCACTGTTTCTTTCTGTGAGATCTGCATCTTATCGTTTAGGGACTGTGCATTACATCATTTAGGGCTCGTCAGTCTGCTGTAGGTAGGCTAGGGACAGGCTGCTGCTGATTGAGGGACAGAGTTAGGTAGGATATTCCTGCTTGAGAAATCTACACCACCAGCACTGTTTCTTTCTGTGAGATCTGCATCTTACTGTTTAGGGACAGGTTCCTGCTATTTCCTATAGGAACAGAAATATACAGGTGACTCTCTGCATATTTCACCTGAACAGCACCTGTCACCTGTGATATACTGTGTGTGTGTCCAGTACATTGTGTAGGGACAGGTTCCTGCTATTTCCTAAAGGGACAGAAATATATAGGTGACTCTCTGCATATTTCACCTGCACAGCACCTGTCACCTTTGATATACTGTGTGTGTGACCAGTACATTGTGTAGGGACAGGTTCCTGCTATTTTCTTATAGGGACAGAAATATATAGGTGACTCTGCATATTTCACCTGTACAGCACCTGTCACCTGTGATATACTGTGTGTGTGACCAGTACATTGTGTAGGGACAGGTTCCTGCTATTTCCTATAGGGACAGAAATATATAGGTGACTCTCTGCATATTTCACCATATTACACTATTGTTGTATTTAAAAAACACCCATTTAGGGCAAGATGTAATGTCAAGGGGCCCAGAAGTGCAGTGGGTTGTGTAATGTAAAGGGGTCGAGTGATGCAGGGTGCTTTATAATGTAAAGGGGTCCAGAGGGGCAGGGTGCTATGTAATGTAAAGGGGTGCAGGGTGCTGTGTAATGTAAAGGAGCCCAGGGGTGCAGGGGGATGTGCAATGTAAAGGGGTCCAGAGGTGCAAGGTGCTGTGTAATGTCAAAGGGCCCAGAGGTGCAGGGGATTGTGTAATGTAAAGGGGTGCAGGGGTGTGTGTAATGTAAAGGGGTGCAGGGTGCTGTGTAATGTAAAGGGTCCAGTGATGCAGGGTGCTGTGAATTGTAAAGAGGTCCAGTGATGCAGGGGTATGTGTAATGTAAAGGGGTGCAGGGGGTTGTGTAATGTAAAGTGTCCAGTGATGCAGGGTGCTGTGTAATGTAAAGGGGTCTAGCGATGCAGTGGGATGTGTAATGTAAAGGAGCCCAGACGTGCAGGGGGATGTGAAATGTAAAGGGGTCCAGAGGTGCAGTGTAATGTAAAGGGGTCCAGAGGTGCAGTGTAATGTAAAGGGGTCCAGAGGTGCAGGGTTCTGTGTAATGTAAAGGGGCCCAGAGGTGCAGGGTGCTGTGCAATGTAAAAGGGTCCAGAGGTGCAGGGTGCTGTGTAATGTAAAGGGGCCCAGCGATTCAGTTGTGGAGAGGGGTACACAGTAGTTACAAAGAGATATTGAAGGATACAGAGGTATGCAGGGGCACAGTGGGGTGTTTTTACATTTTAAGGTAGGGGGGTGCCAGATATAGGATCCGCCCCAGGTGCCAAATGCTGTAGGTACGCCCCTGGTAATGACACCCTTATTTTAGCTTGCATATCGCACTGTGAACTGACAGTTAGGACATGAATCGGATCGCATGGGTGTAAACACCTATGCGATTCTGGTGTGGACCAAAAAATGGGTCCTGTGCATGTTTGGTCCAAATGAGATGCAACTTTAGTCATGCAGTTTGTATGGCTGAAATCGCATTGCACAGACATCGCATGTGATCTGAACAGCAGTGCGGTGCAAATCACTTGTGATCTCGCACAGCGCACTAATATTAACCAGCCCTAAGTTTATCCAGCCTTACTGGGTGTAAGTACAAAAAGTGAGAAATCCACCCCTCCCCCACATAACACATCCTGGTAATATAGGAATTTTGCCTATGTGATCAGGTGACCTCAGACACACACACTGCAATGTAACAATAATAAGAAGATCACTCAAGCTCAGACTAAATAAATCTTCCCTAATAACTTGTCTATGTATATTCTGATGGCTGTTCACTGAAACATTTCATCATGACATTGAACTGTAGTTCACGCCATATTTTGAAAACATTTAATCAAGACACAGGACAAGCAGCCAATTCTGGGAGGAGAGGAGGAGAGGAGAGGGGGGTGTGAACTGTGCATCACTGCAGGCTAGTTCATTAAATATGTAAATAACTTGTCACTCAAAGCATGGGGGCGGAACAGGCTTTGGTTTTTATAGGGAAGTCTGTTTTATTTCACTGAACAATAAAAAGAGGATTGCTCAGCTCTGGATTAACTCTGTGTGGCAAGACTGGGCACAGATGATAGGAAATCTTATTCTCTACATGTGTGACATAAAAAAATAAAAATTACATTTTTGGGTTTACATCCTTAATGTTTAGTATGAGTTTTCTTAGTAATGATTTTCTGTCTGGAGTCTGAGAGAAAAATCAAGGGTGAAATGTGTTGCGTTTGATATAAAATATATTATATGAAGGAGGTGTGCTACTGTTTAAGAACCCAGGCAATAACCTTGAGATGACATTCCATGGGGGAAAGATTCCAGGTCAGTGGACTGAGAGAGTTGGGCCAGCTGAAAGAGTCGGGGAGACCATAGCTGAGACAACTGGAAGAGAGAATCTTGGGGACCAGAGGGGACTGTGAGTCTTGGAGGAGTGTGAAGCCTGGAGTGTCAAGAGCCCCTTCCAGAGAGGCCAGGAGTGGGCCTGTGCAGCAAGGAACTGCGCCCAAGGCTGAGTGAGCCTTAAGAGCCATGTAGATTGGCATTTTTTGTTTGTTGTAATTTTTGGGAGAAGTACCCCTGTGTGGGCAACCAATGTATGTATGAACTTTCTCCAGAATTCGACCCATTCTGATTAACAACACCACAAAGCAACTTTTTCACTCCTTAGTTATTTCCCACCTTGATTACGGCAACTCTCTCCTTAATGGCCTACCCTTACACAGGCTATCCCCCCTTCACTCTATTATGAATGCTGCTGCTGGTCTAATACACCTCATTAACTGATCAATGACACAGCTCCTTTCTGCCAATCCCTTCACTGGCTTCCCCTACCCCACGGTAAAAAAAATCAAAATACTAACCAACAACATACAAGGCCATGCACAACATCGCTCCCAGCTACATCACCAACCTCATCTTCAGATATCGCCCAAATTGCCCCCTCCGCTCCTCCCAGGACCTCCGGCTCTCTAGCTCCCTTGTTACCTTCTCAAATGCTCGCCTTCAAGACTTCTCCAGAGCCTCTCCCATTGTCTGGGACTCCCTGCCCGGTATGTCCAATCAGCCTCTAACGTGTCCACCTTTATGAGATCCCTGAAAACTCATGTGACTCACCGATCCTTCCCACCCCCCAGGTGCACTGAAATATTTAAAGGCTCCCCCAGGTGGGCAGGAAGGGGCTAACATTTTGGAAGGGAATGTTAAGAAAACCATAATTATGGGAAATGTACTATTCAGGATACCAGTTGGGGAATCCTTTATTTAAAAATCTGTACCAGACAATACTATCATCTAATTCTATAGTTAATGAAAAAAAAAAACATATGGAGATTATCAGACCTTACTAAATGAAAGACAAATCAATGATTAATATACTATTCTATGTGAACTATGTGAAAAATGTATTTAAACCAGAAGGTACGCAAAGAACAAAATATGAACTTAACTCTACCCTTTTCTTTTTGCTGCAATTTTAAGTTCCCAGAAGGTGAGAGGGGGAAGGAAGAAGTTCTGGATAAAATCGCGGAAGTGACATATCTCGCCGCGGCGCAGTGGAATTAAAGTCCCAAAGAAAATAAACATAAAGGTATGAAAAAATAAAAACCAAATATCCAAAAAAACTAGATGGGGAGTGCTTATGTTTTCAAAGGAGTTACATTTTTGTCTGGAACTCCACTTTAAGTATGTAAAGCCAAAACATAATGGACTGTTACATGAAAATATTACTCTGATCAGTGTTTTGGGACTGTCATATTGCTTATGCGTCATTGTAGTTCCGAGAGCAGGCATTATTGCAGGGTTGCCTATAACTTTTAATGGGCTTGCTGTACCAGCAAACTCTGCATGTATGATCCACCTGTACAAAAGCTACACACGCATTGTCATTGTTCACAGTCTACGACATTGTGCAGTAAAATTTGTACTGTCAAGTCTGTATCTGAAAGTTATTCTTGGAAAAGGGGACACCAGATACATCAACTCATACTGTCAGTGGACTGATGCACATTTGTCCTAGTTACCTGGGAATCTGGTTATTACATGAGCATTATTTTCTAATGTAGCTATAACATTGCACCCTTCTGCGACATAAATTAACTTAAAAAACACATTGCTTATATTTTTTATGATGCATACAGGCAGAGGGCCAGATTCTCGTAGATGCGCGGCTAATTATGCAGGCGTTGCGCATCTCAGATGCACTACGCCGACGTAACACGGAGTGGCAAGTACCGTATTCCCTAAGTAAATGCGCTCCAAGATGCGCCTGCGTCGCGTAAAATCATGGGCGTAATCCGGCGCAACTCCAAAGTAGGAGGGAAGTGGGCGTGTTGCATTATAATGAAGCGTGACCCCATGCAAATGCAGGCCGGGACGAACGGAGCATGCGCCGTGACATGGATGACCCGCGCCATGACGTGGTTGACCCGCGCCGTGACGTGGATGCCTTCTGCGCATGCGCAAAGCCTCCCTACGATGCGCCGGCGCAGGGTATATAATGCGCCCACACATGCGCCCGTGCAGCGCAAACGTCTCCCATTTTTTAGAGAGTGACGGCGAAAGTTTGTGCTGGACAAGATGGCAACTGCTGTTAAGGAGAGGAGGAAGAAGAATTTCTCCCCAGAGGAGAGGGCCATTGTCATACGGGCCATGGAGAAGTATGACTCGCGGCTCCATGGTGCTGACAGTGCCCGGACCAGCAAGTCCCGGAGGGATCAGATATTAATGAGGGTGGCATGCCAGGTCAATGCCCTCTCTCATGAGGTCCGGACACCGCAGGACATTCAAAAGAAAATGAATGACCTGCGGCGTCATGTGAAGGGCAAGCTGGCTGCCATAGCTCGGCATGCCAGGGGCACTGGAGGGGGCCCACCCTGCCCTGTCCGCCTGACTGAGGAGGAGAAGGTGGTTGCCCGCTGCCTGCAGACAGGGCAGGTAGAGGGAGTTGGGGACTATGAGTCCCAGAAGCCAGCCGTGAGGACAGGTAAGTGTGTTTTCTATTCTATCTGTTGTGTACATGTATGGGGGTGGAAGGGAACATGTGCCAAGTGTGTGTGGGTCCACCAACATGGGCATCTTTGTGTCATCCACAGATGTGCAGGAGGGAGCGGGGCCATCTGTTGATGCCAGAGGGCCCATCAGGATCCATCCCCTGAAGATACAGTCCCTCTGGCGTGGATGCCCCCCTGGAACAGGACTTGGAGGGAAGTGGGTGGCACACCTCCTCAACGGAGGAGGTGGTTGAGGAGGGTGTGGTAGTCCAGGACCAGGCCCTCTATGTTGTTGTGGAGGAGGATGGTGGGTTGGCCGGACCAGCCCAGGCTATTCCTCTACCTGTAGCAAACCCCTCAGTGTCCCCCTCCAACCTCTCCAGTCCCTCTCTTTCCCCCCCCCTCATCTCCGGCCCCTCAACATCCTCCCCTTATGCCCGGTCCCCTGCCACTCCCCGCAAGGCGACGTCAAAGACCAGGGGTGTATCCCAGGTCCTGCCGGAACAGCTGGTCAGACAGCAGGACCAGCAAAATAAACACCTGGCCGAGGTCGTGGAGGAGATGAGGCGCCTGGCCGACAGCCTGGCATCCTCGGACAATATAACAGATGCCATCCAGGATGTTGCTGTTAACAGCGCAGCAACGCTGACCAGCTTGGGGGAGCTGCAGGAAAAACACCTCAGAACTTGTGGGGGAGGTTCAGGCCCTGCGCCTTGCTATCGAGGCGCAGACTGCTGTGCAGACCCGCATAGCGGTTGCCCTGGAGGGCATGCAGGCAGCCAGGGAGGGACGTGGGGATGTTCCTCCTCAACCTGCTCCCCCCCCCCCCATCTAGGGCTGCCCCCAGGCAAGTGAGGGGCAGGACCCGTGGCACCAGGCAGAGCCCCCGCCAGGCCCATTAATTTGAGTTTTCTTTAGTATTATGCTCTGGATAAGAGCTTATTTATTTTTTGTTATGCTCTGGATAAGAGCTTTTTTTATATATTTTTGGATACTGCACACGGTGCAGTGTGAATGGTGTGTGAATGTGAGAGGGTGGCACTCCTGAAAGTAAGGGGTGTCACCCTCGGCCGTGGTGGTGAAGTTAACCCCACGGCTGTATGAATGATGTGTGAAAGGTGTATGAATGGACAGCAACATCATTGGGGCCTTGACGTGGCGTTGCTGCTCCCAAGTCCTACATGCTGGACTTGGGCTAATCCAATGCGATGTGCATGTGGTGTGTGTGATCTAGGGACATCAGTGGTGTACACGCGTGCATTGTCTGTGTGCCATGCTGTATGTGTGTGTTTAAAGGTCAAAGATTCGTAACACGAGGACACTCCTGACTGCTCTTCCATCAGCTGACGGGGTCTCCTCTGGCGGGGGGGGGCTGTGTGGTTGGGGGGTCAGGTCATCACGTAGGGCAATATGCAGGCCCTTTCGCATGGCAAAGTTGTGCAGAATACAACATGCACCAATGATCTGACCCACAAAGTTGGGGGAATACAATAGGGCCCCCCCAGACTTATCCAGGCAGCGGAAACGGGACTTCAGGAGGCCAAATGTGCGCTCCACCACTGCACGGGTTTTGATGTGTGCTTCATTGTATCTTCTCTCTCCTCTGGTTTGGGGGTTCCGGAAAGGAGTCATGAGATGGGGTCCCAGTGTATATGCAGAGTCACCTGTAAGGGAAAACACAGGAGGATGGTAGTCATGCATGTGCCACTTCTGTTGTGCATCATGGGAGGGGATAGTCATGGCTGCCACCCATGTCACTCACCAACCAGCCAGCTGTCCCCATACATGTCCTGCTCAAAATCTTCGGGGATGTTGCTTTGACGGTAGATGTAGCTGTCATGGCTGGACCCGGGGTCTTTGGCACGGACGTGCCATATGAGGTATTTGGCATCGGCTATCACCTGTACGTTGATGGAATGCCAATGCTTCCGATTGCGGTATATGTGCTCTGTGGCACTGGGGGGCTGGAGTGCCACATGTGTGCAATCAATGGCCCCGATGGTGCGTGGGAATCCGTCAATTCTGTAGAAATCTGTCATTGCCTTCTGCCGCAGGTGCACAGTGGTGGGTCTGATGAACTGGTTGGACATGCGTCTGAGGATTGCAGGGACAACCTGGTGCACACATCTGCTTATGCTGGTTTGTGACATCCCAGCCACCACTCCACTTGTACGCTGGAATGATCCACTGGCCAGGAAATGGAGTGTTGCCAGGACCTTCACCAGTGGCTGCAGTGCACGTGAGCGGTATGTCTGGCTGGTGATGTCATCCTGCAGGGCTGTGGTTATTTCCAGGATGGCAGCAGGGCTGAATCTGAAGATGCGATACACCTCCTCATCACCCATGCCAAAGAGGCTCATGCGCGCTCGGTAGATCCTCTCACGTGCCCCCGTCCTCCTCCTCCTCCTTCTATGCTCCTCTTCCTCTGCATACCTTAGTATTGATAAGACCATGGCTGGCCCTGGCATCATTGGCATATGAATGTCTTGTCCAGTAAGTGTGATTGCTCAGCTAGTCCGTTACGGTGCTGCTGTAGTTGCTCTCCAGCTGACTTGCACACGGCCTTGAGCAAAGTTACCCGTGCTTTTATGAGGGGTATGTTTACTCAAGGCTTTCGAGTTACGCGCACCACGAGTAGCCAACGCCGGACGCGCGTACTTTCGGGAATACGCGCATCTCCCTCATTTGCATATTTGCATGCTAATTCAATGGGAACTGAATATTTTTGATGCGTAACTATGCGCCTACGCCGCGCTAGCTTAATGCATTTTCGCCGCCCAGACGGAAAAAAAAATCGCGCGTATGTGGTTCTGTGTTTACCGCGCATCGATACGCAGGCGCACATTTACTATTACGCCGCGCATATACATTTACGCAGGCGTAGCGCCGCTGAGAATCTGGCCCAGAGTATGCAGCATCCAGGTATCATAAGAACATGCATCCAAGTATAATAAGAATGAAGGACCTGGTGTGCATGCCTGTGTGTTCCTGATATGTGCCAGCTGTACCATGTAATTGTATGAGAAAGTCTCCTGTTCTCTTGTATTGCTTCCTTTATGTGAAATCCCTGGTGTTCCTGTCAGTGTCCTTGCTTTCCTATTAAAAACTGGCCACACTAAACAGGATAGCACATAATGGTCAGTTTTTTTTTACTATGCTGGGAACTCAGTGTACTCTCCTCCAATGATGAGACTTGTCCTGATCCTGACATGCTTCTGCTACACAGTCATTCACTGGGAAGCTCATTGTGCTACTTCCCCTCCCCCAGCTCCTATACAGCTGAAAACAGAGGAAATGTGGTCACTTTAAAAAAAAGAGAAAATATATATTTATATATTTTTTTTTATATTTATATAAAAAAAATTGCCTTTCAATTCTATTTTAAACTCTGTTTTACAAGGTGATCATTTAAATAACTTTTAGTAATACAAAAGACTGGAGAGCATATAAAAATGCTGCAGTTTTATACCACCAAATAGTTGCTAAAGTGGATGTAAACCCTCCATACTCCCAGTGAAGTGTAATTTCATGTATCCGGTTTATATCCACTTTAAGTTAGAATCCAGAGGTGTAAAAAAAAAGGTTCCAAAGCTTTTTAAGTTTGTAGAGCAATATACTGTACACTCTATTACCAAAAGTATTGGTATGCCTGTCTTTAGACGCACATGAACTTTAATGACATCCCAGTCTCAATATGTAGGGTTCGATATTGAGTTGACCCACACTTTGCAGCTATAATGCCGCGTACACACGCTCTGAATTTCCGACAACAAAGGTTTGATAGGAGCTTTTCGTTGGAAATTTCGACCGTGTTTAGGCTCCATTGGACATTTGCTGTCGGAATTTCCGACAACAAAAATTGGAGAGCTGGTTCTCAAATTTTACCACAACAAAATCGGTTCTCTTAAATTCTGATCGTGTGTAGACAATTCCAATGTACAAAATTACACGCATGCTCTGAATCAAGTACGAGACGGAAGAGCTCAGTCTGGTAAAACTAGCTTTCGTAATGGAGATAGCACATTCATCACACTGTAACGGACTGAAAAGCACGAGGCTAAAAAGCGCAAATCGTCTCTCACCAAACTTCTACTAACACGACTGGTATCGAACTTCCCTTTAATAGTGCTGTTGTATGTGTTGTAGGTGACCACGTTCTTGGCGATCTGAATTTTCGACAACATTTGTGCGACCATGTGTACGCAAGACAAGTTTGAGCCAACATCCGTCGAAAAAAAAATCCACGAATGTCCGATTGTGTGTACGCGGTATTACGGTTTCAACTTTTCAGTGAAGGCTGACCACAAGGTTTAGGAGTTTGTCTATGGGGATGTTTTCACCATTCTCCCAGAAGCATATTTGTGTGGTCAGGTACTGGTGTGGACAAGAAGGCCTGGCTTGCAGTCTCCACTCTAATTCATCCCAAAGGTAGTCTACCGAGTTGAGGTCAGGGCTCTGTATAAGTTCCTCCACTCTCAAACTCGATCATCCATGTTTTAATGGATCTTGCTTTGTGCACCGATGCACAGTCATGTTGGAACAGGAAGGGGCCATCCCCAAACTGTTCCTACAAAGTTGCGAGTATGAAATTGGCCAAAATGTCTTGGTATGCTGATACCTTAAAGGGGTGTTCCAGCCCTAAGTTGTGTTTATTAAAAGTCAGCAGCTACAAAAAGTGTAGCTGCTGGCTTTTAATAAACACTCACTTACCTGCTCCTGCGTTCCAGCGACGCGCCGACCGGGGCTCCGCTCCTCTGCCCCCCTCCCCGGCCGGCGTCTCCATCCTGACTGTGGGCACCCAGCCGTGACAGCCTTCGGCTTCACGGCCGGGCACCCACTGCGCATGCGCGAGCCGTACTGCGCATGCGTGCGCGGCGCGGCTCGCCGCTGATTGGAGAGGCGATCGCATGGGACCTGTCAGTGTCCCATGTGATCGCCTACAGGGAGGGGGCTGGTGTAGGCGATTAAGCTTAATCGCCTAACCAGCCCCTCGGCGGAAGCAGGAAGTGGGACAGGAAGTCCCACTCCTACTGAAGCCCCCACTCCCCCCCCAAAAAAATTACATGCCAAATGTGGCATGTATGGGGGTGAGAAGTGGATTGAGAAGGGGTCATTTTTTTGGGTGGAACACCCCTTTAAGAGTTCCCTTCGCTGGAACTAATGGGCCAAGCCCCACCCCTGAAAACAACCCCACACCATAATCCCCCCTCCACCAAATGACTTGGACTGGTCCATAAAGACATGGATGAGCCATGTCCTGATACAAGAGATTGCATGGCAATTCTTTACTAAAGCAGTCCCACCCCCGAAGGGAATCTCCCTTTTTTACAACCTCTTTCAGGATAAATTAAACTTCACTGTATCATCTCCCCTCCTCAGGTGGGAAGCAGATTTAGGTAAAACGTTCACATCTCACCAGTGGCAACTCTCGTTCAAAACTGTGTATAAGGCCTCTAGATGTGTCAACCACTGGGAACTCTCTCAAAAGATAGCCCAGAGATGGTACCTTTCCCCGTATCGTATAGCTAAATTTAGTCCCTCGTCCTCTCCGCTTTGCTGGAGGGAATGCGGGGCTGTGGGCACCATCTTCCATGTCTTCTGGCTATGTAAGAATCTTACGAGCTTTTGGAGAAGTGTGTTCAGGTGCATTTCACGAATAACGGGCATTCTGACACCCCCCAACCCCGAATTAGCGTTGCTAAATCTAGGAATTGAGGGATTCCCCCCTAATTTCCGTACTGTGGTAACTCATATGCTATTGGCTGCTAGGCTACTGCTGGCGAGGAATTGGAAGTCCAATAAAATACCTAACGTCACGGAGGTTCTTGAGATCACACAAAATAATTACACTTTTGAGGCTTTGCTGGCAAGTAGGGAAAATAGGAGAGCCGCCTTTGATACTCAATGGAAGTCCTGGGCGGAGTGGTTTGCACCGCAATTGTGATGATCACTCTTCACTTGTATTTTGTTGTTTTTTCTATTGATGTGTCTTAAACAACCTGTCTTATTATGACTATGTTATCGGTGTTCTTGCAGATATCTATCCATCTCTTACTCCCCTTTTTCTCTCCCCCCTTTCCCTATGCCCTCATCCTTACTTTTCCCTTTTCCTACTTCACCCTTGCTTTCCCAGGGTACTCCTCTGTTCAGGACAATGCTGTTTCATTCGCTGGTGGCAAGTGTGGTGCCCACTATCTCCTACTGCCTAGATATTTCACATGTTGGTTACTAGTTGTATACGCACTGTTGGCTGCATCTGTATAATGTTATATGTCGTGCTAGTTTCTTTGTTGTCCCCTGGGACTGTCCTGTTTTCTTTTTGTGTGAAAATTTCTCAATAAAAACTATTGTAACTAATGCCGCGTACACACGGTCGTTTTTTGCGATGAAAAAAAAACGTTGTTTTTTAAAACGTCATTTAAATTGATCGTGTGTGGGCAAAGCGTCATTTTTTTTGTCTTAAAAAAAACGACCAAAAAAAAATTCCAACATGCTTGAATTTTTTGTGTCGTTTTTCAAAACGTCGTTTTTTGTTTCACAGTCAAAAGTCACCATGTGTAGCAAAAACGTCGTTTAAAACGACGTTTTTCAACCCGTGCATGCCCAGAAGCTAGTTATGAAGCGAGCTTCAATGGAAAAGAGTGGTGAACGTAACCTCGCTTTTTGTGAAAAAACGATGGTGTGTATGCAACATCGTGTGTACGCGGCATAAGACATGGATGAGCAAGTGTTGGGGTGGAGGAACTTGACCTCAACCCAATAGAACACATTTGGGATGAATTAGAGTGGAGACTGTGAGCCAGGCTCTCACGTCCACATAAGTGCCTGACCTGACAAATGCGCTTCTGGAAGAATGGTGGACAGCCTTCCCAGAAGAGTTGAAGCTGGTATAGCTGCAAAGGGTGGGCCAACTCAATATTGAATTCTACGGACTAAGACTGGGGGGCCATTAAATTTCATGTGTGTGTAAAGGCTACTGTCCCAATACTTTTGGTAATATAGTGTATATCTGCCCAATAATGGATTTCCATCCATAAGTCAGCAATATTGCTATATTGCTCAAAGACCTTCATAGAATTTCAATATAAGTGTTAGCAGCAAATGGAAGAATTTGACATTTTGTCCTGAATAAAGATCTAAAAATGCATATATCAGTGGTATGAGCTGGGGTATTTGCCAAACACAAAACATATAAAAAAAGTTTTTGATTTGTCCAGCACAACATATTTTCAAAGTTGCTGTGAAATTCCCAATCACAATGACAGCAGGAAAACCTGCATTTCAGTACATTGCCTAGAAGTGTGAATGTGTGCTTAGGGCTGCATTCATGCTTTGCAAATTGTACTGTATGGCATTCTAACATATGCTTGACTAAGCAAGAGTCCTAGAGTATGTCAGAGGGTGCCAGAGGCATTGTGCCAATTGCAAAGGGACAGCTTGCTGCTACTGTTGTAGTGGGCTGGTACTTTCAGAGGTCACTTTATGTGACTGGGATGCCAAAGTAAGCAAGCAGAGAGGGGAATACAGATTTTTTACAAATCACATACCCTTTAAGCAGTAGGAAATCTTACCAAGCACTACATATCAGGAATGGGAGGTCTGCTAGTAATAACTAGCAATCTGAGCACTTGGCATCCACCACTTCCTAGGACCAGGACTTTTAAAACATAAAACAGAAAGATTGCATGGTGTATACAAAGTTTTTGCTTGCACTTAATTGGATGATGGAAGTCAGTGGAGCTTCACCTCATTCATTAACCACTTGCTGACCAGCCTTTTTCTGACACTTTTTTGTTTAGAAGTTTAAATCAGTATTTTTTTGTTAGATAATTACTTAGAACCCCCAGACATTATAAAAAAAATTTTGTAGCAGAGACCCTAGGGAATAAAATGGCGATCGTTGCAATTTTTTATGTCACAAAGTATTAGCGCAGTGGTTTTGCTAACGCTTTTTTTTTTTTAAATACACTTTAACGAACTAAAATAAAAACACAATATTTACCCCAATTTTTTGTTAAATATGAAAGATGATGTTACACTGAGTAGATATCTAACATATCAAGCTTTTAAATTGCACAAGCTTGTGGAATGGTGACAAACTATGATACCTAACCAGTTGCCACCCATTGTATAGCAAAATGATGACGGCAAAGTGGTTGTGCTATCCTGGTCGAACGTCATATGACGTGATCAGGATAACAGAGCCAGGGCATGCGGTGCGGCGATCGGAGGTGCTGTGTGTCAGTCTGACACACCGCAACTCTGATCCTGGTATGAAGCCTCTGACAGAGGCTTCTTACCACATAATCAGCTGTGACCAATCACAGCTGATCATCGTTTGAACCAGGAAGTGCTGGTAAACGGCCTTTCTCGGTTCATGCTGATAGGGAGAGCCGATCGGCGTCTCTCCCTGTCAGTGGGGGGGTCTGTGCTGATAATCAGTACATTGATTATCAGCACAGCCCCCATCAAAAGGTGCCCATCAGCTGCCAATCAGTGCCCATCACCTGCCAGCCTGTCCCTCTCTATAAACGCCTGTCAGTGCCCACAACAGTGCCAATCAGTGTCCAAAAAAGTGCCAATCAGTGTCCCATCAGTAATGCCTGTCAGTGCCCCATCAAAGTTCTACTCAGTAATGCCTGTCAGTAGCTCCCCGACAGCACTGCTCATCCAGTGCCACCTATCAGTGCCCATCAGTGCCGTCTATCTGTGCCATCAGTTCCGCCTATCAGTGCTGCCTATCAGTGCCGCCTATTAGTGCCCATTTTTTTTAATTGTCATCTTTTTTTGTTTAATAACGCAAAAATGTAAAACCGCAGAGGTGATCAAATACCACCAAAAGAAAGCTCTATTTGTGGGAAGAAAATTATAGTAATTTAAAACTGCTTGTGGCTGTAATATATTGTCAGGTCCCGGCAATATAGATAAAAATCATTGAGAAAAACAGCATGGCCCTCCCCCTCCCCCTCCCCCTCCCCCAGTCCATTACCACGCAGTTTGGGTCTGGTATGAATATTAGGGGAACCCCACACCAAAATAAAATAAAAAAAGGTGCGGGGCCCCCAGGCCCTATATACTCTGAATAGCAGTATACAGGCAGTCCCCGGGTTACAAACAAAATAGGGACTGTAGGTTTGTTCTTAAGTTGAATCTGTTTGTAATGTGGAACAGATACATTTTTTAAGTGTAGCTCCAGACAAGAAATACATTTTTAAGCTTTTTGGATAGCATAGGGAAGGGTTATCACCCCTATAACATTTGTTTTGCTGTCTGTGCCCCTGTTCAGAAGATTTCACCTCACTTTCTGTCCCAATGACAATTGGATTTTGAAAATTTTGGGTTATTAGGGAAACAAGGTTTGGTGATAAAGCATCAGTGGAGATACCCTTTCCCCATATTAACTCTTACAATAGAGAATTTCCCTTCCTAGGGGGAGATTTCCTCTCACTTCCTGTTGTCTCACTGAACACTGTAAGCCCTCACAGTTATGCCCTGTACGTGTGAATGGAATTTCCCTGTGTGACCGTGTGTATGCAAGCCAAGCTTCAGCGGAATTCCTTTGGAAAAACCATCCAACGGAATTCCCCTCAAGCTTGGCTTGCATACACACGGTCACACAAAAGTTCTCTGAACTTTCCAACGTTAAGAACGCGGTGACGTACAACACTACGACTAGGCGAGAAAAAGGTTCAATGCTTCTGACAATAAGAGGGGGCACTATCAAGCAAAGAGTCTCCAAGAGTGGAGGGGATCTCTGTTGATAAAAGAAGCTACTATTGGTAAAAATGGGCCATTTTTACCAATAGTAGCTTCTTTTATCAACAGAGATCCCCTCCACTCTTGGGGACTCTTTGCTTGATAGTCCCCCCTCTTATTGTCTACTTGTATTGGCTACGGTAATCACCCCACATTGTGGGTGTGGCCTCTCCTCTATATATGAACCTCTTTTTTGCTTATACTCTACAGCAATCATATGCCCCCTGTCAGGGCTTTTTTTCAATGGGAATGCAGAGGAACGCAGTTCCGGCACCTCCAGCACTGAATGTATGTACTGGAACGGGGTGTTGGAGGGTCTATAGATGCAGGCTGCTGGGATATCGATTGTCCCTGGTGGGGATCTGTTTTTGTGTTGGGGTCTATTGTTTCCGTGTAAGTCTACTGTTGCTGGTGGGGTGGGTATTATCTTGCTGGGGGGTCAATTGTTGCTGGGTGGGATCTACTGTTGAGGTAGATGTCCATTGTTGCTGGCTGCCGGGGAGTCTATTGATGCTGGCTGCTGAGAAATCTGTTATTTCTGCTAAGGGTCTATTGTTGCTGGGGTGGTATTTTGTTGTGGGGGGGGTCCATTGTTGCTGGGTGAAAAGTATTTTGTTGTGTGAGGATCTATTGTTTCTGGGGGATCTGGTGTTGCTGCAGAGGGTCTATTGTTTCTGGGGAGGAGTCAATTGTTTCTGAGGTGGAGTCTATTGTTGCTGGTGTGGGGTCTATTGTTGCTCATTGCGAGGGATCTGTTTTACTATCTTTCTCGTTTTCATTTCCAAATTTCATAGAAATTACAGAGTAGCACAAAATACTTGGTTCTGTATTCTCTGAAAGGTGCTGTACTGGGAGGTGGGTAGGGGGGTGGAACCAAGGGTTGGTTCTCAGAGATGGGTAGGGGGCATAGATGAAGTGTGACTCGGAAGGGTGGAGTTCCTGCACCTATTCCCTGAGAAAATTGTTATATGCATTGTTTGTTTATATGCTCAATGCTTCTGAGCATGCGTCTAATTGTTTTTTCACATCGGAATTCCATACAGACCAAAAAAAAAAGATTTTAAATTGAGAACCTGCTCTCTATCTAAGTCCATCAGAAATTCCGACCGTGTGTATGCAGCATTACTCTTGGTTGGCCCTGGAACGGGCCCTGCTGTGAAGTATTATATCAAGAATTGTAATTACGTGCCCCTATTGAACAGGGGCAGAAAAATTGGGCCTTTGGTGGTGGTGGTGCCACAACACTGTAACCCCTCACAGATACTCTTGTTGAGCGCAGGAATGTGCCTTGCTGTAAAATTTTAGATTAAAAATTTAAATTACATGCCCCTGTTAAACAGGGGCAGAAAAATTGGGCCTTAGGCAGTGGTGCTGTCTCATCAAAGATGTGCCTCCTCCTCCTTCTCCTCTCTTCTATCAGGCACCCAAGTAGAGTCAGTGACCTTATCATCCGCTCCCTGCTCGTCACTGGAGCAAACTTGGCAGTATGCTGCAGCTGGGGGAACATGACTGCCAGTTTCTTGTCCTTCTTGGGCACCCCCTCTCTCTAGGCTCACTTTACTCCCTTCCTAAACCCGGGTACCATCATCAGAGCCTTCAAATTGCTGCGCATCCTACAGCAGCACTGTATTGTGCACTGTGTACACCATGTAACAGTAGGAGCTACTTCAACTGTAAACTAGACACAGGGTTTGCACACTTTAGAGGTGCAATACTACAGAGCGTAGATGTGGACTGGAGAAGACTGCTTTTGCAACTTTCTCCAGGTTTTGGTACTTTGTCATGAGGCTCTGTAGTATGGAGATTCCATAGTGTCTTGGGTGGGATGGAATCTCCAATCCTGTCTCCAGATCTTGTGGATGACCAGCAGGGTCTGTGCTCAGGTGAGCACAGCCCTTTATAATCATTGTGTAGGAAGATCTCATGGCTCCCAGTTGGAGACGGCTCCCAGTTGGAGACAGCAGGTCTCCAGAAGTCTGAGGCTGTAGGAGACAGCCAGAACAGTGACTGCAAGAGGCAGAGTTGTAGATGCTGACGGGAAGCATCTATGTTGAGGATTCCGCTGGTCTGGGCGACCAGGAAAACGTGCAAAGTATTGCTGCAGAAGTACTGCTATAGAGAGCCAGGTGGGCTAGCATTTTCTGTTGTATGTTTGATGGAGAAGAACCCCCTGCGTGGGAAACCTTTGTTTGGACTTTTATTTTGTCTTTTTAATAAAAATTGGCTACCATGCCCTTAAACATACTTCCTAGCTGGAGTGAATCACTGAAAAACGCCCATACCACGAGAGCTAAACAACCCCAATATTACAACCACCAGAAGTATATTAGAAAAAGTACACAGGAATGGCCTGCAGTCAGATATAGGCTACACTGGATGCAGTGTTTTTATATATATATATATATATATATATATATATATATATATGAGACTGACTGTGTGTGTGCATATATATATATATATATATATATATATATATATTAAATACACTGCAGCTGAGCTAACTGAATAACCTGCCTGCCTGCTCAATTTAAATCACACTATCTCTCTGTCCCCGCCAACAACATACTACATAGGGCCGACGTGCAGGCAGCCTTATATAGTGTGGGGCGTGGAGTCCCCCTGAGCCATGATTGGTCAAAGGCAATTATGGCTCTCTTAGCAGAGGGCGCTGGGATAGGCCAAAGCATGCAGATCATGGTGTATGTTTTGGCCAATCATCATGCATTATGGGGCATTCTGCGCCGCTCAAACTTTCCGCAAAAGTCCTATAATGTTTTGTTTTTTTTACGAACTGGCGAACACCTGATCAAACCTATGTTCCACCCAAAAATCAAACTCATCCCTAAAAGACGAGAGCAGGGGAAGCTGAGCTGGTAAGAAAGGTGACTTGAACCACTTGGATGGTTCTACTCCAGAATTTGAGGATGAATTACTCCACAGTGCCTGCAGGCACACAGGTCAGTAAAGCCTAATGCTTATTTCCAGCTTTTAAAGAATCTGGCTACAAGTTCAATTTAGGGAAAAAGTTATGGTGGTAAAGGGCTTTGTGTGCAAGTTATAGCCAATATAGCCAACAATATGCAGCAGGCTAGCATAGAACAAGTAACAACTTTTTTCACCTCATAGGAATCACCATAACACAAAAATTCCTGTTAGCAATATTGATTCTCTCCTTGTACTGCAATATTGAGCAGAGCACACAAGCTACAAAAGAGTAGCCATTTGACAATACAATAGATGGGAACATTAAAGTTTTAATAACCTCCAATGCAGCATTTCTCTCTGCTGGATACACCTCCACTTCATAACCTGTGTCGAAGGTATTTTACTGTATTTCTCAAAAAGTCTCCTAAGTAGCAAACAAACCAGTTATTATGAAACCCTTACTATGTCTTATTACTAGGATTAACCCCTGACCTATAAGCCCTTTGTATAGAAAAGAATAGCACAACCATAGGTGGCCTAGTACCGATTTAACAAAACAAATGGAAAAAGCAATGGAGATCTAGCTCCTGGGGCTCAGTTACTGGATTAGTGACTGCATTAGGTAGACTTAGGCTAGTGACATTATTGCCTTCTAGCTTCAATACCAGAGATTACATGTCACACTGCACAGTCTGCATTGTTGCACTATGAAACGGCTGTGGATAGTAAATAAAATGCTCCTCTACAATGTATTCTTCTGCAGAAGTATAGTTAATAATATCCACGGTGAAGATGTGCTGGTTCATCCCAGTCAGTTTACATGTCTTGTCATTGGGAGACAATATTGTACATGAACAAAGATGTCATTTATTGCAGCCTACCAGTTCTTAGATGTGGTGGCTGCATTCGCTTTCTCTTTTCTGGAATTTTTCTCCTTTATTTTCACCTGGTTATTTTCCGTAACACATTTCCTGGACTATATAGACAATGATCTCTTAACCCCCCTGCCGGTATCCCCGAGCGCGATTCGGGTTGGATTTTTCAGGCAAATATCGATATCCCCGAATCGCGCTCGGGGTGAATGCAGAGCCTGCAGCGCGCGCTGGCTTACCTTGGATCCAGGCAGGGTATTACTGTACTTACCTTGTCCCTGGATCCAGCGATGCATCCCCGCTGTGTGAGCGAGTGGCGTCCTCCATTCGGCTCACACAGTGCCCGCGCGCCGCCGATCTCCGTTTCCTGCGACGTAACGGCGCACGGGGGCGGAGACCGGCGGCAAATTCAAAAATGTAAACAAACACATTACATACAGAATACTGTAATCTTATAGATTACAGTACTGCATGTAAAAAGTACACACCCCCCCTGTCCCTAGTGGTCTGCCCAGTGCCCTGCATGTTCTTTTACATAATAAAAACATTTTTTTTGTGCCTGCAAACTGTAGATTGTCCATAGCAACCAAAAGTGTCCCTTTATGTCAAAAGTGATTTTAGAGCAGCTAGAAAACAGCGATAATAAATTATAATCATTTGCAGAATTGAGCGATAGCGATTGGGGGGGAAATTCGTCATAAAAAAATAAAAGTAATGACAGCGACAATTCTGCAACTGAGCAAATTTCAGTGATTTTGATTTGATTACATTAGTGAATAATTTTTATTATAATTACATTATTATTTGTTATAATTATTTATAGTTATTTATTATATTATAATTTTATGATTTTGTGTTTCAAACTTTATCATACCCGGGATGTCTACTAGACTATGGTTTGGACAAATTTAAGTGAGTTATTCCTAAAAATTGCAGGCCTACAGTATAAAACGCAGAATTTCCATGCAAAATAATTGTACCGCTTTTGGTACGTAATTCCAGACAGAATCATACCGCCAGGGAGGTTAATATATCTATGGAACTGTGACACTCAAGGAGAGCACTTTATAACACTCCTTATCTCTATATAATAAGTGGGAGGTCTTTTTTAGTCTATGGAGGTAAACAGGTTGTGGCTAAAAAAAAAAAACAGTGTGAGATCACAGATGGTTCACAAGTATACACAGAGTTCTGTGGATTTGACAAGGCCAGAGCAAGGCAGATATGCAACACTATTGCTTCCCTGTATGAGAGCTGCACCAAGCCATAAGTAATCACTGATATATCCAGCATATAAAACAAGTAGTAATTTTGAAGTACTAAAAATGTTGAAGGACACAGTAGTAACCAAGCAATAGGGTACACCTTAAGAGAGGTAACCTTTGTATACACACCTAATATAAAAAAAAAATGGTGCCTGGATTTCTGCTATACTATACATAGAATGAAAACTGATCAATTGACTGATTGATTGAACATGGTTAGTACAATTTAAACATTGTTCTTTGCGTTGCAATGGATAAGCCCAACTCTGTAGTCAAACGGTATGCATATACACTATACAGGAATCATGTAAGTTGCAGGTTAGGTAAACTATTTCAGTTTCCACTCCCATACTTTTGTTGCTTTAAATTTGGAAGTTATTCAGTGAATAATATGAACAATGGAGTTTATATGGGTATGTAATTGCTCCTTATAAGAAATAGCTATTTCCATCTAAGTCTAGCAATATTATTATATTATGTGTCATGCTGTTACTTGTTATTCGTCTTTCTTTTTTAATATAACACTATAGATACATTCACTGTTAGGAAAACTAATTATGCTTGCAAAGATTTTTGTCACGTTAATTAACGTTTAAAAAAAAAATCTTTCCTTAAAATGTATTAGTTTTGCATGCTGCTTGAGGGTATATGAAAAACTCTGATTAAATTTCCCTTTCAGAATTCTGCTTGCAACCTTGCCAATTCAGATGTAAGTGAGAAGTTTTCTAGCTAGGATTATAAGGAATATGAAGCAAGTGGCAAGATGCAAGAATGATGACAAGTAGAGATTTTAGTATTTACTTGACTGCTAATGTACAAAACTGTATAACGGTCCTCAAAAATAATGTATAAAAATAATATATAATAACATGTGATCCAAGTATAATATCCACAAGAAAAGCAATTCCCTCCATTAATAATACAAAAAAGTTATTAGTTTAAAACAGGCCAAAAAGTACCAATTTTTGCATCCCAAAGTGTGGATTTCATGTTGCTCTCCTACCTAATTTTCCTCTGAAAAATGATTGGCAGGATAGTAAGTCACAAGCTGTGATCTGTATGAGAGCAGAAAAGGTGCGCCAATCTAAGTGTAGCAGTATAAACATACAGGGCTTACTTAAACAGTCAAATGGCTACTTAGGCAGGTTATAGTTTCAAAGACAGGTCTCGTGCCAGCACCGACTGTAAATTTTGCAGAAAGGAACTTTTCCTATTGATCTGACTTACTCTTCTTGGCTTACAGGAATTATGATAAAAATCATACAAGTATGGGTCACCCAGATTCCATGATTGCAGACCAGGGGTCCTGCCAAAGCCTTACTCTTACTATGTTTTACCCTTAGTCCCATGGAGATAAAAAGGGACTCTGTATGCTTCTGTAACTCTCTTCTTTCATTTCTGTTTTTTCTTGTAGTTCCTTTCTGATTACCCCATCTGAGGAAGGCAGCATCCACCTAGTTCTGGGATACCATATATACCTTTCACACCATTTTATCTGACATCTGTTACTCCTCACCTTGGAAGACCTACTGTATTAGCACTGGAAGTGACTGTGTTTTTTTGCATCAACACGAGGACACAATTGCATCATTTCTGATTACCCCATCTGAGGAAGGCAGCATCCACCTAGTTCTGGGATACCATATATACCTTTCACACCATTTTATCTGACATCTGTTACTCCTCACCTTGGAAGACCTACTGTATTAGCACTGGAAGTGACTGTGTTTTTTTGCATCAACACGAGGACACAATTGCATCATTATGTTGGCTTTTGCTGATTAGGCATACAAGGGGGTTGTCTAACACCAGTTTAGAGTCATACTGTAGGCTAATAGTGCTAATCACTCTAAAAGAAACCAGTAGATCTCTAGTCAGTTTGTTTAGTTTTCAATTGTGTGTGGAAGGGTTAAAACCACTGACAGGTTTTATTTGCTGTCTCTGCCCTATTGAAGAAGTTTCCTTGCACTTAGCAAGTTTAAATCTGGCCAAAATGAGGAGCAATGCAACCAGGGCAATGCCCTTCAGAAGACACAATGGGGTTGATTGTATTTAGGCCCCTTTTACACTGGGGCATTTGTCGAGCGTTATTCAAGCGTTTTTGGAGCGTTTTTCGATCGTTATTCAATCGTTATTCGATCGTTATTCGAGCAAAGCCTCATCTGCAATCCCAATGTGCTGGTAAAGTACCGCTAAGACCCTAACGTTTTAGGGCGTTTTTGCAGTGCCTCCGTGTGAAAGGGTAATGCCGCGTATACACGATCAGTCCATCCGATGAGAACGATCTGATGGACCATTTTCATCGATTAACCGATGAAGCTGACTGATGGTCCGTCGCCCTCACACCATCGGTTAAAAAAAAACGATCGTGTCAGAACGCGGTGACGTAAAACACAACGACGTGCTGAAAAAAATGAAGTTCAATGCTTCCAAGCATGCGTTGACTTGATTCTGAGCATGCGTGGATTTTTAACCGATGGTTCGTGCCTACTAACGATTGGTTTTGACCTATCGGTTAGGAAACCATCGGTTAAATTTAAAGAAAGTTGGCTTTTTTTTAACCGATGGTTAAATAACCGATGACGCCCACACACGATCGGTTTTGACTAATGAAAACGGTCCATCAGACCATTCTCATCGGTTTAACCGATTATTTGTACACGGCCTAAGGCGTTTTTACAGCGCTTTTACAGCGCTTTCAATTAATTTCAATGAAGAGGGGCGTTTTTGGAGCGTTTTTTTCAGCGTCCAAAAGCTGCTCCAAAGATGCTGCTTGCAGGACTTTTCTCAATGCCCCGCCAGTGCAAGGCCTTAGTGTGAAAGGGTAAGGCGTTTTTACAGCGCTTTTAATTCATTTCAATGGAGAAGGGCATTTTTGGAGCGTTTTTTTCAGTGCCCAAAAGCTGCCCCAAAGATGCTGCTTGCAGGACTCATCTGTAAAACGGTAAGTACGGCTTCATTTCTAAAAAAAAAACACCCGATTCCCCTTGACAAAACGAGCCTCAATCAATGTTAAAAAAAAGGTTTTTGGGGGAACTACCCCTTTAAGATCACCATGTTTTTCACATGGGCAACTTTATGTAGCGTGTTCCAGGGTGGGTTCCCCAAATAATTTGTTCATTTTAGCAAATGCGGGAGAAACTAAGAATATAGGCCCAGATTCACAGAGCGATTACGCGTGCGCAACTGCTGTTGCGCGTGCGTAAGTCTAAATGTGCGCGTGCGTATAGTTGCACGCGATTCACAAAACAATATACGCCAGAAATCTACGTTTTTTGGTCCGGCGTAATTGAGTTAGACCTTCGCTTCCCTTCGCGCAAAACTGCGCTAGACACACCATTGATTTGCTAGTCAAATATGCTAATGAGGGAGTTACGGGGATTCACAAAAAAACGCAGTTGCTGCGCAGGCTACGCGATGTGCGCAACAGCAAAATGTTCTGTCTAAAGTTAGAGGACCTAAAAGCTGGTCTAAATTTTGAAAAAAAGTCTAATTGTCAGATAAAGCAACACTGTTAGTGAGGAGTTCAGCAGTCACACGTGTTGCCCAACAATCTGTATGCCAACATGCCAGGGGCATCGTCGCGCATAGCTATACTACTGACTTTAGATGAACAAAGAAGGAGGAGGGCACGGAGGATGGCACTAAGGAGGGCACGGGAGATGTTTTTTTTATTTTTTTTATTTGCTTATATAAAATTTACAATTTAAATTAATCTAATACAATATTCTTATCTGATACAAGCCCCTCACTCTTCACTTGATATATCACACACGCATAGACATCTTTGGCATGAGTGATTCTGAGGTGTCTCGCATCTTCAGATTCACCCCTCATGCCATCCTGGAATTACCACAACCCTGCAGGAGGACATCAGCAGCCCAACACATGACACTACCCATGACACCCATGACAGCTACATATACAATCAGAGCCCCATCCCCACAGATTTCGAACAGAACATGTATGGGGACAGCTGGCTGGTTGGTGAGTGACATGGGTGGCAGGCATGACTATCCCCTCCCGTGATGCACACCTCACAAGTGGCACATGCATGACTAACATCCTCCTGTCTTTTCCCTTCAAGGTGACTCTGCATATGCACTGGTACCCCATCTCATGACCCCATCTCATGGCAGCTCACATTATGCATCTTTGCACGTTAAACACACACATTAATCATGGCACAATGAGAATGCATGCATGCACACCACTGTGGTCCCTAGCACACACACCCCACATCCTCATCACATTGGATTGGCACCAGTCCACCATGCAGGACTTGTGAGCTGCAACGCCATGCCACGGCTCCAATTATGTCACTGTACATTCATACACCATTCACACAGACCTGGGGATCACTTCTCCACCACAAATGAGGGTGACACCCCTTTTCCCGCAGAAATATCACCCCCACATTCCAAAATCATACACAAACAGAACCAAAAAAATTAAATAAATGACGAGCAAAAATAAAAAATGCCCAGCAAAAATATAATTTAAACAAAATAACAACAAAGAAAACACATAAAAGACAAAAATCACTCTGCAAAACAGTCCTCAAATATCTCAAAGACACGTCACAAACAAACAAAAGCACCTTGCTGTAGAGGGAGGGATACAAAGGGATGTATTTTTGCAAAGGAAGTGCATTTGTGTCTGTCTATTTATGCTGTCTGCGTAGTTCATAAAGTTGCCCTAGTCCATTTCCAATTTCACTGATTGCGCCGCTCCCGAGTTGTGAGCATGCGCACAACGGAGCTGACATGGTTTCCTTCACGCGCGCATGCGCGAGTCGGCCGGCCCTTCATTTGCATGGGGTCACGGCTCATTTCAATGTAACACGCCCACGTCCCTCCCAATTTGTATTACTCCTCCTTACGCCTCAGGAAAAAACCTTACGCTTGCGCAATCTCTTGCGCAAAAGCTTCGTGAATCGCGGGATTACGCGGCTAGATTGCGCAAGTCTAACGGAAAAGTGGTGCGCTACGCCGGTCCAATAATGCGCCGATGTACGTGAATCTGGGCCAAAGTATACAAACAAGTATTGCAATAATATGTCAGTTGAGTTAACTGCACTTTTTAAAGGTCTGTGAGTTGGTACTAATCTGCTTCATTGTACCATATTTTGCTCTGTTTCAACATTCACAAACTGAAAAGGAAAATGTTATAAAAGTTATGAAATACAATACTCTTTAATCAAATAGTAAATATTCATATTTTTATCTGTCAAATTTCTAAAATTAAACATTGTGTTATTTATTATTTATTTATTTATATTTATATAACTATGATTTTCCTCCCCAAAATGTTAAGATAGGAAGACCGGGCAAAGCCGGGTATTCAGCTACTAAGATAAATAAATCATTAAATCAAGTGCAAAAAAAAAATTGTTTTTTTAATGTTCCTTTCACATGATTAGGTATTCTTTGCAAGCTAAAATTTTACCACATTCACTAAGCTCTTGGGAAAATTATTTTGCAAACATTCAGCTTATATGTCTTTAGTAACAATTCCGACCGTGTGCATGCTGCATTGGACAATTGCTGTCGGAATTTCCAACAACAAATGTTTTGAGAGCTAGTTGTCAATTTTTCCGACAATTGTCGGAATGCAATTCCGACACACAAAAAACCTATGCATGTTCGGAATCAATCCTACGCATGCTCGGAATCAATCCTACGCATGCTCGGAATCAATCCTATGCATGCTCGGAATCATTGAACTTCATTTTTCTCAGCTCGTCGTAGTGTTGTACGTGACCGCGTTCTTGACGTTCGAAATTTCCGTCAACATTTGTGTGACCGTGTGTATGAAACACAAGTTTGAGCTACCATTCCATCGGAAAAAAAATCACGATTTTGTTGTGAGAATGTCTGATCACGTGTACGCGGCATTAAATCGTTTGTTACCCCAACACTTCATATTCCTGATATGTGCCTGCTGTACCATGTACTTGTATGACTAAGTTTCCTGTTCCCTTACTTATTGTTTCCTTTGTGTGAAATCCCTGTTTTTTAAGCTAGTTCCCTTGCTTCGCTATTAAAAACTAATCATACTAAGCAGGAGAAAACATTGTGGCCAGTTCTCTAGCTGTCCTGTGCTCTTCTCCAATGATCAGAACAGTCCTGACACGCCCCTGCTGCACAGCCAATTACTGGGAACCTCAGTGTGATGCTGTTCCCCCATTAACTCTTATACAGCTGAGAACAGAGGGAATGAGATCACTTATAAAAAAGGGGAAAAGGGTATTTATAATGTTTTTTTAAATCTATACGCAAATGTTTTGCCTTTCATTTCTAATGTAAACCGAATAGGTTGTTTTACAAGGTGCTTGTTTACAATCACTTTAGGGACCAACACTGGATAACATTTAAATTAGGTGGACTGAAAATTTAACTAATTTGGTAAGTGATGACCATACATTAATTCTTCTATGTTTATCCTACAAACAATACCATTATTGCCTTATGGACAGCCTAGATTACCTTTAAAAGAGCTTAACTGCCCTTCACACCCATAGTCTATAATCTTCTTGGATTATTTAGCCATTACAACTTCTGTTCTTAAACACAAGCAATCTTTTTTTTCATATAGTAGGATACCCAATTTTACCTTGACACCCATAATTCCTGTATACCTTTATTTTTTTCAAAAAAACAATTATTTTATTTAGAATGAAAATGTACAATCTTAACAAAATAATTATCAGCCAACATACTTGCCATTTCAATTTATGATTTATGTTTCATATATATATATATATATATATATATATATATATATATATATATATATATATATATACAGTATGTATGACTTTATTGAAAAACCTGACAGCATTCTTATAGTTTCAAGAACACCAGGAATGTCAAAATGAGTTTCCACCAGGCTATGACAGTCATTGCCTCACAGAGAAGGATTTTGTGCACCTGGTATTTAAGTACCCTACAAATAAAAGCACTACAGGTTTATACTTATTCAAGATGGTATTTACCTTTCCAATGTATACACAAATTGCTTGGTAATTGAATATTATTATAGTGTGTTTTTATTTTGCCATCAATGTAGTTAACTACTAAGCTGCATGGATACTTGGTCTTTATGGCACTTGCAGAAGCTGAAAAAAAAAAGACATTATCAGGTTGCAATTCACTGAAGATAAAATTAAGCACCAACTTGAATTCAAATTAGCAAAATTAATGCTTTCAGAACCACTCGCTGTTAATTTAAGAGCATTTGGAAAGCGTGCGTACAATATACTGTATCTTTAATGCTGTTTTCATACATTCTGGTTAAGAAGGACTGTCTGATCATCTCTCATCACATTCTGGGAAACACTGGCTGAGTGTTCAAGGTTATGTGGAATATTGCCCTTTTAATGCTTTGTTCTCACATCAGTGTCTTCAGAAGTGTCCTCCAACTCCGATCTGCATTCAATTCTAAAGGCATGGGTTGCCATCTAGTGGACTTACTCTTTTTTTTTTTTCACTGCATGAGCGATTTCCTTTTCAAACTGGAATAAAATAAGATGCTTCCCAAATGAGCAAAATCGATCCAAGAATAAATATAAAAACTGCACATATAAAATAGCAACCAATCATAGGCATATATTTGAACAGAATCAATATAGAATAAAAAAATATATATATTTTTTTTAAATAAACATAGTAATGTAAAAAACTTAAAATGCATTTTATATTTAGGTTGCATGATATACAATGAGATATTATTATAGAAAATAATGATTGTATAGGTTCAGAATACTATTGATAAAGCAAAAAAAAAAAGGGGTGGATTTAACAACTAATATATATATGTTTAATAATGTAATATCAATATATATATATATATATATATATATATATATATAGATATGTTCATGTAATGTAATATATATATATATATATATATATATATGTTTAATAATGTAATATCTATCTATCTATCTATCTATCTATCTATCTATCTATCTATCTATCTATATATATATATATATATATCTATATATATATATATATATATATATATATATATATATATATATATCTATATATATAGATATATATATATATAGATATATATATATTTTTTGGGGGGGGGATACAATAATAAAAAAAACACAAACATGTCTAAACAGTAATCCTAAACAGATATTCGATAATATTCAGATATTCTATAAGAAAATGATAATTGCCCTTCTTAACTGAGCACATTTTAAAACATATGCTGATACCAAAAAAAAAAAAAAAACTCTGCGAAAAACAATAGGGTGTGCCGCAGTGAAGCATGATTTAGAAATGCTGAATGAAGGTTAATACACGTAATAGAATCAAATCAATAAAGAGCTCTTTGATCATCACATCACAGTCAATTACCGGTTCAGATCCTATATATGAAAAGAACATTCACATTGTGAACTGAACTCAGCAGGACTTCTTCCCACAATGCACCGCACTCTTTCACTTGCTTGCTGATTCTCTCTCCAGCCTTAGACATCTAAGGGCTGCATTGTATGCTCTCCCTCTCCGAACTTGAATGTAACCACGGTGACATGAATAAACTATGCGCCACAGTACATGTAATGAATTATAATCATCATCCCACAGCAATCTTGTATGGCAGAAATAACTAGCTGCTGTGTTCTAATCAAGCCCCGGCGTATACAGCATGTTTTTAAAGTCAGTCAAATTTGTCTAATTTTAAATCATAATAATCTCTTACAAAAACAAAAGGCGTGACCTGTCTATTCCCTAAGTCGTCTACAGTCACATTCTTCTCTGAATTTTTCCATGTGACAGAGCAATGCTACAATTAAAGCACAATAATTTGCTTATTATTCCAGGCAGGCATTAGTCCTAGTAATGGGGTACTTGGTGGAAAGATGGATTTTCTTGTTAGGAGCTAAGCACAGGATTAGCTGAATTCTCCATGGAGAAATCTTGATTTGTTCAAGGTCTTTCATGTTTTCTACAGAGAAAGGATTATGTCTGCTTAAAGAGAGGCCTTGCTTAAAAAGCTACAAAGTATAAGAAAGGGATTTAGGGCAGCCGGGCCTACGGTTAAGTAGCTGAGGGGTAGAGGGAGTTTTAGAGCAGAGGATTATTTAAAGCCATGAAGTTCAAAAAATAATTGGTTTAGCTCTGCTGGGTCAATGCAAGGTAACATGCTGGAAAGGCATTTAAGCATAGGCTAATATTCATTTTACTGCAGCTAATTATTGCAAGGATTCAAGGGAAATTGAGAAACAAACTCTTGCTCTCTCTACTGGGGTTTTAATCGTTTTCTTTCCCTCTCAGTCTCAATCCCGTTCTTTCCTCCCTGCTTCCTCATTTTCTCTGTCCATCCATCACTTTCCAAGTCAATGTCACACTGCTCTCTCTCTCTCTCTCACTCCCTGTACATCGCCACAACATGGAAAAGGGCAAAGGAAGGGAACTTCATCATCATCTGCAGAAAATGATCTAGACCTGACACATGAAGAATTTAAAAAGTCACGGTTAAAATACAAAAACATTCTTCAGTTTTCATATAAAAGAGATTTCCACAAAGACTGAACATTTTCGGGTGATAGCATGAAAGAATAGTCTTAATAGGTGGCTGGTTAGAGACTGTTATTTCATTTTTACAAAGCATTGTATTTAGACTTCAAGGATAACTGTTGTCTTTTTAACTAGATATACAGTATGTTTTAAAGAAATCAGCATAATGTAAGTGTGTGGTAATTCAATAAAAAACCTTTCTATGTTCATATAGATTTGTCTTTCTCAGCCTCTTTAAAATGGAGGAACCCTTGAAATAACTTTCTGGTCACAGGGAATCCCTGCTAAAAATTGCTATATCTGGACCTCACAGTACATTAGTGTAGTGGTCACTGGAAAGAATGTCCTTGCATTTGAGGTCATTGAGATGAATAGGTACAGGTAGCTTAAAAGATCATTGGTGTAAGTGGTTACTTGTCTGAGAGCCAGAAATCGGTCAAGGAACCCCTAGCAACCTTTTAAGGAACTCTAGTGCTCCATGGAACCCATGGAACCCATGGTATAGATGTAATTAGACAGTAAATGCTCATGGGGACAGTCATGTTTGCTCATTACAAATGAAGACTTTGCTTCCTGCTTAGTAGTACTTAGTAGTACTATACACTGTTGTGTCTGGCCGATCCTCTTATCTCGCTGGAATTCTATCATTGTCACATACCTGATAGAAGACTGAAATGACAAGGTCAGCCTCTTTTTTATCTCCAGCACAGGCCCCACTGACGGCAGAACAAAGTGTACCGAGGGACAGGAGGAACACCAGTGCCTGTGGATGTTAATGGAAGATGTTGCAGTAGGAGGTGCGATTCCAAGGAGGCTGGAAACAAATGGATCAGGAACAGTAGTAGGGTTCAGAAGTCTAGCCCAGGTTAAAGGTGTACTCCGCTTACGCTGTTGGTACAGGATGTGCAGCTTGTCAGGGCTCTTAGCAGACTTGAGGGGGGAACACTCAGTAGTGCACAGAGCTTGTACAGCAGACAGCCAAACAGGCACTTCAAATGGTATGGGAAGCCAGCATCAGAGACAGAAGCGTGGTCACTGGAATAGCCAGAGCCATCAACAGGTGGGCAGCAAGGTACCAAATCATGAGCAAAGCCAAAGTCAGAAATGGAGCTGGGTCAGGAAATAATGACAGGTCAGAAACAGAATCCAAGATCAGGTCAGGAGCAAGCCAGGTTAGCAACAAGGGAATCATACAGGATAGACACAGGACACAGTTAACAGCTGAAGATTAGTCAGCATAACACCTTTAAATAGCCTGTCTGATGCCAACAGGAATTGTGCATGTGAGCATTGAAATTCACAAATTTGCACCAGACGTCTCACAGAGATTCCCCGACAACATATTAGTCTTGCTGCAGTCTGTAAAGCTGACCATATTGATCCCCCCCCTGCCATGACATTGTATTCTGACAGAACATGTTGCTGTCAGAATACACTGAGCAGCAGCAGCTGCAGCTGATTTGCTTCAGCCGCTGACCGATGGAACTTTTTCCAACATGCTCCTTCGACCAAAGCTGATTAAACAATCAAGTAAGGGAGCCCACTCACTGATTGTGTTAGCAGTGTAGGGCTAGCTTAAATACGTCAAGCACCCGCAACACCTATTGTAGCTGAAGACTGTATGGGACCCAGGCTGCCTAAGCTGAGAAATTGCATTTTATTTTTAAATGATTTTTTAAGGCAGGCAAGGGATGCTTTTTTCAGTCAAAAGAATAATGTGATTCAGTATAGTGCCACATCTGACCTTTTGATTTATTGGAAGAGTGAATTTTAATGTTGGGGCCACCTTGAGTCCAGCCAGGGCTTAGGACCTTTGCAGCTTAGGCCGTATACACACGATCGAACATGTCCGCTGAAACTGGTAAACAGACCAGTTTCAGCGGACATGTTCGATCGTGTGTACGGCCTATCGGACCGTTTTCCAGCGGACAAAAGTTTTCAAGCTTGCTTTGAAATCTGTCCGCTGGAAACCTGTCCGTCGGACAGGTTCGATGGTTAGTACACAAACCATCGGACCAAAATCCCCCGCATGCGCAGAATCAAGTAGACGCATGCTTGGAAGCATTGAACTTCGTTTTTTCATCATGTCGTTGTGTTCTACGTCACCGCGTTCTGGTCCATGGGGATTTTGGTCCGATGGTGTGTACGCACATCAGACCAACAGACAATTCAGCCTTGTCCGATGAAAACAGTCCGTCGGACAAGTTTCATCGGACATGTCTGATCGTGTGTACAGGGCCTTAGTGTACATTCTTGGCACACCTTAGTGCCAGAATAAGCCAACTCCTATTCATATGCGCAAGATTTACATCTTTCCAGCCTGGCCAGGAGGGGGTCTAATGATCCTGAACCCAAAAGATGTCCATGCCAGCAACGGAATTATGGAAGGTGAGTTTAGTTTAATTTTTTTGGAGACCTATACACTTGTTTTTATTTATTGTTGTAGCTTACAGTTGTAGTTTGAACACTGCTCTTTGCCTGAAGGTCCTATAACAGTACACTCACTTGGCATGTTGTGTAAGGATGCTTTCACTTGTTTATGTTAGTTCATTTAATGAATCCTACCACTTGTTTCTGAGTGCATATATTATATACTGTATGTTTATGCGTGATTCCAACAAATATCAGCTGATTTGTTTTGCGTATATATTTCTCTTGCTGACCTTCTGCGTACGACAGCCCTGACATAATTAGCTGAGTTTTTTATTTTTGCATAGTTCATATAAGAGATCATTAGTGTCTATGATAGACACTAGTTAGCGATAACGCAAACAAAGAACTGCCTGTGTCACGAGGCCCCCATCAAGGGATGGGTAATTAGCTATGTAACTACTGTGAACTTTGACTGGCTCATTTTCTTTGATACACAGTATCAAACCGAGACTGTTTACTGCCTTGCTAAGGGTGATCTGTTATTGTGAGAGCATAACACACAGCACTTACTGTCATTTAGATATCATCTACCACTGAGTCATACGCAGAAACATACAGTAGAAACCATGCTTACTGTCCTTTAAATAAAACTACAAATATGAAATGGTTTTGCAGATGCATGCGTGCATTTCAGCAGAATGTCAGATTCCAATTGTTATGGAACTTAGCTTACTATGCATCATTAGTATGACTGCAGCACCCTACAGCCTAGTTGCAGGATTCTACTGAGAGCCCTCATTTTGTGTGGCTCCCTGCAGGCTTATGAGAACTGTGGTTTCCCTTGTCTGCAATATGTCAATGTGCTCTGTGCTTTCAGTATATAGTTACCTAATCAAAATGTCAGCACAGTTGAAAGAGAGAATTAATCAATAGAAGTCATAATCCCATAAAGATTAACATGGATGGATGTTAAGTAACAATGCCCCCAATGGTGTAGAACTCCCCGGAACCTTACCTCCTGGGTGACCTTAATATGACGATGCTTGTGTTTCCTATTTCACAGACTTAGAGAGAGTTTTATTTATCGCACAGGTATGTAATGCAATTAGATTCATGTTTGCATTTTTCAATTATTTATTTCCACTTCAAGTTTTAATCTGATTCTTTGTAGTTGCCTCTTTGCTACCTACTGTTGCCTATAGGCACAAGGCTACTATGTTTAAGAAGAGAGGTGGGAACACCTCTCTTCTTGAGGGTACAGACCCCCTTTTTTGAGAATATCTTTTCTCACCTTCTGCCCATTCTGAATCCCATATAGGTCCTTATTGCTGAACTCCATCCTCATTGGAAGTACATTGGAAGAATTTTAGCACATAAAATTTATTTTTTCAAATGGAAAGCACCTGGAGCCCTTTGTGGTCTATTACACCAATTCAGAGTGGGTAGAGGAAAACAGTAAAGGAGATATCAGTGTGCTGCAGCAGAAGCATGCTGATAGAAGGGGGAGCATGACAGAAAAAGCTTGTCATTTATTTTTTTCATTGCTGCAATGCTGTTTATAAGCAGTAGACGAAATACACCTGGTAGCTCTTCAGCATTTTACCCTTTGCTATTTGCCCGGGTTCAATTTCAATATCATCATCATAAGTGTGTACTATTGTGTTAGAGTGTGTACACCAAACACCACGTGTGTCGGTGTATGTAAATAAATATATATATATATATATATATATATATATATATATATATATATATATATACTCAGAAAATAAGTAGAGCTATTTTGTTCTCCCACTTGGTAGAGGAATTGTCAACAGTACTGTGAAGACATAATCAAAAAAAAAATTCCAGAAATCACAAATATTTTTTTCAAGTGTGCTGCAAATAAGTAGAACACCTGAGAAAATCAATGTTAATAGAAGCCTTTGTTTGCAATTACATCAAACGCTGTTTTTCACCATGCACACAGAAGGATTTTGGCCCACTCCTCCACACAGACCTTCTCTAGCAGAGGTTTCTGGGCTGTCGTGACGGAGTTTGAGCTCCCTCCAAAGATTCTCTATGAGCTGGAGACTGTAGGCCACGCCAGAACCTTGATATGCTTTTACAGAGACTCCTTTTATCCTGGCTGTGTGCTCCTTTCATTGGAAGACCCAGCTGCATAGCTCTAACTGAGGGAAGAGGTTGTTGCTGTTGGCCCCGGTATCCTCTCCTTATAGTAGTCGCCCTGTCATGTGTAGAAAAACACCCCCAAAGCAAGCTACCACCCCCATGACTAGATGGTGTTCTTGGGTACTCATCATTCTTCTTCCTCCAAACACGGTTAGTGGAATTATGACCAAAAAGTTCTATTTTGGTCTCATACACTTTCTCCCAATCTGGATCTTTGGCAGGCAAACTTACGGGCCTTGAATGTGCTGGTTTAAGCAGGGGAACCTTCCGTGCTCATGATTTACACGTCTTATGTATTACCAACATTGGAAACGGTTACCTCTGCAGCTCCTCCCGTTAGTCCTGGGCTGATTTCTCACCTTTCTATTTGACCCCCTGATTTTGAGTAGCCCCAGTCAATTGACAGTCATGTTTAGCTTCTTATCTAATGATCATGACCTTTTTTCACCAAGCTGCCATTTCCCGTAGCCCTTTCCAGTGTGTGCAGCTAGTGTCTAGCTCTTTGGTCTTGTGTTAGATTCTTAGTGTGTACAGGTGTCTTTATGCAAAACTCAAGGTGCACTAATTTAGGATAATAAATGGAGTGGAGGTGGACTAAAGGCGTAACAGGTGTCGAATTCTAGTGTAGGTTCAAATACTTCTTTGTGTATCATACAAATAAATAAAAAAAATAATTGTGATAAATATATATATATATATATATATATATATATATATATATATATATATATATATAACAATCACAGACTTTATTTTACAATTTTTTTTTTTCATTATTTATTTGTTTATTTTTTACAAGTTCCTAGGTGCCCATTTGGGGGGCTTTGGTAAAATACCAGGGGTCTCAACAGACACTTGATGTCTCACTTTTGTGACAGAGAAAGTGACTTTTCTCTGCAGCCTCAGCTGCACTGGTGAACGTATGGGAAGTGCCTGTACTGAGTGGCTTTCTGTTTGTTCACAAACCGAAATATAGTAAACACAGTTTACTAAGGCTCAGTTATGAATAAACACAGTAAGTGATTGGTACAGGGGGGGGTCAATAACAAGGATAGCAGTCTACCCATCACCCGCCCGTAATTGACAGGTAGATTACAATTGATGGGCTGCCTACCCCCGGATTAGAGTGTGCCCCGGCATCCCATGCCACGCCCCGTGCACACTCCTATGATAAAGACCCCAATTAGGGGAGTGATGGCCTGTCATCTACATGATTCCAATCAAGTTCTTTTACAGCAGTCTGGTTTTCCTTGCCTACCACTTTATCCACAGATTTTAGGCCAATACTTTACATTTTAATGGATCAAAAATAAAATGCTGTGTTAAAACATACCATTAAGGTATTGCAATAATAATAGCCAAAAAGCAAGTTAGAAGTTATAAATAACTCAGCACCATACAGACATCAGAACAGGATCATATGGGCACAGCTTAGATATCCATTATTTATACCAGGACTACAAGTTTTCTCACCTGGACAAACAGTCCATGATTGACAGTTAAAAAAAAAATGGACAGTGATTTGATTCTTGGTATGTTTTACAGAACCTAAGTTCAACTTGGATAACAGACTTCAGGGCCTTTCTAGTGTTCATGTCGACAATGACAGCTTTAAAACCATAAAATTCATTGGGTCAGTACATTTGATTCTTGTACTAAAATAGAAAAAGATTAAAATAAACTGCATTTTTGTATGGTAAATATTTATCCATGTTAGGAAAACCAAAAAAAAACATTAATTTACTGTCTACCACCCACAGTATTCAAGAAGGCAAGTGATCTGACAGATCTGCCTATGTTGTGAACACGTCTAAAGGGATTAAGGCAAGCCTACTGTCAGTTGTAAGGCAATTAACTTTCAAGGAAACAAATACTTTGCATAAGAGGCTAGTAGAGACTTTTTGCAGTGTCCTCACACAAAAGAAGATCTGTGTAGTTGGTTTTACCAGGAATCCTTAATCCGTGTATATCTGATCTTAGTGCTGCATATGACGGCTTAAGTACTGATACCAGTTATAATGCCAGCAATGATCCTGATTTATATTAGTACAGCTTAACATGTCCATACAAAAAAAGATGTACAATCGTTATCTACCATCTGTTGTTGGAATACTAGTCAAATTTGGAATCTGAACTATTATTTATTAATGCCTCACACTGTATTTTTGCTATTCATTAGCTGTTTTTGTAAAGAAACCTTTGGAAAACTTTTCAGTAGTTATAAATGTTCCAAGTATTAATCATCGGCACAGGGAATCTTAGGGATCAGTAAAAGTTATGTAGCGGTACTCCCGGAGGAGCTGCTGAGAAATGATGGGATGCCATGTTACCTCATGGCTCCGATGAAGTGTCTAGGGTGAATGATGAATGTAGTAGCAGTAAAGCAGTAAAGGAATGTCCGCAACAGGAAGTCTCTTTATTATCAAACATATTTCTTTATTGGTGTTTTAAAGAAAGGTATTACAAGTCATCTTCAAGACAGTAGTAATCATAACAGATGTCACCACTGGAAACCGTTTTATACAGTGAGAGACATTGAGTCCAAAGTAAACACAACAAGAATTGGGTGGAAAACAAGGTGGGGACATAAACCAGTAACATAAGGTTCCAGTAGTAAGGAGAAGGTAAGGGGGGAGAGGGGGGGTAAGGAAGAGGGGGGAGGGAAAGGGGGAGGGAAAGGGGGAGGGAGAGGGAGAAGGGCAGCAGCAGAAATGGGGAAAAAAGACAAGAGGAAAGGGTCATGTACTTCTTAGCAGTTATTATTTGACAGAACATTTCGGATGTTGTAACCAGGGACCACGTAATTTTAAATTTCTCAGAACGTAAATTTTTCCTTGCTACTATCCTCTCCATTTCACATTGATAGTTTAGGTCAGCAATAGTGTTGGAAATGGAAGGGACAGTAGCAGATTTCCAAAGTCTAGTAATATTCAATTTGGCAGCATGGAGTAGGTGAATGACAACAGGGGATGGGGACCAGGGTGTCCCAATAATCGAGGAAATCAACACAAATATTTGTTTCCAAAAGGAGCTCAAGGATTTGCAGAACCACATGATGTGTGCAATGGAGCCCGTGCTACTGCAGTTTCACCAGCAGGAGGGGGGTGGCCAGGGTACATTTTGGACAGCCGGTAGGGTGTGAGATACCACCTGTGAATGGTTTTCTGATAGGCTTCCCAGTGATTGGAACAATGGGATGCTTCGTGGGTTTCCGTAAATGCCTGAACCCACTGGTCATGGTTAAGAGGGATGTTTAGCTCTTCGTCCCATTTATTTAAAGCGTGCACTTGAGAGCAGGGTCTAACGTCACTAAGGCAAGAGTACATATGGATGATGCCCCTGGAAGGATATTGTGTCGAGGAGTAGTACAGGTATATTGGCGTTGGGATTTGTACTGTGGAAGGCAGTTTAGTTGCGTTTAGAAAATGTGAGATTTGAGTATAGGCCTAGAATTCTGAACTTGGTAGCTTGAATTTAAGTTGGAGAGCCTCAAAGGTATGTGGTGCATTGTGATGTAAGATGTCGTCGACAGTTAGTATGCCTGCAGAGTGCCACTGGAAGAGATTCAAATCAGGAATGCAAGAGGATAGGGCTCTGAGAGGTATTGGTAGCGTTTTTCTAGGTGAGTTGAGAGGGTATACAGTGAGAAGTTTCTTCCAGGCCATAATGGAGGTGGAGATCATTGGGTTAGTGTACCGAGGTGTAGGGGAGTAGCCTGCTGACGTTAATAAGAGATAGTCTGGTAGAGTAGTGGGCTTCTGATGGAAGGTTTCCATGATGGACCATTGTTTCTCAGGCATAGGATGCCACCAAAAGTACAGCTGGTCTAAGAGGGAAGCGTAGTAGTAATTGCCAATATGGGGCAGCCCTACCCCACCTTTTCTATGGGGCCTATTAAATATGTAACCAGCACATATGGGCGGTTTGGAGTTCCAGATATATTTAGTTAATTGGCTCTGAATAGAGGTCAGGAGGGAGTAAGGGACCGGTAGACTCAAAGTCCGAAATAGGTAGAGAAGCTTTGGTAGTATTATCATTTTGAAGGTGGCAATGCGCCCAAGTGTGGAGAGGCCTATGCTCCGTAGAGATTGCAGTAGCGTGGGTAAATTACGAGTGAAGGTGTGGAGATTCAGTTGAATCAATTGCTTAAGGCTGGGTGCAATCTGAATACCCAAATAGGGAATGGACATACTCGCCCATATGTAGGGTAACATGGCTTTCAGGTATGTAGTCGTTTGAGGTGGGAGATGTATGGGGAGGATTGTAGATGTTGTGGTGTTGAGTTTATAGTAAGATATAGAGCTAAATTGGTGAAGGATGTCTTGTATGGCTTGCAGGGACTGGGTGGGATTAGTGACCATCAGAACCACATCATCAGCAAATAAGCTGATTTTGTGGTCTGAGCCACTACAGGGAAAGCCTGAGATTCTCGGGTCAGATCTAATTTTAGAGGCCAAGGGTTCCATTATCAGGGCGAAGATAAGTGGGGAAAGGGGGCACCCCTGTCATGTGCCGTTTGTGATTTCGAAAGGGGTGGATAACATCCCCCCAGTAAGTACCTTGGCAGTTGGGTTTGAGTATAAGGAGAGGATAGCGGTCTGGAACCATCCAGTAATACTAAATTTAGTCAACACCTCCTGGAGGAAGGTCCAGTGGACCCTATCAAACGCCTTCTCTGCATCGAGGGATAGAAGCAAAGAAGGCGTTTGATTCTGGGCAGCCTGGTGGATGAGGTTGAGCACTCTTCTAGTTGCATCTGGTGCTTGTCTACCCGGGACAAATCCAACTTGATCGGGATGAACTATCTCTGGCAAAAATAACATCAGTCTGCTGGCAATAACTTTGGAAAGTAGCTTAATATCAGTATTCAGGAGCGATATAGGCCTAAAGTTAGAGGCTACAGAGACATCCTTCCCAGGCTTTGGGATGGTTGAGATAATTGAGCTTAGCATATCTGTAGGTAGAGAGCCAGAGGAACCAGCAGCATTGAAGAGGTCCTTCAGTTTGGGAGCTAACAGTTCAGCAATTTTTTTATAGAATGGGTTAGAGAAGCCATCCTTTCCCGGAGATTTATGGAGAGGGAGGGCTTTAATTGCTTTGAGGATTTAATCGGTGGTAAACGACCTAGACGAGACTCTCAAGTTGCGTCTTTGAGATTGCAGGCAACGTGACCGAATCTAGAAAGTGAGTAATTTTTAAGGTTATAGAGGGATGCATAAAATTCGCTAAATGCATTAGCAATTTCTTGGGGATTAGTTAAAATTTGCTTTGAGGTGGGATGTCTGAGAGAATGTATTTTAGCTTTTCTGCATTGGGCTTTGACTTGTCGCGCTAGGAGTGATCCAGCTCTATTGCCTAAAGCATAGAAGTTAGCCTTAGAGTACTTGAAATTGCTTTCAAATTTATGTAGCGAGAGGGCACGCAGTTGTTGTCTAAGCTCCAAGAGCTTAACAGAGTGCTTGTGGGAGGAGAAGGATTTATTTAGTTTTTTTATATCTAAAATGGTAGACATAACCTCGTCAATCTGCCGGGTCCTCTGGCGTCTCGCTCGTTTACTCAGCTTAATAAAAATTCCCCTGAGGAGGTAGGCCTTGTATGATGACCAGAGTGTGAATTTGTCGGTGCCAGGCAGTTAGTTAAATTCAAAAAAAGACTGGTGCTCAAGCTCTATTTCTTGGAGGACTTTGGGGTCCTCTAGTAGGGAGGGTCCATTTGTCCACCAGAAAGGAGTCAATTCGTGGATAGGAAAGTTGTGGGTGAGAAAAGAACGTGTAGTCGCGTTCTGAGCTGTGTTGTGCTCTCCATACATCAAAAAGATCCAGTTCACAGAGCAGGGGATTCAGAGCTGGACGGCGATGACCTTTAGCACTGGAGGTGTCCATGTCTGGGTCGCCAATCATGTTTAGGTCACCGCCCATGACTAAATTACCTTGTCGCAAGTCATTGACCTTCTTAAAAAGACGTTGAATAAAACCCAGTGGTCTAGAGTTCGGGCCATAAATATTGACCAGAGTCTAGGTGGTTTGGGCGATGGAGCAGATGAGAATTATGTACCGGCCTTGTGGATCTGCATGGGTTGAAGGTGTTGAAGCTGTAGGGTATCTCGGATAGCCGTCAGAACTCTTTTTTCTTAGTGTGTGAGGCGAGAAATAAGGTGTCATAGCCTTTGAGATTAAGCTTGGGAAGTTTTGAGTCCGCAAAGTGCGTCTCCTGAATGAAGACAATGTCCGCATTTTGTTTTTTCAACTCTCTTTGCAGAGTAGATCGTTTCTGAGGGCTGTTGAGGCCCTTGACAATAGTGAAAATATTTTGATCGGCATGGTATGGCGATGGGAGGTGGTCCTTAATGGTAGGTCAGCAATACTAGATGTGAAGAAAGGTAGGTGCTCAGAGCGCTTATTCTTAAGAGAGCATAGGTTGTGGTGAGGAGTTCAAAAAGTTTGTTAAGAGCTGATGTGGAATGGGGAGGGTAGTAAAAAGGGATAATAAAAAAAAAGGGAGCCCGTGAACAATACGGGATTAATTTGCAGGAACACTGCTTTTTGTCCTGTTTTTTTTTTCCTCTCTCTCTCTGTGAGCAATAATCAATAATATTGAGAGATACTGGGGGTAATAAGTTAATGCTGGAAGACTGTTAAAAGGGTTGCCAAAAAAAAAAAAATGTTTGGAAATAAACCATCATGTAAGCTTGAATTGAACTGAACTGAGTAGTAAAAAGGGAGACCTCCTATCTATCTCCTACCTATCACTTATTTTTTTTAAGACTGTGAGATTACCAGACGCTAATAAAGTCGCAAGTTGTCTATCGCCCTAACCTCATAACAATCCTCTGGGAAAGAATGGTATATGCAGTAGAAAACAATGTGGAAAAAACGCAATTGTAGCAGTTAGGAGGAGGAGGTGAAAGGTGAAAAAGCAGAGGGAGAAAGATCATTTCGCTACAATATAGGGTGAGGATCTTACCCTCCCTTTTTTGGGGGCTGCCATCTTACCCGCTTCCTAGCAACCTGACTTAATAGGCACCTAAAAACTCACGGTGGGCTTGTACCCCAATTTAGTGAGTTCAAAAGAACCGGAAGGGGACTGTAAATATGTAATAGAGACATCAAAGTCACTATAAAAAAGCGGCCGAGTTTATACCTCCTTTATACCTCCTTTCATCCCTTGTGTTGCGCCACTGCTATTGCTTGCTACCTGTTTTACTTGTTTTAGGTGTAATTTCAAAGACTGCCTACAAAAGACAAAAGACTGCATAATATCTAAGAGTTCCTAGAGCGGTGGTATGAAGCGGGTCGAAATACTACTACCACTACTATTGAATTGCTATTGTAAGGTAAACATTGCTTCATAGCAGTGCTCCTGAACCGCCCATCCATACAGGTTGCCCTTACACGGTCGAGCTTTGAACTTTAAACTGTAAAGACAGAAATACTGAAGTCTGTAGCCGTCAATAAGGAAAAAAAAATAAAAAAAATTTGGGGACACATTTAAAAATGACCACTCGAAGACAGGTGGCACAACACCCGGCAAGAGCAGCGGGAAGGAAACAGGAGGGATACTAGCTTATATGTCACCCCGTATGGAAAAGGGGGTGCATACAGTAGGAAAAGAAGAGAGAAGAAGCGGGGTGACAGCACCGATGCCAGGCCAAGGGGCCCGAGTATTGGGACAGGCCCAACACCATGGAAGGGGCTCCCCAACTATAGGTCGGGGGAGAAAGCTCCCCGGAAAATATATCCCACACGTGGAACAAGAGGTGGAACAACAACCCTGAAATGATAGAAAAGAAACTATAGAATGGGGAGGGATTAGCACGGCTGAGGGGGAGTGCAACGGTGATAGCCCCCCAGTTGAAATAGCGGTAGAGGATCAATTGCAAAAAAGAATCATGGGATCAGCAGAGAAAGGACCCCCGACAATGGAAGAGGACTTGGCTATGGGAGAAGAAAATCAAGAAGGCAGAATATCCGTATAAAAGGGCTACCTGAGGGAATAGAACCACGGGAGTTAGCTACAGTGGCCCTAAAAGTTTTTGGGCAGATTTTGGGGGACACAGCACCAGAACACATTGAGTTAGATCGGATACATAGAGTCCCCACATATACTACCCCAAACATGGATAAACCCAGAGATGTGAAATGTAGAGTCCACAAATACGCAATAAATGAGACCATTATGAGAATGGCCCGTATGAACCCAGAAATTGTGTTTGAGGGCACAAACCTATCACTATACCCAGATTTAACCCACAGGACCATGTATTAACGTAGAGTGGTTAGACCTCTGCTGGAAACCATGCACTCTATGGGGGTGAACTACCGCTGGGGGTTTCCGTTCAGCCTGACGGCCTCTAGGAATGGTAAAACAGCAACGTTATGTACCAAAGACGATCTGAAGTTCTTTGTCGATACGTTGGAACTCCCACCAGTATATTTTATAGATTGGAGGATACATAAAATAGAGACCCCGATGCGACGATCACAGCAGTGGCAGCAGGTCCCCCGTAGGGGGCAAGGAAAAAAACATTAAGGGTGATTGGTATACTAAGAGATCTAATGGTCTAATGGCTTAAAAGAGAGAGAGAGGGGAAGCAAAAGAGAACAGAGAAGGAAAGGAAAGGAAAGGAAAGGAAAGGGGAAAAGGAAAGGAAAGGAAAGGAAATGAAAGGAAAGGAAAGGAAAGGAAAGGAAAGGAAAGGAAAGAAAAGGAAAGGAAAGGAAAAAGAAAGGAAACATTTTGAAACGAAAGGGAATATGTAATATGCAGCCAGCAGAGCTTAAGAATTAGAGGAAAGTGTGTTGAGGGATAAGGAGTTAAATAGGGGGATAGCCAGGGATAATCTGGTTATTTAGGGTAATCCCGATATATTGGGATTTGTAAAAAGGGATAATAAAAAAGGGGAGCCTGTGAACAATACGGGATTAATGTGCAGGAACACTGCTAAACTGTACAACAGGGGAGATTTCCTCCAGTGGAGTCAAGGAACTCGGATCCAGTGAAAGGAAAGAAAGGCTTGAAAAAAACAAAAACATAGATCTGCTGTGACCGGCTATGGGTCATAAAGGATTGTAAGCATAAACAGGAGAGGTCAGGCATCTTGTAGGGACCAGTCGGCTTCCATCTGAGAAGGAGGAGAGGGAGGAGTCCTAGAGTTTCCCTCAGGGATTATGCACCATAGATTCAGCAGTTGAAGGCCCACTTGAAGCGTGTCTTGCTCTGAAATTTAATCAACAACTTGGTGGAGAACCCCCATTTGTATGGGATGTGATGGTTCTGAAGAGCTTTCGTAATCGTGGCCAATTGCCGCCGGTTTTTCATAATCGCTTTGGAGAGGTCCAAGTATATTGCAACCGCAGTGAAAGGATTCGGGAGGCTTGTATTTCACTTTGCAGCATGCATCACTTTTTCTTTTGCATTGTAGAAGTGTATGCACGCTAACACATCTCTAGGTTTCTCAGCCGGGAGGTGAGGTGGTTTGGGCAACCTGTGTGCCCTAATAGGTCACTGTCAGACAGGTCAGGTGCTAGCGCACGCATCAGAGATTGAAGGTAACGTATCAACTCGGGTTGTGGTATCGATTCAAGTATGTTGCGAAATTGAATGTTGTTTCTGCGTGATCGATCTTCGAGATTGGCTAGCTTAAGATTAATCTCCTGCATTACATCTTTATGCTCAGTGCAGATATCAACAACATCATTGTGGGCATTGAAAAGATCAGACATCTTGTGTTCAATATGCTGCAAGCGTTGATCCTGACATTGCACTACATTGGCCAGTGAAGATACTGCAGCAGAGAGATAAGAATACAGTGTCTGCTTGAGTGAGATCAGCATGTGCTTCATCGTCTGCTCTGAGATGGGCTGGTTATAGGCAGGAAAGTTATCTATGGCTGCCGCGTTCTGAATGTCAGGAGGAGGCAATATGAAGGGTATTCTGGGGCTGCATCCTGGAGTGTCATCCTCCCTCCTGGGCTTGGATTTAACAGAAGTCTGGGCGCTGAAGACCGCCGCCGTTGCTGTGAGAGGACGGCTGAGCTGCATGGCTGAGGGAGCCGTCAGCGCCATCTTGTCCTCGGCCTGCTCCGGCTGGTGGGAAGAAGTCTGTGAGCTTTTGTGGCATATGCGGGTGTTTCCTCCGCTTGAGCATGGCGCCTGGGTGATGCGGGTCCCGCTGGGATGATTTACAGGCAGTTGCTGTCCTGTTTAGCACGCTGTGGAGCCGCTATTAGCCGGCTATTAGCCGTGTGTAGAGCGGAGCTCCTCGTTCAAGCAGCCACCCGCGATGTTGGCAAGCCACGCCCCCCAGGAAGTCTCTTTATATGTGCTCTTTATTACCCAGCCGGGTAAAAACAGTTAACAGGTTATGGGAAGGATAGACAAAGGTTTGAAGGAGAACAGCAGATTCAGGCCTTGGGTATGGCCACAGACTCTTCTGGGTGACTGTCAGGGAAGCGCCTCTGCCACAGGGCTTCACTGAGTTTAGAAATGGAGGAACTTCTCCCGAGTGAAGGGTTTGCCTGAATCTTCCTTCAATGTCGCCATGGTACCGACTGAGAGAGGAATCAATCCCTCAGTGTCCAGTACCTTGATCGCCGATAGTTCGTCTCAATACTGTTGGGCCGCCAGCCTCTCAATGGCACCCCTCAACTGGACTCCCCACCGAACAGCTAAACTCGCTTGGGATCCTCAATGTGGGAACTCAGTCGATCACTGAGCCCCCATCCTGTTTGGATGCCCCAGGCCCGAACGGCCCAGGAACCAGGAACTCCGCATAGCACCCACGCCTCGGCCTGGTAGGCCATAACGCTCGGGGCGTGGTGATGTGGTCACCCTAAAGGTGGGTGCCACGCTCCAGGAAGAGATGAAGAAGACCCCCTAAAATGGCGTCTGTCTGTTAAGTACCTTCTCCCAGCATGCCCAGCGAGGCCCAAGCCTCCTGATTGGTCGCTTGGAGAGAACACCCGAACCTCAGCTTACACTGCTGCCACCTGTCACCCCGGGGTGGAACAACACTCCAGGCACAGCAGAATGAGCCCACAGCACAGCCAAGCTGAAACAGAGAGCCTTACCTTAATCAGAATTGAGATCAGAGTCACTTACACTTTGATCATCCCCCTAAAGTTTACTAGCACTTGGAAGTACATGGGCGCAACAGATACAAAATACAACACAGGACCTAACCCTTTCTTTATCCCTGTCCATAAGTAAAAACAAATTGTCTGTAGATGGGCTTTAACTGGACCAGTTTATTTTGACAGCTAATTCAAAACTGAAACATGCTCTGGCAGGTTTTTCAGTAAATCAGTGAGAAACATTATCTATGGAACAAACTTTATGTAAAGTATATGTGCAAAACAACATTAAAGTGATTGTAAGAGCCCATTCACACAGGGGCACCAAGACTTCTAGCATGACTTTGGGAGGCAACTTGGACACGATTTGAGTATGAATCATATGGCAACTTCAAGTTGCCTCCAGGACAGTACAAGGCAACTTCAAGTCGCCCCTAGAACAGGAGGCTTTCCAGTGGCCAAACAACAATCAGCTCTGTGGGAGGGAGGGGAGAGAGGGGTTTGCCTGACAAATGTATGTTATCTTCCTGTATTGTTGCTTCAGTTAAAGAGGTGGTTCACCCTAAATAAAGTCTCTCTCATGTAATCCAGCATACTGGCGTCAGCGCCAGTATGCTGTTTTTTTTTTAAATCCCCCACTTACTGTATTATGTTCAATTTTAATTTCTTTCCCCCGTGGTGGACGGCACCAGTATAGCGCGTCACATCTTACGAAAATACCCGATAAGGACTCGGGTAATCTCGGCGAAATGCGGCGCCTGCGCACAGACCTAGGAGCTGACTGCGCAGGCGCCGTATTTCCCTGAGAAATACGGCGCCTGCGCAGTCAGCTTCTAGGTCTGTGCGCAGGCGCTGCATTGCGCCGAGAATATCCGAGTCCTTATCGGGTATTTTCGTAAGATGTGATGCGCTATACTAGAGCCGTCCACCGCGGGGGAAAGAAATTAAAATTGAACATAATACAGTAAGTGGGGGATTTAAAAAAAAAAAACAGCATACTGGCGCTGACGCCAGTATGCTGGATCACATGAGAGAGACTTTGTTTAGGGTGAACCTCCGCTTTAAGACAGTGATCCGACTTCTGAGGCGACTTCTATTGAAATCAATGGGTACAAGTTGCCTACAAGTTGCCTACAAGTCAGATTGAAGTAGTACAGGAACCTTTTTTGAAGTCGGAGCGACTTCAGTAGTGTACATTAAGACGGCTCCCATTAACTTTCATTCATTTTCTCGACCACGCGACTTGGGGCAACAAGGGGCGACTTGAAGTCAGATCCCAGGTCGCCCCAGTGTGAACGGGCTCTAAAATCTCATTGTTGTTTTCGTTAAAATATAACAAACATGTCATACTTAGCTGCTCTGTGTAGTGGTTTTGCACAACACGGAGCAAGAGCCTTCTCTTCCTGGGTCACCCTTTGGTGCTCCTGGCCCTCTCTCCTGTCGAGTGCACCCACATCAACCTGCTTGCTATGGGGCACCTGAGCCAAGCTGAAGCTCTGTGTGTCCATTCAGACCCGGAGCTGCAGTTTGGCCCCGCCTCCTTCTCTCTCCTGACTTTGATTTACAGCAGCGGGAGCCAATGGCGCCGCTATGTCTCAGCCAATCAGGAGGGAGAGTCTCGGACTGCCGAGGGACTCATGGACATTGCTGAAGAGAGATGGGGCTCAGGTAAGTATTCGGGGGGCTAAGGAGAGCTGCTACACACAGAAAGCTTTTTATCTTAATGCATAGTAAATTGAAAAAAAAGCCCTGCTTTCTGGGAGGCACTGACCACCTGCCTCCTCACTGCTTTGACAGCTCTTATATAAACAAGGGGCGGTGCCACCTGGTTACACCACCCGATGGCACCTCCTCCTTATGACATCACATGGTGTCATGTGACATCATAAGGGTGCTGTGCCACAGGTGGCCCCACCTCTTGCCTATATAAGAGCTGACAAAGCAGAGAGGAGGCAGATGCCCAAGCCCTCCCAAGAGATAGCAGTGGCAATCACAGATGCCCAAGCCCTCCCAAGAGATAGCAGTGGCAAAGGGGCTTCTAGATTCCGATAAAAGACCCTTGTCCCCATTAACATAGGGACAATTGGTGTGGCGTTCCCCTTAAAACCTATACCAGATCCAAAGGGCATGGTATGAATTTTGGGTGTGGCCATGCTGTTTTTTTTTATTTTGGTGTGGAGTTTCCACTGAAATCTATACCAGACCCAAAGTGCCTGGTATGGATTTTGGGGAGGGGCCCACGCCGTTATTTTCTTAATTCTGTCATAGGGTTTCCTTTAACCAATACGGGGCACTTTCACCCGCTTCCTGCCCAGTCCTGATCAGCTTTCAGTGCTCTCACACTTTGAATGACAAATACTCAGTCATGCAACACTGTACCCAAACAAAATGTTTTTAATTTTTTTCACACAAATATAGCTTTCATTTGGTGGTATTTATTCACCATTGGGTTTTTTTCTTTTTTGCGATATAAGTAAAAAAAGAGCGAAAATGTCGAAAAAATAAATAAAATGTTGTCTCTTTCATGAAATTTTGCAAATAAGTAATATTTGTTTAATACATTTTGGCCAAAATGTATACTGCTACATATTTTTGGTAAAAATTAGGTACCCAAATTAGTGGTTAATATTTAGTCTGTGCGAAAGTTATAGGGCCAGATTCTTAAAAGGAATACGCTGGCCGCTAGGGGCACTTCCGTCTATTTGCCGCGTTGAATATGCAAATGAGCTAGATACGCCGATTCCCGAAACGTAATTGCGCCCGCTCGTCGTTTTTTATGCGCACTGGGATACGTCCACGGATGGCGCATGCGCTGTTAAGAAAAAACTTCAAAAACGTGGGGTCACGAATGTTTTACATAAAGCATGCCCACCTAATCCACATTTGAATTACCCGGGCTTGCGCCGGGCCATTTACGCAACGCTGCCGCAACTCTGGATGCAAGTGCTTTAAGAATACGGCACTTGCGTTCTGAGTTGTGGCGGCGTAGCGTAAATAGGATACGCTACGCCCCACTCGTAGATGCGCCAATCTACGAGAATCTGGCCCATAGAGTCTACAAGCTATAGTGCAAATAATAAAAAATGTATCACACCTGATGTACCAACGGCCTTTCTAATTTCTTGAGGCCCTGAAATGTCAGGACAGTACAAATTAGACATGTGCACAGAAAAAAAAAAACTTTTTTTTTGTTCCGTTTCGTATGGTCTCGTCGGTTTGTTTCCGTTCATTTTTTGTAAGACACCCGTTTTCTCGTTCGTTCCCGTTCGTTTGTCGTACGATGCGATTTTTCCGTATTCCGATCGTTTCGTATTTCTGTTACCGTTATATTTTTGTACATGCGGGATGGTTCGTTATTCTGTTTAATTCATGTTCGTTACTTGTTAGACAATAATTATCGTGAATTTTCGTCAATTTGCATTCTGTGTATCTTGAATGCTTTTCTTTTGTTAGTAAACAAACAAAAACAAATCTCCTGCGCTCCGGTATCTCTTGCTATGGGGTGGTGTAATCCAATTACACGGTATCTTCTAGAGTCTTGCTGCCCCCCTCAGAATCGTGGGAATTCATGAAACTAGGAGCAAAAAGAAAAAGAACGGAGGGCGCACCGACCTAGTGTGATACCGTTTGGGTAACTTTTATTAAAATATTAAAATCAATCATTATACTCACAATTTGAGTTTAAAAATAGATTGTGGGGGACCACTACAGGCCACCAAGCTCTGAAGAAAGGGGTACGCCCCTGAAACGCGTCAGCTCTGAAAAACATTGATTGTAGACTCAAGGGACTATCATAGTCTGCTGGTGTTGCTGTGTTTTGTTGCTGTGCTGTCTTTCAAGGCTCTATTTTTAAACTCAAATTGTGAGTATAATGATTGATTTTAATATTTTAATAAAAGTTACCCAAACGGTATCACACTAGGTCGGTGCGCCCTCCGTTCTTTTTCTTTTTCTTTTGTTAGTGTCAGTTGTATGTTCATTGTTCAATCACATCTATAACAAAAGAATTTCATTATGTATATTGAATGAATTCCTTTTTCTGTTCGTATTGTGTATTCAAAATACTGAAGGCAAATCTTTTGTTATAGGTGTCATATCAACATACGAAAATAACAAAAGAAAACAGATTCAAATGCAAATCTTTTGTTTATCGTTTTTTTGAATAGCCAGAGAGTTAGGCTGGCCATACATGGTACAATTTTCTGTGCAATTTTCTGTACAATTTTCTTTAGATTTACCTTCAACTATGTAGTGCAAGGGCCTGCCTGATTGCATACAATTGAAAGTGTTGTTTAGTTTGACCTCATATTATATGGTTTTTGGTAAATCTAAAAGAAAATTGTACAAGAAAATTGAACATGTATGGCCAGCCTCAGTGACTGAAAGCAGCTTCTCTTTTGTGCTGAGTAGTGAGTACACTAGTACAGTAAAGCCAAATAAACTTTTCTGTGGATTTTCATCTGAAGGGAGATCAGTTGGCCAGACTTTTGAACCCAAAAATGGTTTTCTGATGCAGTTTAAAAACGAACAAATATTCTGAGAACGATCGGAAAACGATCGTTTTTATGTTTGTTGTTAAAACAGTCTGACCAAGTGTTTGGGGCTTAACAATAGTTAATATGGATGAGCCGCGTGTTGAAAGTGCCGCGAATCCCGCGATATATTTAGGAAAGTACAACATGATGAAAATCCTTTTTTCTGTTAATATTTTCAGGGAGATCTGGCCAACTGATCTCCCTTCAGATGAAAATCCACAGAAAAGTTTATTTGGCTTTACTGTAGATTTTCATCCATATTAACTATTGTTAAGCCCCAAACACTTGGTCAGACTGTTTTAACAACAAACATAAAAACGATAGTTTTCCGATCATTCTCAGAAAATTCGTTTGTTTTTAAACTGCATCAGAAAACCATTTTTGGGTTCAAAAGTCTGGCCAACTGATCTCCCTTCGGATGAAAATCCACAGAAAAGTTTATTTGGCTTTACTGTACTAGTGTACTCACTACTCAGCACAAAAGAGAAGCTGCTTTCAGTCACTGAGGCTGGCCATACATGTTCAATTTTCTTGTACAATTTTCTTTTAGATTTACCAAAAAACATATAATATGAGGTCAAACTAAACAACACTTTCAATTGTATGCAATCAGGCAGGCCCTTGCACTACATAGTTGAAGGTAAATCTAAAGAAAATTGTACAGAAAATTGCACAGAAAATTGTATCATGTATGGCCAGCCTAACACTCTGGCCATTCAAAAAAACGATAAACAAAAGATTTGCATTTGAATCCGTTTTCTTTTGTAATTTTCGTATGTTGATATGACACCTATAACAAAAGATTTGCCTTCAGTATTTTGAATACACAATACGAACAGAAAAAGGAATTCATTCAATATACATAATTAAATTCTTTTGTTATAGATGTCATTGAACCATAAACATACAACTGAAACGAACACAAAACAGATTCAAACAAAATACACAATGCAAATCTTTTGATACAGATTTCATTTTCGTTATTTTGCCGTTTTCGTTTTTTCCCGTCGGATCGTTCATTCATATTTGCGGTCGTTCGTTATGTGGCTCATCCGTTATCCCGTCGTTTTCGTATTTTGGTGCTTTACCGTTTTCGTATGTACACATTATCCCGCGGGTACGAAAATGAACATTTTCGTACGAAAATAACATTCGTACGAACGGGAATGCACATATCTAGTACAAATACCCCCCAAATGACTCATTTTTGGAAAGAAGACAGTCCAAGGTATTTAGTAAGAGGTGTGGTGAGATTTTTGAAGTTGTAATTTTTTCCCACAATTCTTGGAAACATTAGGAATTGATTTTGTATTTTATTTTTACACAAAACTGTCATAATAACGTTAATAAGTTATTTCACACACACACACACAGCATATGCATACTTCCAATTACACCCAAAAATACTTTATGCTCCTCCTCCTGAGTATGGCAATACTACATGTGTGAGACTTTTTTCACAGCCTGGCCACATAGAGAGGATCAACATGCAGGGAGCATCATCAGGTGTTCTAGGAGCATAAACTACACATTTAATTTCATTCCTACCTATTACACTTTTGAAGGTCCTGGAGCTCCAAAAAAATTGAAATTACCCACAAAATGACCCCCTTTTGGAAGAAAAACACCCCAATGTATATTCTTTGAGACATGGGCTGCAGATAGGTACTCGGGTACTCTGATAGGTTGCAGTAGGTACTCGGGTAGTCTGAGGCCGTGTACACACGATCAGTCTAAACTGATGAAAATGGACTGAAGTCCAGTTTCATCGGTCCAAACCGACCGCGTGTATGGCCCATCGGTCTGTCGTCCTTCGGACTAACGTTTTAAAACTTGCTTTAAAATCGGACTGATGGACGCCTGACCATCGGTCCAAACTGATCGCATGCTCAGAATCAAGTTGATGCATGCTAGGAAGCATTGAACTTCGTTTTTTCAGCACGTCGTTGTGTTTTACGTCACTGCATTCTGACAGGTCAGTTTTTGAACTGATGGTGTGTACGCACATCAGACCATCAGGCCACTTCAGCGGTGACCCGATGAATAAGGTCCATCGGACCATTCTCATCAGGTTGGACCGATCGTGTGTACGTGGCCTAATGGGATGTAAATAGGTACTTTGGTACTCTGATGGGCTGCAAGAGGGAGGGAGTATTCCTGCTGACGTCATTTTACAATGCGCTGGTAGGGAAGTGGTTAAAATTCATACCAGACCCAAAGGTTTTTTTTTATTTACATTCTTTTTTATATTTAGTTCTCAGCGGGGAAGCCTCAACAACCTATTGACTGTGTGCTCGGCAGTAGAACATCCCACTAAGTGCCCAGAAAGTTTGGATGTTAGGCGAGTACCTGGATGGGCAATGTTCAGGCCAAACCTATGCTTGGCCCAAACAGTTCACCCATCCCTAGCTGTGCCTGAACACTGTAACCCCTCACAGTTACTCTTGCTGGGCGCAGGAATTGGCCCTGAATGAATGAATGAATGAAAACTTGTATAGCGCGGCACATGCGAACTGAATCGCCTCTGGGCGCTTGTTGTTCCTGTCTCCTTTGATATCAAAAGAGAAAAGTCTTGACCTTTTTCCTAAATGCTAGGTGGTTCTCCTCCAACCGAATGCTGGTTGGTAAAGCGTTCCATAGTCTGGGACCTTGGATCGCGAATCTTCTTTCTCCTTTGGACTTAAAGTTGGCTTTCGGAACCTGGAGCAGGTTCTGATTCGTGGATCGCAAAACACGATTGGGATTATGCGTTTTTATTATTTCGCATAAATAAAGGGGGGCATTCCCATGGCCCTGCTGTTAAAAATTAGAAAAAAAAAATATTTACATGCATGCATGTCAAACAGATGCAGAAAAATTGGGCCTTGGGTGTTGGCGGTGCCTGAACATTGTAACCCCTCACAGTTACTCTTGTTGGGTGCAGGAATGGGCAATTGATGTTAAAATTTAAATGACATGCACCTGTCAAACAAGTGCAGAAAAATTGGGCCTTGGGTGTTGGAGGTGCCTTAACACTGTAACCCCTCACAGTCACTCTTGTTGGCGCAGTAACGGGTTCTGCTTTTAAAAATTAGAAACAAAATTTAAAATTACATGCACCTGTCAAAAAGGTGCAAAAAAACGTAGCCTTATACACGACCGTTTTTCATAACGAGAAAAATGCAATTTTTTAAATTGATCGTTAAAAACGGCTGTGTGTAGGCTCCAGAGCATTTTTCTCGACGAGAAAAATGGGCATTAAAAATTTAGAACCTGCTCTATTTTTTCTCGTAGTTTTTCACATCGTCGTTTTTCTCCTCGTGAAAAACGGCCATGAGTAGGCTTTAACAACAGAAAAAACATGCATGCTCAGAAGCAAGTTATGAGAAGGGAAATTTGCATAATTAGCCCAAAGGGTGGCGCCATTCAAATGGAACTTCCCCTTTATAGTGCCGTTGTACGTGTTGTACATCACCGCGCTTTGATCGAGCATTTTTTATCACGATAATGTGTATGCAAGGCTTGAGTGGAATCACATCGAGCAAAACTTTGTTTTTTCCATGACATGAAAAACGGTTGTGTGTACGCGGCATTAGGTGTTGGTGGTGCCCTAAACCAAAAATATTTTTGGAAGATAGCATAATCAAGATTCAGGTGTAGGATAGGCAGCATAGGCAATTTTCAAGGGATCCCAGATTCCTAGAAAATTCAATCAGTTACATCAGCATCAGGGGCTTGATAGCTGCTGTTGATTCATTTTGATAACTGTCAGCCTGTCAATGGAGTCTGTGGACAGGCACACTCTTTTATCCATCACAAACCCTCCAGCAGCACTAAAACGTCTGTTCAGAAAGCACACTGGATGTAGGACAGGCCAGTGGCTTAATTGCATATTGAGCAAGTTCTGGTCAGTGGTCCATGCTCAAGTTTGCTCTTGCCTCTAGATAATCCTGCACCATATGATGCACACACTCAGGGCCGCCATCAGGGGGTACAGGCAGTACACCTGTAAGGGGCCCGGGGGTCCCCAGGGGCCCGGATGGGAACCCCCCTAAAAAAAAATATATATATATTTTTTTTTTTAGGGGTCCGGAGGTCCAGGGGGCCCGAAAGGCCACCAGGGCCCCAGATGGCAAGCCCCTCTTCTTTTTTTTTTTTTATAAAAAAAATATATTTTTTTATAAAAAAATATATTTTTTTAATATATTTTTCTTTTATTTTTTATTAACCACTTCGGGTCCGCGCTATTGACAGAACATGTCAACAGCGCAGACCTGAGGCGCCGGGGTCACGTCTTTGGACGTCATTTACTTATAATTTCCCTGTGGCGCGCGGCGGGGAAAAACAGTCCCGACGCATCACCGAGGATTCGATGCGTGTACCCGGCAGCCGCGATGTCCGTCAGGTACACGCGATCGTCGGTGACAGAGCAGGGATGTGGAGCTGTGTGTGTAAACACACAGCTCCACGTCCTGTCAGGGAGAGGTGACAGATGCTGTTTCCCTTGTACATAGGGAGACAGCATCGATCACCTCCCCCCCACACAGTTAGAACACACCCAGGCAATACATTTAACCCCTTCCTCACCCCCTAGTGTTAACCCCTTCAATGCCAGTCACATTTATACAGTAATTAGTGCATATTTATAGCACTGGTCGCTGTATAAATGTGAATGGCGCCAAAAATGTGTCAAAAATGTCCGATGTGTCCACCGCAATATCGCAGTCAAAATAAAAATCGCAGATCGCCGCCATTACTAGTAAATAAAAGATATTAAAAAAAATCATAATTCTGTCCCCTATTTTGTAGGTGCTATAACTTTTGCGCAAAGCAGTCACTTATTGTGATTTTTTTTTTGTTTTTACAAAAACACGTAGAAGAATATGTATCGCTCTAAACTGAGAAAAAAAAATATAAAAAAAAAAAAAATTGGGATATTTATTATAGCAACAAGTAAAAAATATATATATATTTTTAAATTGTCGCTCTTTTTTTGTTTATAACGCAAAAAATAAAAACCGCACGGGCGATCAAATACCACCAAAAGAAAGCTCTATTTCTGGGGAAAAAAGGACGCCAATTTTATTTGGGTGCCACGTCGCACGACCGCACAATTGTCAGTTAAAGCGACGCAGTGCCGCAAGCTGAAATTGTAAGCAAGTGGTTAAAGGGCCAATTTTTTTTTTTTTAGGTCCGGAGGTCCACAGGGGCCTGGAGGCCCCCAGGGCCCTGGATGGCAACCCCCCTTATTTATTTATTTTTTCTAAAAATATATATATATTTTTTTAATATATTTTTATTTTATTTTTTATTAAAGGCCCATTTTTTTCTAGGGGTCTGGAGGTCCCCAGGGGCCCGGAGATCCCCAGGGCCCCAGATGACAACACCCCTTTTTTTCTAAAAAAAAATATTTTTTATATATTTTTTTATTTCTTTTATTTTTATATTATTTTATATATATATATATATATATATATATATATATATATATATATATATATATATAATTATTATTATTATTAAAGGGCCCAGAGGTTCCCAGGGCCCCCAGATGACAACCCTCCTTTTTTTATAATTTTTTTATTATTTATTTCTATATATATATTATTAAAGGGCCCAGAGGTCCCCAGAGGTTTCTTTTATATATATATATTTTTATTTCTTTTTTATTAAAGGGCCCAGAGGTTTTTTTTTATTAAAGGGCCCAGACTTTTTTTTTTATTAAAGGGCCCAGAGGTCCCGAATGGAAAGCCCCCTTTTTTTGTAATTTCCTTTTATAAAAAAAAAAAAAAAATAGGTCCCCAGATGGCAACCACCCTTTTTAAAATCATATATATATATTTTTTCTCTCTTTTTTTCTTTTTATTAAAGGGCACAGAGGTCCTCAGGGCCCCGGATGGCTACCACTGTTTTTTATTTCTTCTTTTTGCAAAGGGTCCCCCCCCCCCCGCTTCTCAATTCGCGGCAGCAGCAGCCCCCCCCCCAATTTCATGCACCCCCCCCCCCGGTTCTCTGCTCCAGGGGGCCCATGCCTGAAGCTGTGTAAGGGGCCCCAAAATTCCTGATGGCGGCCCTGCACACACTGCCAACAGTTGCTTAAACCTAACAGCCTGGGCTCTGAGGACTAAAGAGTTCAGCTGTCCGCCTTCTCTGCCACTCTTCCTCTGACTGAACAAAGACTCAGAAACACATTGTTCAGGAAATGGTAACCTCCCAGTGTCTGAAAAGGTGTTACACAATATTTTCTTCAAGACGTTCTGAAGATGTTATCCTCTGCGAAGGCAGGATGAGCTCTGCAACTTTACCCTTGTAACATGGATCAAGAAGGGTTGTCTGCCAGTAATGATCCCTCTCCTTTTTTTTTTGTGATCCCTCTCCTTGATACCACAAATCTATGGGACCTTTCACAGGCATTACAGAATCAGGGAGCCCATGCAGCATATGTTTGAGGAGACATGAGATTCTGAGTCCTTTGGGTCACTAAAGATGTCAGGAACTACCTCCTCACAGCCAAGCTATCATTTAGAGGCTGAGCATGTGGACAGCTGGGACAGTATTTTCTTTTACAGTTCAGCAACTGGGGTAGCGAAATTTTCCTCAAAGTTTTGTTTCAGGTTGGTCCATGTAGCGGTCCTCTTTCATCTCTGTATAGAAAACCGGTTTTAACATCTATGTGCTTCACTTGTATGCACTTTCTGGCTGCAATGCTAAGAAGTGTTCTGATGGTGAAGTGTTTTACAAAGGGGGCGAATGTTTCCTCGTAATCTTCTGCAAATTTCTGGGATCATCTCTTGGCAACTAATGTGGCCTTATATTTGTGCTTATTATCTTCAGCATTGAGCTTCACTTTAAAAATCAACATGTCTCCTATAGTTTTGCAGTTAGTGGGGAGTTCCGTTATTATCCAGGTTTTGTTTTCTTGAAGCGATTTTATTTCCATTTATTGGCTTTGGGGCAGATTCACAAAGACGTAATATTCCGCTGCGTAATCGAAATACGGTACGCTGCCGTATTTCACCAGACTCTACACCGAATTCAGGTAGTTTTTTTGCGCGTACGCTATTGTGTCGTATTTTTTTTCCGCCGCGCAATCGAAATACGTGATTAGGGGGCGTGAAGCATTTAAATTAAGCGCGTCCCCGCGACGATCGAACTGCGCATGCTCTGTTCAGGAATTTCCCGCCGTGCATTGCGCGAAATCACGTCGTGACGTCATTCGTTGTTTGAGTAGCGGCGTTTACGAACATTCCTATTCCCGGACGACTTACGTTAAAAATAATAAAAGACATCGGAAAACGTTGAAATTCGACGCGGGAACGACGGCCATACTTAACATGGGCTGTCTAATATTAGAGCAGCAAAAAGCTGGTATAGTGAAACGGAAAAAAAAAGATGACTAAAGGTGCCGTAAGAGATTGCGTTTAAAGTGCGAAATTTTGTGGATTGCAGGCAAAAGCTCATTAGCATACCCTGACGGCGAAAAACAACAGGAAGTCCGCCCAGTGGCCGCAATTTTCTTGCAGCGTAGATCTGAAGGCGTACTAACACGTAATACAGTCGAAATGAAGCCCGCAGGTGTCTTTTCATGGTTTGAGGATTTCGACTAGCGTAAAAACGCCCGTAAGTCGAAATTACTCCAGTCTAACAACATTTACACAGGCGTAATCGCTTTGTGAATCTAGGCCTTTGCTTTTTGGAAAATTTTCAATGTCTTCCCAGGATGTTGGTTCAAGTATGTTATGTATCCTAGCAGTACACGACAGCTTGAGGAGGAATGTTCCCTTTGTCACTCTCATGGATCTTCTAAATTTAGGCTGTATATAGTAGGGGACCTAAGTTTTTTTTTTCAATTTCTTTATTTTTCAAATAATTTTCCAACATCTATACAAAACATGGGAGATAACATTCATGTTTAGCTAAAGAAAAAACAAAATACATTCAGTTATCTTAGTGCAATACAGTCTCTCTTTACTATTTATCCCATCCACAAAAAATTTAAGAAAGAGAGAAAAAGAAATAAAAAAGGAAAAGGAACCAAACAACAACATTCCCACTATTTGGACCCATTCTCCCACCCTACCGAGCCAAGAGCTTGGGCCATTGGGTCCCCATTTCGGTTCATGGCGAGAGAAAGGAGCTCCCTGGAAACAACCTCTTATCTTGCTCCAAAAAAAAAACCTCCAGTTTCTTAGTATCTGGTCATGGGGGGGACGCTCTCCCATGTCCTTCCAGAGTATCTTAACCCACTCCCCATTCACCCTTCTACCTTAGTACTAATGGTTCCTTATCCACATGTTCCTTCCCATGTTTACCCTACCCAATCCTAGCCGTTATCCAAAATCAAATCAAAGCAACCCCACCAAAAAAAAAAAAAAAAATAATTAAAAAAAAAAAAAAAAATAATAATTTTTAAATAAAAAAAAAAAATATATAAGAAAATAATAAATAAATAAATAAATAAATGTTTTACATTTCCCTCCCCTCTCTCCACTCTCCCCCCATCCCCTACTCCCCCTCCAATAGTCCTTCACTCTCCTCAGACTGGATCAAATCATTCCATGGTGTCCAAATTTTACAGTATATTTCTCTTTTTTTCCTGCTTGTCCAAATCAAATCCTCCATTCTGTTCACTTCTTCCACCTTCCTAATCCACATGCTCAAAGTAGGGGGTTGTGTTTGTTTCCATTTAAGCGGTATACATGCTTTAGCAGCATTCAACAGATGATGCATTAATGAGTTCCCGTTTATTCCCCAGGGAGTATCTGACAGATGCAGGAGGAAGAGAGCTGGGTCTTCCGGTATAACCTTTTTGCAAATTTTTTGAATAGTCCTCCGGACATCCCCCCAGTACCCCCTAATTCTGGAGCAGGTCCAGAAGATGTGTACCATTGTTCCCTTCTCTGCCTTGCATCTCCAACATTCATTTTTTATATTAGGGAAATATCTATGTAACTTATCTGGAGTTCTGTACCATTGTGCAATTATTTTATAATTACTTTCCTGCATTTTAGTGCAAGTTGCTGTCTTAAATATTGCTTGTATCATTTTAGTTTTTTGGTTTTCCTCGAAAGACCTCCCCAAGTCTATTTCCCATTTCTGAATAAAGGGCAACTGGAAATTTTCTGATGGACTGCTCAATATTGCATACATTTTAGATATTGTATGTGTGCTTGGTTCTTTTTTCATGCACTGTTTCTCAAATGGTGTCATTTCCCGTTCTCGGTACAGTGGCATCACCTGAGTATTTAAAAAGTATATTAATTGGGCTGCTTGCCAGAACTCTAACTGATAGGGTCCATTTTTGTTCATCAAGTCCTTTATTGTTGGCCAGTTACCCCGACTTCTGAAATGGGAAATTTGATATATCCCTCTCTCAATCAATGCCATAAAGGGTCCTTTCTGTATGCCAGGTACAAATCGCGGATTACCTAGTATGGGTGTCAAGGGTGAATTATGCGTAGATATTAATTCCTTAGAGAATAGGTTGTGACAGATCCGTAGAGTGGTTCCTATTATTGGGTGTTTTTTAATATCAGTTGTTACTTCTTTATAACACCAGGGGGCTCTACTTAGTAATTCCTTACACTGTGCTTGCTCTAGGTTTGGCCAAATCTTTATATTCTTGTGTCTACACCAATCGAGTACTCGACCCAAATGAACTGCTTGGTAATATTTAAAAATATCTGGTACAGCCAAGCCTCCATATCGTTTCGGCAAGGACAGCAGTGACCTCTTTATTCTTGATAGCTTACCAGCCCATATAAACCTTGTAAATGCTGTTTGTAAACTATTAAAAAAAATCCTTGGTAATGTAATCGGAATTGCCTGAAGGAGATACAATATTTTAGGCAATATATTCATTTTAATTATGTTACTCCTTCCGAACCAAGAAAACATTCCTTTATTCCATCTTTCCAATAATTCACGTATTTTACTCAATAACGGTACAAAGTTCAGTTCGTACATTTTCTTTGAGGTCACTGCGATCCTTGTCCCCAGATATTTCAAGCTTTGAGCTGCCCATTTAAACTTATAGCTAAGACCTATTCCGTTTGATATTTCCTTTGGTATAGCTATCATCAAGGCCTCTGATTTACTACAGTTTATTTTGAAATATGAAAGTCTGCCATATATTTCCATTTCTTTAATCAGAATCGGTAGTGACACTGTCGGATTTGTTATTGAGAATAGCAAATCGTCAGCATATGCTGCTATTTTGTGTTGTGTTCCCCCCATTTCAATTCCTTTGATATCTTTGTTAAGGCGTATTTTACATAAAAAAGGTTCCAGTGTCAGGGCAAATATCAGGGGAGATAGTGGACAACCTTGTCTTGTCCCATTTGTTATCTTAAATAGAGACGTGGTTATTCCATTTACTTTTACTTGCGCCATAGGGCTCTTATACATGCTTGCAATCCTTCCAACCATCTTCTCTCCTAGTTTTATGTATCGTAAAACTGAAAACATGAACTCCCACCCCACCCGATCAAAGGCCTTTTCCGCATCAGTCCCAAGGAACACACTAGGGGTTTTAGACGAATCTGCTATATGCATCAAGTTTATAACTCTAATAGTGTCATCTCTTGCCTCTCTTGTTGGGATAAAGCCTACCTGGTCTTGGTGGATCAGGGAGGGAAGATGATGTTGCAGTCTAAGGGCCAGTATCTTGCTGAATATTTTAAGGTCCACATTCAGCAGAGATATCGGCCTATAACTTCCACATTGTTTCAAATCTTTACCCTCCTTTGGAATCACTGCTATTGTGGCTTTAGTTGTTTCTGTATGGAAGAGTGATTTATCCCCCATTTCATTAAACATTTTGACCATAAAAGATATCAATTCTGGGCAGAGTGATTTATAATACTGGGCTGTAAAGCCATCCGGTCCTGGTGCTTTCCCATTTTCCAATAAGTGTATTGCTCTTCTCACTTCTTCTACTGTTATTGGTGATTCCAACTCCTCACTGACCGCTATAGGCAGATATGGCATTCCGCTTAGTGTTAGGTATTCCTCCATTTCTGCTTGGTCTGGTACCTCCAAATCTAGATTATAGAGTGAGGAGTAAAAATCACCAAAAGTTTCCGCAATCTGTCCTGGTGTTTGAACCTCTGATCCATCCTTTTTCTTAATTGAGGGTATGTATGTCTTTGCCTGGATTTCTTGTAATGCTCTAGCTAATTGTCTTCCGCATTTATTCCCTGATTCGTAACTGCATTTACGGCCAATCTGTAGTGCCATTTTTGCTTTATATTGTAATAGGCCTGTTACCTGAGTCCTTAACTTAAATAGTTCATTTTCTACTGCAGTTGTCTGGACATGTTTATGTTTTGCCTCTAACATACGTATCTTTTCTAATAATTCAATTAATTTAGCCTCCCTAGTTTTCTTAATCCTTGAACCATGCTTAATCAGAATTCCTCGTACTACAGCTTTGTGTGTTTCCCAAATTGTCCCTGTAGAACTTTCTATATTATCATTTGTTTGAAAAAAAAATACGATTTCTTTCTGAACATCCTCCAGGACTGTAGGGTCCTGAAGGAGACTCTCGTTAAGTTTCCAGGTTATAGATGTTGAATATTTCCCTTCTGCTGGTTTATATTTTAAAAAAATTGGTGCATGATCAGACCAGGTAATTATGCCAATTGAGGTTTCTTTAACAAAATGTAGTTGTTTATGTGGAATTAAAAAAATATCAATTCGTGAGTAAGACCTGTGAGGGTTAGAAAAATAGGAAAAATCTTTTTCCTTCGGGTGTAATATTCTCCATATATCTACTACCTTTGCCTCTATCATTGCCTTTGAAATCCCCTTTCTTACTTTGGGTGAAACTGATGATGTTCCACCTGAGGTGTCTTCACTCGGTATTAATGGGATATTCGCATCTCCCCCCAGGATTAACTGCCCCTCTGAAAACTCCATAAGTATACCCAGCATTTTTTTAAAGAATATATCTTGTTGAACATTTGGGGCATAATAAGTTGCAAGTGTCATTGTAACCCCATTAATTTTCCCTTTAGTGAACAGATATCTGCCTGCTGCATCCGTCAGAACCTCCCCATATTCCCAGGCTACTTTGTTAGATATCATAATAGATACCCCTTTAGTCTTTGCCTCGGGATTAGTTGCATGGTACACTATTGAATAGTCTCCACTCCTAAGTAGTGACACATTTTTTTCTTTAAAGTGAGTTTCTTGAATAAAGGCTATATCAACCTGATGTCTTTTAAGATCCTGTACTAACATTCGACGCTTTTCAGGGATGTTTAGCCCCTTAACATTAAAGGACATAATCTGCAAAGTATCCATTATTTCTTTCCTGCCTTACCCCGCTGGTCAAAGTCAGAATGGAGGATCGATAGGACTACACAATCTGAGGAGGAAGGATAAAAAATAACCAATAAGATTGGAGGGCAAGAAAGGAGAGGGAAGAGAGAAGGAGAGAGAGAAAGAAAGAGAGAAGAAAAAGAAAAAGAAAAAAAAAAAAAAAACCCCTGACCCAAAAAAAAAAAAAAAAAAAAAATTATTATATATATATACAAAAACTAAACCTTAAAATACCCAATCCCCCCCTTCCCAACCAACCCCCCTCCCTTCCCCTAATCTAATGACTCTTCGACCAACCCCTGCTTGGCCGTACAAGCCTGTAAAGCTTCTTGCTTTATACACTCAATTCCCAATCAATAATTGAGTGTTGGCCTATTGGGGGGTTGTGGATAAATGTAGCTGAGCCAGGCCGGACGTTCCATCCATAACCCACCTGTTTATATATAAATAATTTAATAGCATTATTTTATTTGTCCCTGAGGAAAAAAAAAAAAAAAAAAAAAGGGGGGGCCCACTGTCCCCATAAAACAAATAATTAAAAAAAAGTCCCTTCCCTTCCCCTCTCTCTAATCTCCCCTATATCATTCCTCTCTTATCCTCTCCCTCTTTCTGCTCTCCATCCCCCTTCCCCTCCCCCTCTCCATCCACCTCTCATATTGCTTAATCACCTCCAATAGCCCCATTACCTCTCTTTATAATTATTTTCCCATATGAAGGTCTGCCTTACCATTTGCTAAATGTGGGGGGGGTTCCCTATTAACCCCCTACAGCCTATTTGTGTCCAGTGTCTATTATCAGTGTACAGTGATGCCATATTCCCCCTATCCTCCCATTTCCCTTCCATCTCTCATATATTATATCACCCCTTACCCCCCCCTACACTCCCCCCCTCCCAAATCTGAGGGAGGTCTCCCCATAGGGTTAGACTCCCATTCCCACCCCCCCTCCCTTTTCCCCCCCTTTGCTCCCTTCCCATCCCCTTCCCATCCCCTTTTGAACCTAGTGATTCCTTAATGTGCCCATGATCTATCCCATAGTGCTCTTCATTCACCCCCACCTAACCCCACCCTATTCCTATTACCCCTCCCCCTCTTAATACCTATTGTCAGATTTAATAATCACCCAACTTTTGGGGACTTTTGGGGACGGTTTCATGGATCTTCTAAATTTAGGCTGTATATAGTAGGGGACCTAAGTTATCTATTGAGAGTTTCACCTTCAAATAATTCTGTGGCTTATTGTTGCTTTGTCAGTCTTTGGGTAGCGGATTTTATATCCCTTACTTTGTTTGCTGTAGCCCACCAGCATGCTCTTTATGGCTGTTTTCCAACTTGGACCGCTCTCACTTGGGATATAAGCAAATGCTTTACATCTGAACACTCTAATGTTCCCTATGCTAGGCTTAGATCCATTCTACATTTTGAACGGGTTGCTTTCAACAGCTTTTGATGGTAGTCTGTTCTGTTGGTATGTTCCAGTCATGACAGTTTCTACTCAGTACCTTTTAGGTACATTGGTATATGACAACATGCACTTTTGAAAGTGTATGGTTTTTCCTTATAGCTACACCATTTTGTATGATGTGGTTGTCTGGTGAGCTATACCTCGATTCTTCAGGTACGATTCCATTTTCTTACTCATGTATTCCCCTCCATTGTCAGTGTGTAATATTCCTGGTTTCCCCTGGAATTTGTTGCTGGACATGGCTACAAACTCTTGACATTATTCTGATGTTTCATTCTTGTGCTTCATCAAAAAAGTTTCTATGTACCTGGAATATTAATCAATGAAAGTCAGTAGATATCAGCTCTCGACTGATGTGGAAGATTTCATTGGTCCACACATGTCACTATTTATGAGCTTAATGAGATGGATGTTTTTTTTTTGAGTGGTCTGTAGAAGTGGAGTACGTGTGGCCTTTGCTTCCATAAAACACTTGCAATTCATGAGCATTTTACAAGGCAGCATTGTCATAACTTCTGATAAGCCTCTCTTTACAATTTCCTCTATGGCTTCTGTGTTTCAGTGCCCCAATTGTGTGTTCCATAGTTGAATGCATTTATTGTGGGGGTTCTGAGTGGCAATCTTGGCTTGCTCGTCTGTGGCGATGAGTCTGTATAGATGTTCATCCAATCTTCCTTTTCCAAGGATTTGCTTGTTATTTTAAATTGTGCATTCATCACCTTGGAATTGAACAAGGTCAGTCCATTGTTAGCAAGGGTTTTCATGAGGATACTTTGTGTTGTCTCCTGATGGTGTGATGTAGTTCAAGAACAGTTCAAGAACCCTTGACCATTACCTTATGCTGTAATACTTTTCCCATTTGCTAGGAAATCTTTTGCATTTAAATCAATTTCTGTAAAGAAGGTCTCATCTCTTGTCTATACACCAACGTGTATATGTGGTATAATACTCTGAGTCACTTTAAAGGTGCCACTCCATGATGTACCTTTCCTTTATGACTGCTTTAACTCCTTTTCTTGTGGATGGCTCTTACCTTCGATGCTCAGATTTCCAGATTGAACAGTGTTTTTTCAGGTGAGCAGTCTTTTTACAGTGAAAACATGCTTGAATTTCTTTGCTTTGTTTTGTACCGGCATGCACCTTAGGAGCTTGCTCGCTTCCTTGTGCATATTTTTTTCGTTCATCAATTGATTTTCCTTTGGTGAATGCTAGTGTTTATTCTTGTTCAGGTCTGGTTTCTAAATGTTAATATATGAATTTGGAAGACTGCATAACAGTAGTGCCACCATATGATTATCTTTCATTTACATTCCAATTGCACATAGCTGTTCTAAGATGTCTAAAATGGCATTCACATGTTCACACTTTTCCTGATATTTTTCGAGCCTCATCTTATATAGCTTGCGTACCAGATATAGTTGTTTATACTGTTTTAGTTTGAACATGCATGCAATTTGTGTAGTGTGGTCCACATACCTTTAGCTGTAATTTATTTTCTAATTATTTTCCACTGGCAGACTTATGACTTATTATTTTGCTTGCCTGTTCTTCCTGTTCAATTCCTCCATGGGTCCATTTGTGGATCTGTCTGTATTCAGTACTTGCGACAAGTTGTCTTTGCTTACCAGCATCTCCAGCTTTAACTTACACAGCTGGTAATTGGTATTGTTCATCTTTGTGTTTTCATACCTCACATGTGAGCAACTTTTCATTTTTCAGCAGCTTGGATGGAGCATTTGCCAGCTTGTAGTATTCTGTGTACTGCCTGGGCCCATAACCTGATAGTTATGTAATAAGATGAGGCATTGAGATCTTGAGGAATGTAGAATTCATCTTTAATTGCATAGCAGAACAACATACATGTGTGAGAACAGCATTACAGTAGAGAACAGAGAGAATAAAACCTGTGCAGAATATACAAGCATATATAAACACACATGTGGGTAGGTCTTAATATGCATGGTGGGGACACTGCAGAAGACTCCGTCGCGTGAATTCAGCATTATGGTGGCACTCCAGACTTAGAAGCGAGGCAGACAATTTGCAGCTCACACGTTGGAATCTGTGACCATACTTCTTATACTGTTGACACTACTGTACTATGGACAGAACTTCTGTTAAGCCGCGTACACAGGATCGGTTCAAACTGATGAAAACGGACTGAAGTTTGTTTTCATCGGTCCAAACCAATCGTGTGTAGGCCCCCTCGGTCCGTTATCCTTCGGTCCAAAAACAGAGGGCTTGCTTTAAAATTGAACTGATGGACGGCTAACTAATAGGTCAAAACCTATCGTTAGTACGCACGAGCATCGGTTAAAAATCCACGCATGCTCAGAATCAAGTCGACGCATGCTTGGAAGCATTCAACTTTTCATCACGTCATTGTGTTTTACGTCACCACAGTCTGACACGATTGGTTCATGAACCGATGGTGTGTAGGCACATCAGTCCATCAGTCAGCTTCATCGGTGAACCAATGAAAACGGTCCGTCGGACTGTTCTCATCGGATGGACCGATCGTGTGTACAGGGCTTTAGAGATCACCTCTTCCCAGATGTACACCATTTCTGAGCCAGTACTGCAGAGCTTATACCTGTCTCCACCAACTCAGTAGTTCCGTCACCTCACGCTTAGTGACAACGTTCCATATGTTACTAAAAGATGCAGGAACATGCACTTGTTCTCCTGCCTGGAAGCCTTCTACATGTCTCTCCCCGTGACTCCAGGCTAATTCTCTGGGTATGCTGTGTCATGAGATCGGTCCCAGTATGTGGAGAACCAGTCACTAGTGAAGGTGCCAAGCATAACAACCCTTTACTACCAGAATATCCATTATCCCCGCCATACCACCCATATCCTGGCTGGTTGAATTGGCAATTGACACCATTAGCAATAGGACAGCTTCTCTGCTCATTAGACCTTTATACTGTATCTCCTCTAACCTCTACAATCCCCTGTTGTAAGCCCTGTTCTTTAAATATGCATTACATGAACCCCTTTAAAGACTTCAGACCAGGCAATTTGAAGTAATAAAAAAGATCTTTTACTGGAGCAGTACTTGATAGCATCCTTAACCAATTTTTAACACAGCTTTCTAAATGCCCCTAAAGAGTGGCCTATACCTTATTTAGGTAGTAAGTGCATAAAAGGGCCATAGCGGCTTGAAAACATGCTCCACATGAGACAGCTATGACTGATAGCAGACTACTCTCATCTGGGGCCAAAGCCCACCTGTCTCCACTACAATCACACCTGTGAATTAGTCAATTTGTGTACAACCAGCCTGCTATAGCCGCCAGAAGAATACTCTTCCTGCCATCAGAATATAGGCCCGGCAGGAGTGATTCACCAATCCACCTCGAATGTGTGGATGGGAGAATCTGATAATTTTTTCGTTCAACCCGCTGGTTGATCAAAAAATTATTATCAATGTGTGACCAGCTTTAGTCTCCCCGTGGAATGCCTGTTCCTCTTGCTCATGGAATATTTTCTGTCCAAACAGGCCATTCCCCTGTGACCTATTGCATTTTCACAATGAGAGATAGTGCTTCTATCACAGACTATATACAGTAGATAGATACACTAGGTCTAATATGTGAAATAGAACTCTATGTGAAGACAAACAAATACAGGATTTTTTCACTGTGGTGAGTTTAGCCACACATCTAGTAATAAATTGGTTTCTAGAATGATATTAGCTAGAGTTTTTTTTTTTTTTGTCGGTCCTGTGTGGACAGCTCTATTGGCGTTATATTTACATATCTCCGTTACAAATGCTTATTAGTGGCAGTTTGGTAGCTTTGCCATTAACTAGAAAGGTTGGTTAACTGAGAGTGTCTGTGAGTTTGTCTATGTATTTGTGGTTGTTCAATACTAAAGGAGTTGTAAAGGCAGAAGGTTTTTTATCCTAATGCATTCTATGCATTTAGATAAAAAAAAACTTGAGTGTGTAGCAGCCAACCCAGCACCCCCCTTATTACTTACCTGAGCCCCATCTCTCTCCAGCAATGTCCATAAATGTCTAAGCCATCCGGGACACTCCTCCTGATTGGCTGAGACACAGCAGTGGTGCCATTGGCTCATGCGGCTGTCAATCAAAGTCAGTCAGCCAACCTGGGGAGAGAGGTGGCAGGCTGGGTCGGGGCTCTCTGTCTGAATGGACACAGGGAGCCGTGATTCGGCTCCAGTGCCCCCATAGGAAGCTGCTGACTGTGGGGGCACTCGATAGAAGGGAAGGGCCAGGAGCAGCAAAGAGGGACCCGAGAAGAGAAGGATCTGGGCTACTCTTTGCAAAACCAACTGCACAGAGGAGGTAAGTACAACATGTTTGTTATTTTAAAAAAAAAGTAGATTTGACACAATGTAAGTATGCCTCATACCCGATTTGCCCCTTTAGAAGCTGGAAATAACAGTAGTAGTCAGCACTAATATTTATTTATGACAGGTGCTTTTATAGCACCATCAATTAACGATTCGCATTCACATCAGTCCCTGCCCTCATGGAGCTTACAATCTAAGAATCTTCCAGATTCTGCTCAGGTTCTGTGCAAGCAGCTTCTTTCCCCTCTGCACAATGAATACAGGGGGTCATTGACATGTCACTGCCACCATTCATAGAAAACTTTGTATTTTTTTTTTCAGTGAACATAAGGCATTCTCTGACTAGATGAGATGGAGAAGAAAGGTGATTGCATTAAAATATATACATCATCCAGTTAGTGAACACTTTTTATTCATTGAAAAAAAGGCAGTGTTTTATGAATGGTAGAGGTGCAGAGTAACTACTTTAATAAGTTTCCAGCAGATCTTCAGGTATGAGATATGTATACTTACATTGTATAAAGCTGGACCATGTACAGATTTTAGTACAATTGGTTCCACCAGATTTTAGTTAGAGGTATCAGAGTAAAGGGGGCTGAATACAAATGCTCACCACACTTTTCACATATTTATTTGTAAAAAATGTTGAAAACAATTTATAATTTTCCTTCCACTTTACAATTATGCGCCACTTTGTGTTGGTTTATCACATAAAATCCCAATAAAATACATTTACATTTTTTGTTGTAACATGGCAAAATGTGGAAAATTTCAAGGGGTATGAATACTTTTTTTTAAGGCAATGTAAGTCTGCAATAAAAATAAAACATGGACTTCAGTTTTAAACACTCCAGAAGAAAGAGCACCAGCAAGAAGAAAACTCACACAGAGATCACTGATCACAATGAATGGTCCCTGTTAATAACAATGAAACATAGACTCTCAGGGCCAGATTCTCAGCTGCGATACGACGGTGTATCTCAGATACACCGTCGTATCTCAGTTTTTTTCAATGGGTATCTATGCGTGTGATTCCTAGAATCACTTACGCATAGATACACTAAAGTTTCGACAGGTGTAAAACAATTACACCGTCGGATCGTAGATGTAATGACAACGCCGGCCTCTAGGTGGCCTTTACGTTGTTTTCTCATTTGCCTATGCAAATGAGCCTAATACGCCGATTCCCAGACGTTTTACGCCGCCCCGTCGTCGTTTACGTCGTTTCCGTAAGCGTAAGGTTACCCCTGCTATAATGAGGGGTAACCTTACGAAGTTCCGTCGTTGCCATGTTAAGTATGGCGTCGGGTCAGCGTCGTCTTTTTCCGTCGGTTACGTCGTTTTACTAAGTCGTTCGCGAATAGGGCATTGCGTAAATGACGATCACGTCGTTTTGACGTCGGTTTCAACGACGCTTTCCGACGTGAGCTGGAGCATGCGCACTGGGCTTTTTTCCCCGGCGGGCGCATGCGCAGTTCGATCAACGCGGGGGCGCGCTTAATTTAAATACAAGCCGCCCCCTTTGAATTACGCAGGGAAACACCGGACCATTTACACTACGCCGCCGCAAACTACGGAGCAAGTGCTTTGAGAATACAGTAAGTTGCGGTGGCGTAGTGTAAATGCCTTACTCTACGCCGCCGCAGATTCTTAGAGAATCTGGACCTCATTCTTTTGAACAGTCCCTTCCACGGTATGTTTTTTTTTTATTATTATTATTGTTGGAAATCTATTATCCAAATGTAAGTGTCACTAAAGCCCATGAACACTAAAAAGAGACACTGTACAGCAAATATTCATTCAAAAGTGTTGTAAAAAAAAAACAATATATTTTATGCAGGTAAAATGTAAGAGTGTACTCATCTACAATACAAAATAACAGGAAATAGACTAAACCAAGCCAGTCAACTGTTTTCCTGGTTTGTGCACACAGTGTTATATTGTACTGTATGGCTAAAGCCCTGTACACACGATCGGATATATGATAGAATCTAATCCGATGGATTTTTTCGTTGGATATCCCATGAAGCTGACTTTCATCAGTCTTGCCTACACACCATCGGTCAAAAATCGCAGTGACATAAACGCAGTGACATAAAACACTACGACGTGCTGAGAAAAAATAAGTTCAATGCTTCCGAGCATGCGTCGACTTGATTCTGAGCATGCATGGATTTTTGACCGATGGACTTACACACAGCTGGAACACGCTTGAACAGACTGGTTTGGCTGGAATCAGGAGATCTGACCATGCCTGCAGCACAGGTCGAACAAAAGCAGGTTCACACACACCTTGTCTAATCAGAGACTGCACAGAACTAATACACTCAGATAACTTTTGCTGGGGACAAGAAAAATAATACTCATCAAAAGACACCGGATCATCCTCTAATAACCACACCAGGGATTCAACTTGGTCATGACTGAAGGGGGGAGAAAAATCGTCCCCACCGACAGGAATAGATGACAGGGCTGGCTTTACACACAACCGAATTAATGGCTGAACATCATTAAAAGTCATGTAATCCTGATCCACACAGAAATGAGCTAATCGGATAGTTTCCATTAGCTGGTCACTAGTCCAACCCTCCAAAACCTGGCGACAATACCCCTCATCCTCTTCAGCCAGCAGAGAATAATAAAGGATGTCATCGCAATTCATGTTTAGAGCAATGCACTACACCAGGATGGTTCCTTAATGCAGTCACGTCTGATCAAGAGTGGCCCTGGTATACTGTCAGGAGGGGTGATAGATCAGAACCGTGTGACTGCACAGAGGAGCATTCCTGACACCATCGGTCTGTTTTCATCGGACAAACCGATTGTGTGTACAGGTCTTTACTGTAAGTTGTGGTCAAGAGAAGGTAGTCTGTGGTCAGCTGCAGCTTTTCATGGAGGAGGGCATTCTGTTCGACAAATGGCAGTCCGGTTTCCGACCCAAACATGGGACGGAGACGGCGTTACTGAATGTCATGGACCATCTACTGGTCGACGCGGACCGTGGGGCCCACTCAATCCTCATTCTCTTGGATTTGTCAGCTGCATTCGACACAGTAAATCACCAGATTTTGCTGACACGGCTTCAGGAGGTGGCGAAAGTGAGTGACCAGGCCCTGAAATGGTTTAAGTCATTCTTAGAGGAGAGGGAGTATAGGGTGAAATTGGGGGACTTCTACTCGGAGCCTATTAAGGTGACCTGTGGGGTCCCACAGGGGTCCCCGCTATCCCCTATTCTCTTTAACATCTATCTTCGCCCTCTGCTGGCGGTGATCGCAAATCTGGGACTTCGATTTCAGTCCTATGCGGATGACAACCAGTTGTTCTCCAGAATCTCGACCAATGAGCCAGAGGCGGAGGCCAAGTTGGTTGCAGGTTTAGAGATCATAAAGAGCTGGATGGCAGCTAATTACCTGCAGCTAAACCAGGCCAAAACCGAGGTTCTAAGATCAGGGAATATTCCTGAGGGACACTGGGTATTATCGTGGCCCGATGAGGCTGGGGTGTGCCCCCGGCCGGCTGACACGGTGGGGACACTAGGGGTCCTGATTGACAGCAACTTGACGTTAATCCCCTATGTCGGTCAGGTTGTCAAGACCTGCCATTTTAAGATGCGGCTTCTTTACCGCATTTTGCCTTTTTTTATCGGATCTGGAAAGGATTTCGGTGGTGCGCGCTCTGGTCCTTCCGCATCTGGACTATTGTAATGGTCTCCTGGCTGGACTGCCTCAAGTCCAGATTGGGAGACTTCAAAAGGTCCAGAACCAGGCGGTAAGGCTTGCATTAAACCTCAGAGGCCTCGAGACATCAGGCTGCCCTGCATTGGCTGCCAGTTGGTCAGAGGGTGCGTTTTAAAATTTTAACACTTGTTTTTAAAGCGTTTCACGGGCTAGGACCCGCCTATCTCTGTGCGAAATTGAATAGACATGTTACTGGCCGCTCCCTTAGATGGAGCTGCCAATTCCGCCTTGAACAGCCAAAGAGTCAGCTGAAAAAATGGGGGGACCGGCTTTTTCTGTGCTCGGCCCGAGAGAATGGAATTTACTTCCCCTAAGTCTTAGACAGAGTCCGGTCCTACCCACATTTAGGAGGGATCTTAAGAGGCAAAATGATAGGAGGATTGAGGTTAGGATCATTTTGGAGGGAAGTACTGCTGAATCTGTTTTATGGGGAATTGAGTGTTGTCTCTCCTTTGGTCTTATGTGATTTTTATGGTTTTATATTGTATCGTATTGGTTGTTTGGTTCTATATTGTTGTTATATTAGGTGATTTTAATCGTGGTACATATTGTATATTGTTACTATGTTAATTTATGCCTGTAACATCCGGTCTGGTTGTGAATTGTTAAGGTCTGGAAGCGTTTTGATACCTTCGGGTGATTCTACGCTATACAAGCAATAAACAATAAACAATAATCCCCACTGTGTTCAAATCACAGGTTTAGGACAATTGGCTTTTTATAGATGAGTACCTTTAAGTGCTTGGTTCTGCAAACTTCCTCTCATTGCAAATATTACAAAAGTAAGCAAGCAGGTCTCACCTTTTTTTGTTGTATCCTCTGCAAAATCTACTAAATTATTACATAGGAATTCCAGAAATAAGATTGGAATATCCTGGAAATTACCTAGATTTGACAAGAAACCTTGTTATAGGCCCAAAAAGATGTAAATGATTAGACCTAACTGCATCCATCCAACGCTTGTTTTTCTGCCATAATTGTTTTGTTTAAATTAATGTTGAATTTTTTTTTTTTATGGAATTATTTTATATTTATCTAATATGTTTCTCCATTTGAAAGAAAACCCTACTTTGCCCTGCTGATAGTAGTACAATCTATTGTGCCAAAAACCCAACCAACCACTGGAAGCATTATCGTTCTCTACAACCTAAACAGCGATAACTAATACAGCACAGATTGTACATAGAATTTGGGAGGAATAACCGTCTGAAGCTGTTCAAAGTAAAATCTTACAAGAGCAGGCCTTTTCAGTGCAGAAGCGCTTTAAGGAAAAGACCGTAACAAATTATTTGTATCCATGGTGACCACATCAAGAAGACTGAATCCTTCTGCCGACTTACCACACGCACAGATATGCACAAACACACATCCCTGAAAATGGCCATATTATCCCCTGACTCCTTCTTAGCCTCTGCGGATTTGTGAATTACGCACGGCTTTGATGATTGAAATTTCATGATTCTTATTTCATAAGGATGCATTTGTATATCAGGCGACGGTAACTTCACAAGCAGTCTGCAGCGGTGACAGGCTTTTGGAATGCATATCACAGCAAATGAAAAGCCAACGTCGAAGCTGTCATTGCACTTAAAAATGAGTTGTCAATTAGCCACCCAATGTGTGTGGTCAGACAGTTCTCCCTCAAAGGGTATGTTTTCCTGCCAGCTATATTATCTGTTAGTTGAACTCAAACAGAGCAAGAGAGAATCCAGTGGCTAGGTTATTTTAAATTCTCCGAGCCTTTCAAGAGAGCAAAGATGACAGGTACAATGCTCATTAACAAAACTGTGTTTTACATACTAAGTATGTAGCAGAAGCGCTGGTGCTTAAACAGCATTAACCTGAAGGATGCTGGTTAGGGGAGCTGAACTAAATACCTAAGAAAATTGTTTCATACATCATTAATAATACACAGAGACCAAAGATTTTTTCACATTAATTAAAACCATCCCTGCTCACTTACATGTCCATGTGAAACAGTATTCTGCAAGACACAGCCATGATGAAAAGCAACTGTGAATCTTTTTATGTCCAAGATTGTATTTTTGTGACATTCAGGGACATATATTGTTATTTGTCCTGTGGCGGAATTTTTAGAATGTGCTGTCCCAGGCATACATGAAAGATGATTCTCCAATCCTTTAGTCATCAATCATTTTATATAACTATTATTAAAAAAATTTAAACCAAAAACCTACATTTCTAGAAATCAAATACCTGCAGGAAAGTGTGTTGTCAGCTGCTGAGGGTCTTGTGGCCACCTGCACCACCTTCTCTCTCTTCATCCCTTGGTAATAGTTCAATCTATGTTACTCAAGGAATATATAAAGCCTAAACTTTAGTTTTTTTGAATAACATGTGTTACTAAACCCACACCAGTAATATCAGTCTGTATATGCAGCATAGCATGCTTGTTATACTCACTGTGGAACCTAAGGGGTTAATCCTCTGCATTGTGTGAAAAGGCGTGTTTTGTCCTGTATGTATAGATCCTCCCCTCCTGTACTGTCTATCTGGGGAAGGCCATCTAACACAGGCAGAGAAGCTGATCTGCACATGCTCAGTTGTTTCTTTTTTGCTGGAGAGAAGTTACTTGTTCTCAGAAATAGCCAGGTCACACGATAATGACATCACACATGTGGGCGTGTATAGAGGCTGCAGTGGAAATCTTCTCCCTCCTGAACTCTCAGCACTGAAGAAACTGTGCAGTTTATCATGCAACCGTGGTATATAGATCATCCAAAAAGGTATATAGTGGCAGTATTTTAATGTAAAAATAAGATTTATAAGCTGTGAACACTGTGGGGGGGGGGGGGGTGCATGAACTATTTTCATATTACTGGGTTTAGTAACACTTTAAAACAACTATCAAAATTTAATTGAAGTCTGCATCCCATTGATTTCTCTTAAAGCAGGGTTCCAACCACAATTAGCATTTTTTAAATGTATGTCCTTTCATCATGCGTTTTTTATAATATAAATCCGGTCACTTACTATTTTACAATCCGCCGCTGCTCTGCATAGTTATTCAAAAAAGATAGTTTATATAAAACTATGTCCACACCGTGGCCATTCTGCTTGTGGAAGTCTTGGATGGGGAGTGATAATTGGGCGGTGCACTGCATCCTGAGAAATGATGACACACATTTCCCAGGAGCATTAGAGGGAGATGATGTCAGAATTCTAGGTGATTCCAAAGGCAGATTTTGTGGGACCGCATAGCAACAGGCATTTCTAGATGAGTAAAACATTTTTTTTTTCTTTTTTTAGGTCTAATAAACACAATAATGAAAAAAAAATTGGGATGGAAACTCCACTTTAACTCTCAGTTTTCGCAAACACAAGACGCAAGAGTCACATTTTCCAAAAGTGGGGAAAGTTTTAGCCTGTTGTCACTGCAACAATGTATCCCTGTTAGAAAAGTTCCCATTTATTCCAGTTCCTGTGGCGATTTGTGGCGAGAAAGAAAAAAGAGCATGTTCTAATTTTTTAAACCACAGTTTTCCTGGCGGGAAAACTGCTAAGGAGCATACACACGGACGGTTTTCCCAGCAAAAGGAAAACACAGCAGTTTTCCAACGATAAAAACGATTTTGTGTACTAGTCATCACAGGTTTTCTTCTTATGAACTTTGACCAGCTTCCCTGTCCCTGCTGAAGAAAAGCATCCCCACAACATGATGCTGCCACCACCATGTTTCATGATGGGGATGGTATGTTCAGGGTGATGTGCAGGGTTAGTTTTTGGCCACACATAGTATTATGCTTTTAGGCCAAAAAGTTCAATTTTGGTCTCATCTGACCAGAGCACCTTCTTCGACATGTTTGCTATGTCCCCCACGTGGCTTCTTGCAGGACTTCTTATGTCTTTATTTTAACACTGGCTTTCTTCTTGCCACTCTTCCATAAAGGCCATATTTGAGTGCACAACTAATAGTTGTCCTGTGGACAGATTCTATCACCTGAGCTGTGAATCTCTGCAACTCCTTCAGAGTTTCCATGGGCCTCTTGGCTGCTTCTCTAATTAATGCTCTCGTTGCCCGGCCTGTCAGTTTAGGTGGATGGCCATGTCTTGGTAGGTTTTCAGTTGTGTTAAACTCTTTCCATTTTCAGATAATGGATTGAACAGTGCTCTGTGAGATGTTCAAAGCTTGGGATATTTTTTATAACCTAGCCCTGCTTTAAACTTTTCCACAATGTTATCCCTGACCTGTCTGGTGTGTTCCTTGGCCTTCATGGTTCTGTTTGTTCTCTAAGGTTCTCTAACAAACCTCTGAGGGCTTCATAGAACAGCTGTATTTATTCTGAGTTTAAATTATACACAGGTGGACTCTATTTACTAATTGGGTGAATTTTCAAGGCAATTAGTTCCACTAGATTTTATTTAGGGGTATCAGAGTAAAGGGGGCTGAATACAAATGCATGCCGCACTGTTTGGATATTTATTTGTAAACAATTTTGAAAACTATTTATCATTTTCCTTCCACTTCACAATGCACAATCTCTGTGCTCGGATTGCTCAGCTGTTGGTTAATTGCCAGAACTCATCGTTCCACAGTGGCTCAACTAGTGATCATTTCCTGCTCGTTAGCCAGCCCCTTCAAGCTATTTAAACTGCCTCTTTCATTCCTTCAGTGCCTTCGCCTTTGGTCAAACATATCTGGAAACTCTCTGCTGTGTTCCTGTTGAGGACTTGCCTGGCTGATGTTGCTTCTGGTTCCTGATCCAGTCTGCTGCCTCTGACTATGCTGATCTCTGGCTTCCTGATTTTCTGACTTTTTCTGACTACCCGCTTTGGCTACTGAACCCTGTCTATGTTTTGACTATGTTTACTATTTGTACAATTTTTTACCATTATATTAAAAGGTGTGATTTTTACTGCATTTTTTGTCTCCGTCTGATTCATGGTTCCTGACAGTAGACAAAGGCCATGAATTTTGAAGATGCAGACAATCCACCCAGTGGTAGGACTGCCACATTGAGCAGTTTGCCATAGTGTTACAGTCGCTCCTGATTTGCGCTGCTCACCTGGATTCTCCCACTGTGGCTGTTACGGTACAACCTATCGTTTAGTCTTTCCAATGCTCCTGCAGTTTTTAAGGAAATCATTAAAGATGTCATCCAAGATATATTGAAGAAATGTGTGGGGGTTTATCTCGATGATATCCTCATATATTCTAAATCCCTAGAGCCACCACACAGAGGTCTCCCATGTGCTACAGAGGCTGAGAGATAATTACCTGTATTGTAAATTGGAGAAGTGGGAGTTCCATCGGGAACAGGTAAGATTTCTGGGTAATGTCATTTCTACTGACGTGTTTTTGATAGACCTGCAGTGGCCTCGATCCCCGCTACAAACATTTTCTTGGCTTTCCCAATTTATTTGGAACTTGTCTTCTCTGGTTAAACCCCTGACTGATATGACCAGAAAGGATGGTAACTCACAGAATTGATTTTCGAAATCCATTAAAGCATTTAAGTCTTTCATGGCTGCTTTTTTTTAGCTCCTGTGCTGGCACATCCTTATCCTACGTTGCCCTTCATTCTTAAGGTTGATGCAACTGAGACTGGAGTATGCGCCCTTCTGACTCAACGTCCCACTACTGAGAGCGCTATGCATCCTTGTGGCTACTTTTCTAAGAAATTATCTCCTACAGAGTGCAATTACGAGATTGGGGGCAGAGAATTGTTAGCTATCATTTTAGCTCTTTAAGATTGGAGGCATCTCCTCGAAGGTATCATGTTACGGTCCTCATTTTGATTGACCATAAGAATCTCATATTCTTGTCTGAGGCAAAACGCTTATCTCCCAGAAGGGTGCGATGGGCTCTTTTTCTGTCAAGCTTCAATTACATAGTCTAATTTTTATTAATTGTCGCAACAGTTTTCCTCTGCTTCCAAGATGGAGTTGTTCTTTTCTCCTATGATACCTCCCGATCGTATTCTGGCCAGGTTCGTCGTATTCGTACCAGTCTCACGTCACCTTTGGGTGACAGAATTCTTGCTGCTCAGATACATTTTACTCCCGAGAAATCATGTGGCCGCTGCTTTGTCCCTGAGAATCTCCACACTCCTTTGCTCCAGACTTACCATTCTCCTAAAGCAGCTGGCCACCCAGGCAAGAATCAACTTATTTGGGCTATTTCTCAGCAATTCTGGTGGTCTAGTCTTTGCACTGATGTAGCTGCCTTTGCAGCCGCTTTTTCAGTGTGTGCTCAGAGTATGACACCAAGACACCTTCCAGTGGGCTTGCTTCAACCCATACTGTCACTGTAAGGGATGGGCTCATCCCTCCCTTCTCTGTGCTCAGATTGCTCAGCTGTTGGTTAATTGCCAGCACCCATCGTTCCATAGTGGCTCACCTGGTGATCATTTCCTGCTCATCAGCTAGCCCCTTCTGGCTATTTAACCTGCCTGTTTATTCCTTTGGTGCCTTCGCCTTTGGTCAAACATATCTGAAAACTCTCTGCTGTGTTCCTGTTGAAGGCTTGCCTGGCTGACATCCCTTCTGGTTCCTGATCCTGTCTTCTGCCTCAGAGTACGCTGATCTCTGGCTTCCTGATTTACTGGCTTGTTCTGACTACCCGCTTTGGCTTTTTGCTATGTGTTGACTATGTTTACTTTTTGTCCAATCTTTTACCATTATATTAAAAGGTGCGATTTTTACAGCATTTTCTGTTTCCGTCTGATTCTAGGTTCCTGACAGCCACTTTGTGTTGGTCTATCACAAAAAAAATAAAAATAAAATAAATTTAAGTTTTTGGTTGTAACATGACAAAATGTGGAAAATATCAAGGGGTGTGAATACTTTTTCAAGGTAATATACATGTTTACTCAACGCAGATTGTATATGTTCTATTTTACGAGACATTGTCCTGTTGTCCATTGAGGATAATGTGACAATGTCTGTGCAAAGGCCCATGGCCTTAAATGGGTAAAGTGAAAGTGTCTCTTTGAAGAATAGGTGTACCTATTGGACAGCTGATTTCAAACAGTCTAGTTTCCCCTTCCCTGGTAGTTTCCCCTTCCCTAGATGAACACAAAGACAAAGTTGTTGGATTCAGGTAAGTAGTATATATCTGGAGTGTGGGAGGGTTGGAAACATTAGGCAAGCAGTTTAAGTTCAGTTATCCTTTAAAAACTCCATACAACCATTTAAACATACAAGGCCAGCTAGGGATTTATGAATAATATTTTTTTGTAGTTTACATTAAACTAGCATATTGATAATTTTTGATATATGTGCACTATCAATCTCTGCACATTAGCACAGACCAGAAGAAGAATGGTCTGTAAAGTAGGGCTCTATTGCTGTGTTAATTGCTATCAGTCTAAGGCCTCGTACACACGAGGGGATATGTCCACTGAAAACGGTCCGATGGACCGTTTCAGCAGACATCTCCGCTCGTGTGTATGGGCTAGCGGACAGATTTGTCCACCCGACAGATTTCAAAGCAAGCTTTGAAATCTATCCGGTGGGAATCTGTCCGCCCGACATGTCTGCTGGTTAGTACACTTACTAGCAGACATGTCATCCCACACCGCCGCCGCGCCGCCGCCGAATGTATTCGGCGCATGCGCGGAAGTGTTTTACTTCCTGGTGCGGTGACGTAGCGGTGACGTGGCGGCGTCAACGTCACCGCCGCGTCACCGCCACGTCACCGCGCCGTCCGGCGGCGGGGAATTTGATCCCATGGGACATATCCGATGGAAATGGTCCGCGGACCGTTTTCATCGGATAAGTCCGATGGTGTGTACGAGGCCTAACACTATAGACATGCTTACAGGAGAAGAAATAGAACAGGCACAATTTCATAAGTAGGCTTTTGCTCTTTCATTGTTCAGTTACAATCTAGGAAGGATACGAGACCAAAAAGCTGAAATTCAGCAGTCTTTGTTTCTGGTATTCATTAATTAGTTTGGTGAGTTCGCTTACCATAATTTCAACAGTTAAGGGAGGATGCTGGCTATTATAAGAATATTATAGATCATATGTATAAGGCTTGAAATGAGGATCTCAAAATAATGACTTTTACCTGGAGTTCTGCTTTAAAGTAAAACCTGTAATGAATCTGAGGAATTTAAGACGCTGAACAAATGCATTAACAAAGATTATATCAACTGTGTATTACTGAATTGTTTTTTTGACTTAATAGGAACCAATTTCAAAATACACATCATTTATTATTGTAACACCTGCTTGACCACTTGCCTACTGTGCACCTACACCCCCTTCCTGCCCAGACAAAATTTTAGCTTCCGGCACTGTGTCGCTTTAACTGACAATTGCGCGGTCGTGCGATGTGGCTCCCAAACAAAATTGACATCCTTTTTTCCCCACAAATAGAGCTTTCTTTTGGTGGTATTTGATCGCCCGTGCGGTTTTTATTTTTTGCGCTATAAACAAAAAAAGAGCGACAATTTTGAAAAAAGACACAATCTTTTTTGTTTTTTGCTATAATAAATATCCCATTTGAAAAAAAAAAAAAAAAAAAACATTTTTTATCTCAGTTTAGGCCGATACGTATTCTTCTACATATTTTTGGTAAAAAATATAAAAAAATAAAATCGCAATAACCGTATAGTGACTGGTTTGGCGCAAAAGTTATATTGCCTACAAAATAGGGGACATAATTATGATTTTTTTTTTTTTACTAGGAATGGCGGCGATCTGCGATTTTTTTCCGGACTGGGACATTATAGCGGACACATCGGACACTTTTGACACATTTTTGGGACCATTTACATTTATACAGTCAACAATGCTATAAATATGCATTGATTACTGTATAAATGTAACTGGCAGGGAAGGGGTTAACCACTAGGGGGCGGGGAAGGGGTTAAATGTTTCTCCTAGTTTGTGTTCTAACTGTAGGGGGAGGGGGGGTGACTGGGGGAGGTGACCGATTGTGTCCCTATGTACAAGGGACACAATCGGTCTCCTCTCTCCCTGACAGGGACGTGCAGCTCTGTGTTTACACACAGAGCTCCATGTCCCAGCTCAATTGTCGGCAATTGCGTGTGCTCGGCGGCCATCGCGGCCGCCGGGCACATGCACGGTGTTCTCAGTGATGCGATGGGTGCACGTGCGCTGCTGGCAGCGCGCGCGCCCCTAGCCGCTTTAAATGACAGGACGTCATATGACGTGCTGTCAGGATCATAGAGTATCCTGCCTGCCGTCATTTGACGGCGGGCGGGTATCAAGTGGTTAAAAGTAATGTTTAAATCTTAGAATATAGAATGAGAAGTAGGAAAACCTGTAAGTGTAACAGCAAGAAATCCCAGTGACTGGAGGTCAGCTTTACAACCCCCTAGGCCTAACGGTTGCAAGTGATGCCTGAAGCTGCTTACAAGACCTGAGCTGTTTTGTTTTTTCTCAACCTATGGGAGATGAGCTATCTGCTAATATAGGAGTGAATCATGCTCACGACACAATCCTCTTTACAACTTGGATTAGAGAAATTAGTGTCATGTGCAAGGTGAGCGTTTCAGTTTCTCTTCCCAGTTAAATAGGAATAATCAGCTTCCAGTTTCAAAGTGATTTTCCAAAATGACTGAAATCCACTTTGGGCTAGAACAACTTAGAAAAATGCTCTGTAGTACTCCATAGTCTTCCATTATTGTTTCAAGTTCTTGAAGGAGTTAAAACAGTTACTTTCATTGGGCTGTGTAATGCTACCCTAAACAAACTCAAGGGCTTGTGTTAATGACAAGTAAAAATAAGTATTCAATCGAGCAGCTTGTTTTGTCATACCTATATGTATTCTGCAACAAGTTATAATAGTTATAATATATGCTGACATCTAGTGGTGGTTTTGGACCACTTCAACTTGTTTGATTATTATTGATTATGTGATTTGGTATTCCCGCCCTTATATTGTTAGTTGGTTAGGTCCTAGCTGCACCTGCACCTTCCCTTTTGCTTCTCTGTGAGCGTTAGTTCTTCACAGAGACAGGGCTCATTACCCTCATAAATCAGACTGGAAAAATATACTCTGTGCTGCATTATCTGAACTGATTGTTAGGTATTCAACTTCTGAGTGTTATTGAAGAGTAAGGATTAGCCGAAACCCCCCCCCCCCTCCCGTTTGGTTCGCACCAGAACTTGCGAACAGGCAAAACATTTGTTTGAATGCGCAAACACCGTTAAAGTCTATAGGACACGAACATGAAAAAACAAAAGTGCTTATTCTAAAGGCTTATATGCATGGTATTGTCATAAAAAGTGTTTGGGGACCTGGGTCCTGTCCCAGGGCACATGTATCAATGCAAAAAAAAGTTTTAAAAACTGCAGTTTTTTCAGGAGCAGTGATTTTAATAATGCTTAAAGTGAAACAATAAATTTACCTGGGGGGTGTCTATAGTATGCCTGTAAAGTGGCACATTTTCCCCATGTTTAGAACAGTCCCGCAGAAAAATGTAATTTCTAAAGAAAAAAAAGTCATTTAAAACTACTCGCGGCTGTAATGAATTGTTGGGTCTCGGCAATACAGATAAAACTTATGAATAATATTTTTTTGTAGTTTACATTAAACTAGCATATTGATAATTTTTGATATATGTGCACTATCAATCTCTGCACATTAGCACAGACCAGAAGAAGAATGGTCTGTAAAGTAGGGCTCTATTGCTGTGTTAATTGCTATCAGTCTAAGGCCTCGTACACACGAGGGGATATGTCCACTGAAAACGGTCCGATGGACCGTTTCAGCAGACATCTCCGCTCGTGTGTATGGGCTAGCGGACAGATTTGTCCACCCGACAGATTTCAAAGCAAGCTTTGAAATCTATCCGGTGGGAATCTGTCCGCCCGACATGTCTGCTGGTTAGTACACTTACCAGCAGACATGTCATCCCACACCGACGCCGCGCCGCCGCCGAATGTATTCGGCGCATGCGCGGAAGTGTTTTACTTCCTGGTGCGGTGACGTAGCGGTGACGTGGCGGCGTCAACGTCACCGCCGCGTCACCGCCACGTCACCGCGCCGTCCGGCGGCGGGGAATTTGATCCGATGGGACATATCCGATGGAAATGGTCCGCGGACCGTTTTCATCGGATAAGTCCGATGGTGTGTACGAGGCCTAACACTATAGACATGCCTTCAGGAGAAGAAATAGAACAGGCACAATTTCATAAGTAGGCTTTTGCTCTTTCATTGTTCAGTTACAATCTAGGAAGGATACGAGACCAAAAAGCTGAAATTCAGCAGTCTTTGTTTCTGGTATTCATTAATTAGTTTGGTCAATTCGATTACCATAATTTCAACAGTTAAGGGAGGATGCTGGCTATTATAAGAATATTATAGATCATATGTATAAGGCTTGAAATGAGGATCTCAAAATAATGACTTTTACCTGGAGTTCTGGTTTAAAGTAAAACCTGTAATGAATCTGAGGAATTTAAGACGCTGAACAAATGCATTAACAAAGATTATATCAACTGTGTATTACTGAATTGTTTTTTTGACTTAATAGGAACCAATTTCAAAATACACATCATTTATTATTGTAACACCTGCTTGACCACTTGCCTACTGTGCACCTACACCCCCTTCCTGCCCAGACAAAATTTTAGCTTCCGGCACTGTGTCGCTTTAACTGACAATAACTGGTGGTATTTGATCGCCCGTGCGGTTTTTATTTTTTGCGCTATAAACAAAAAAAGAGCGACAATTTTGAAAAAAGACACAATCTTTTTTGTTTTTTGCTATAATAAATATCCCATTTGAAAAAAAAAAAAAAAAAAACATTTTTTATCTCAGTTTAGGCCGATACGTATTCTTCTACATATTTTTGGTAAAAAATATAAAAAAATAAAATCGCAATAACCGTATAGTGACTGGTTTGGCGCAAAAGTTATATTGCCTACAAAATAGGGGACATAATTATGATTTTTTTTTTTTTTACTAGGAATGGCGGCGATCTGCGATTTTTTTCCAGACTGGGACATTATAGCGGACACATCGGACACTTTTGACACATTTTTGGGACCATTTACATTTATACAGTCAACAATGCTATAAATATGCATTGATTACTGTATAAATGTAACTGGCAGGGAAGGGGTTAACCACTAGGGGGCGGGGAAGGGGTTAAATGTTTCTCCTAGTTTGTGTTCTAACTGTAGGGGGAGGGGGGGGTGACTGGGGGAGGTGACCGATTGTGTCCCTATGTACAAGGGACACAATCGGTCTCCTCTCTCCCTGACAGGGACGTGCAGCTCTGTGTTTACACACAGAGCTCCATGTCCCAGCTCAATTGTCGGCAATCGCGTGTGCTCGGCGGCCATCGCGGCCGCCGGGCACATGCACGGTGTTCTCAGTGATGCGATGGGTGCACGTGCGCTGCTGGCAGCGCGCGCGCCCCTAGCCGCTTTAAATGACAGGACGTCATATGACGTGCTGTCAGGATCATAGAGTATCCTGCCTGCCGTCATTTGACGGCGGGCGGGTATCAAGTGGTTAAAAGTAATGTTTAAATCTTAGAATATAGAATGAGAAGTAGGAAAACCTGTAAGTGTAACAGCAAGAAATCCCAGTGACTGGAGGTCAGCTTTACAACCCCCTAGGCCTAACGGTTGCAAGTGATGCCTGAAGCTGCTTACAAGACCTGAGCTGTTTTGTTTTTTCTCAACCTATGGGAGATGAGCTATCTGCTAATATAGGAGTGAATCATGCTCACGACACAATCCTCTTTACAACTTGGATTAGAGAAATTAGTGTCATGTGCAAGGTGAGCGTTTCAGTTTCTCTTCCCAGTTAAATAGGAATAATCAGCTTCCAGTTTCAAAGTGATTTTCCAAAATGACTGAAATCCACTTTGGGCTAGAACAACTTAGAAAAATGCTCTGTAGTACTCCATAGTCTTCCATTATTGTTTCAAGTTCTTGAAGGAGTTAAAACAGTTACTTTCATTGGGCTGTGTAATGCTACCCTAAACAAACTCAAGGGCTTGTGTTAATGACAAGTAAAAATAAGTATTCAATCGAGCAGCTTGTTTTGTCATACCTATATGTATTCTGCAACAAGTTATAATAGTTATAATATATGCTGACATCTAGTGGTGGTTTTGGACCACTTCAACTTGTTTGATTATTATTGATTATGTGATTTGGTATTCCCGCCCTTATATTGTTAGTTGGTTAGGTCCTAGCTGCACCTGCACCTTCCCTTTTGCTTCTCTGTGAGCGTTAGTTCTTCACAGAGACAGGGCTCATTACCCTCATAAATCAGACTGGAAAAATATACTCTGTGCTGCATTATCTGAACTGATTGTTAGGTATTCAACTTCTGAGTGTTATTGAAGAGTAAGGATTAGCCGAAACCCCCCCCCCCCTCCCGTTTGGTTCGCACCAGAACTTGCGAACAGGCAAAACATTTGTTTGAATGCGCAAACACCGTTAAAGTCTATAGGACACGAACATGAAAAAACAAAAGTGCTTATTCTAAAGGCTTATATGCATGGTATTGTCATAAAAAGTGTTTGGGGACCTGGGTCCTGTCCCAGGGCACATGTATCAATGCAAAAAAAAGTTTTAAAAACTGCAGTTTTTTCAGGAGCAGTGATTTTAATAATGCTTAAAGTGAAACAATAAATTTACCTGGGGGGTGTCTATAGTATGCCTGTAAAGTGGCACATTTTCCCCATGTTTAGAACAGTCCCGCAGAAAAATGTAATTTCTAAAGAAAAAAAAGTCATTTAAAACTACTCGCGGCTGTAATGAATTGTTGGGTCTCGGCAATACAGATAAAACTAATTTGTTCCCCGACAGTCCACTTCCAGGCACTTTGGGTGTGGTATGAATATTAAGGAGAACCCAGAACCAAATTGAAAATAAAAATTGTGTGGCGGTCCCCCCAAATTCCATACCAGGCCCTTCAGGTCTGGTATGGATATTAACCACTTAAGGACCCCCGCACGCACATATACGGCCACAGAATGGCACGTACAGGCACAAGGGCGTAAATTTACGTCCCCGCCTAAGTGCGGTTCGGGGGTCCCATCGGGACCCCCTCCGCGGCGTGCGGGGGTCCCCCTGGCTCCGGGAGCGATCCGGGATCTGGGGGCGGATGTCGGCGAATACCCGCCCCCCCGCGATCGCTCCCAGCCAATGGGAGCGCGCTCCCAACCTGTCACTTCCTCCTCCTGTGTTTACACAGGAAGGAGGAAATGATGTATTCTCTCATCGCAGCGCTGTTTCCCAGCACTGCTGATGAGAGAAGACATCACAAGTAAGTGTGCACCAACACAACACTGACACACACTCACATAGGCATATTAACCCCTTGTGATCGCCCCCCCCACCCCCCTGTCACAGTGTCACTGAATGCAGTGATCTAATCACTGCATTTAGTGTCAGTGTGACAGGCAGTGTAAAAAACAGTTAGTGTTAGGTTCAGGATAGCCCCCCCACCCCCCCTAATAAAGTTTTAACCCCCTGATCACCGCCCTAGTTAACCCTTTCACTCCCTATTGCCAGCGTCACTAAGCGATCATTTTTCTGATCGCTGTATTAGTGTCGCTGTTCCCGCTAGGTAGCTATTTTTTTTTTATTGCGATTTTTTTTTTTACTAAAGACATGTGGCTAAATAAATTTTGGCCTAAATGTTTGACTAAAATTTAGTTTATTTGATTTTTTTTTTAACAAAAAGTAAAAAATAGTGTTTTTTTTTTCAAAAATGTCGCTCTATTTTTGTATATAGCGCAAAAAATAAAAATCGCAGAGGTGATCAAATACCACCAAAAGAAAGCTCTATTTGTGGGAAGAAAAGGACGCAAATTTTGTTTGGGAGCCACGTCGCACGACCGCGCAATTGTCTGTTAAAGCGACGCAGTGCCGAATCGCAAAAACACCTTGGGTCATTTACCAGCGTATTGGTCCGGGTCTTAAGTGGTTAAGGGGAACCCTGCACCAAAATGTAAAAAAAATGGTGTAGGGGTCCCCCCAAAAATCCATACCAGACCCTTATCCGAGCAACCTGGCAGGCGGCAGGAAAAGAGGGGGGGAGAAAGAGTGCCCCCTCCTGTACCAGACCACATGCCCTCAACATGTGGAGGATGCTTTAGGGTCTTAGGGCCTCATCCTCACAACCCTTGTCTGGTGGTTGTGGGGGTCTGCAGGCGGGGTGCTTATCGGAATCTGAAAGCCCCCTTTAACAAGGGGACCCCCAGATCCCATCACCCTAATGTGAATTGGTAACGGTACCTTGTACCCCTACCATTTCACAAAAAAGTGTCAAAAACTAAAAAAAAAGACAATTGTAAAAAAGACAAGAGACAGCTTGGGACAAGTCCTTTATTAAAAAAATTAACACGGTTTCCCGTGTTCCCCGGGGGTCCCCGTGGAGTCAGAAGGGGGTGGGGTCACACGTTTTCATCACCGGGAGAAGTGTCACTCTGTGGCCTCCCATGGAGGAACTGCTGTGGCCTTTTTTTTTCGATCATCTGCGCGAGATAGATTTACATCTTTATTTTTTAATAAAGGACTTGTTCCAAACTGTTTCTTGTCTTATTTTTTTACACTTTTTTGGTGAAATGGTAGGGGTACAATGTATCCGTTACCAATTCACATAGGGGGGCAGGATCTGGGGGTCCCCTTGTTAAAAATATGGCTGTCCCCAGTCCCCTTCCCATACAGGGCACCGCCCCCCTAATCCATGCACCTGGCCCCTACTCTACATGTAGGGCATTGGACGTATTGATTCCAATAGGGTTTTTTTTTTTGTTCTGTTTTGTTTTTTAGAAGCACATGATTAGCGCTCGAGGCTCTAAAAGGGTAGGCTCGGAGCGCAGACCACTGCACGCGGAGCCCACCCAGTTGTGTGACAAGCAAATTAATATTCACTATTGTCTTCCTGATTCTCCTTCAGGCCAATAGTGGAAGTGGGTCCTGAGACGCGTCACTCAATTGAGAAGATGTGATCCTATTAACTGCAGAGGAGGAGAAGAGAGGAGACGCAGGAGAAGCTGCCACACAGAGAAAGTGCTGCCTGCGACCAAGTTTGGATAAGTGCAGGGTTGGTGACCGACTGACTGACTGAAGGGGGCCTGAGACCTGACCTACTGGGTGGCGACAGGAGGTTGTTTGCACCCCCTCCCCCAAAAAACTGCTGTCCCATCTACTGGTGTAAAAAAAGCTTTTTATCTTATCATATTTACATCTAAAAAAAAGTCACTATAGCTTTTGCTACAGAGTTGCAACCAACACCCTTGCATTTTAGGTATTTGTTAAGGTAGGACGGTTGTTTTTAGAAGCAAGTCAGGAAATATGATCACAGAAGGATAATAGAATTTAACGCTTTCCAACAACACCGCTCTGAACTGGTTAATAACCCAAGGGACACACAAGGCCTGTTATAAATTATATGGACAGTGTTTACCAAGGCAACCAGCTGAGGCTAGGGGAAAGCTTAAGGCTTATTAGCAGCCAAGCTGACAACAAGATGCATGGCAGTTTGTGTTATATATTGCTGCTGTGGCTTTCCATTACTTTAACTGAATAAAAGAGAACCAAACAGACTGCCATTGCTGATTCTGCCATTTAGCACGAGCAGTTATAAACAATAAACTGAAAAGGAAACCGTAATGTCAATTAGTATTGTTATATATATCAGGCAATGCTCTTTGTGATTGAGGTTAAGTATAGTGCCCTCATCTGCGAGGCTTAAGGGTGCTGCTCTTTAATTAAATATAATTACTACACAGCATACTATAATATTGAGGGTGCTGTATCCTTAAACAGTTAATCAGAAGCCAACTGTTGTAGAAAAATGTGTATAGTATGCAGTATAGGTAGTAAAAAAAAAAAAACTTGTCAAAATGCACCTGCAGTAATAACGTTAAAAAACACAGGAATGATGTTAATATTTGCATCCTTATTGCTTAAAATAAAAATAAAAAAAGGTCAGAAAATATTAATCTAAGCTAGGCTTTGTGTGTGGGGGGAGTCAATGAAGCATGTCGAACAGTTTATTGGTTTCCTTTAGAACTACCTGTGCATAATTTGTGCAGGTATTTGCATCAGTTTTTGTGAAGTATCAACATATGTGCCAAATTCACTATGACAAATTCCCACCATCCCCCCAGCTAAAATCTACATGTAAACAAAGGGGGGGGACTGTTGATGTCACATATTTTGGGAATTTTTATTTGATTTATTACAGGTACTTATATAGCGCCGTCAATTTACGCAGCACTTTACACATATAAATTGCACATTGACATCTTTCCCTACCCTCAAGGAGTTTACAATCTAAGGGCCAGATTCACCAAGGACTTACGCTTCTTCACACACAAAATACGCTAGACACACCACTGTTTTGATAGGCAAAGATGCAAATGAGGGAGATAGGGCGATCCACAAAATTAAGTTTGGGCGTCGTAGGTTACGCCCTGTGCGCACCTTTTAGTTTCCAGGAGTAAAGTTACACTTTATAAAAGCAGCCTTAACTTTGCTCCAGCCGTGTAAAGGTCTGCTAAAGCAACACCATTAAGGAAGAGCTGAGCACACACACTTGCCGGACTACAATCTGTATGCCAACATGCCAGGGGCATCCATGCTCATAACTATACTAGTGACTTTAGAGGCGCAAAGAAAGAGGAGGGAACAGAGGAGGAGGGCACAGGAGAGGGTCTTCCGCAGACGCCTAGATGTCTTTGCCATGGGGGAAGCAGAGGTGTATCAACCAGGAAGCCATCATGGAAATAACCCAAACCCTGCAGGATGACCTCACCAGCCCCACACAACGCTCACATGCAGTGGAGCCACTGGTGAAATTCCTGGCAACACTGCATTTCCTGGCCACTGGCTCTTTTCAGCGCACATGTGGAGGTATGGCTGGGATGTCACAATCCTCCATTAGCAGGTGTGTGCACCAGGTTGTCCCTGCAATCCCGAGACGCATGGCCAACCAAATTATAAAACCCTCCCAGGAGGTCCAGCGAATGAACACAGTGACTGATTTTTATAAAATTGCCAGATTCCCACGCACCATCGGGGCCATAGATTGCACCCATGTGGCACTACAGCCCTCCCATGAGATAGAGCACATGTTCAGAAATCGGAAGCTTTGGCATTCAATTACAAAATAGGGGATAGTTTTATGGCATTTTTATTAACATTTTTTTTTTTTACTACTACGCGGCGATCAGCGTTTTTTTTTGTGACTGCGACATTATGGTGGACACATCGGACAATTTTTACACATTTTTGGGACCATTGTCATTTTCACAGAAAAGTGCTATAAAAATGCACTGCTTACTGTGAAAATTACAATTGCAATTTAGGAGTTAACCACTAGGGGGCACTGAAGTGGTTAAGTGTGACCTCATATGTGTTTCTAACTGTAGGGGGGTGGGGCTGGATGTGTGACGTCAGTGATCATCTTTCCCTATATCAGGGAACAGACGATCACTGACATTGCCACAACGAAGAACAGGGAAGGTGTGTTTACACACACCTCACCCCGGTCTTCAGCTCCAGTGACTGATCACGGGCGGCGATCGGGTCCATGGGTGTCCATGGGTGTCCATGGGTGTAAAAAATGAAATTTTTAATGGTCTTTTTTTCAACCTGATCGTTAAAAAGGCCTTGCCTACACACGATCGTAAAAAAAAAAGGCTCTAGCAAAGCGCAGTGACGTACAACACGTATGACGGCACTATAAAGTGGAATGGATGGCGCCACCCTTTGGGCTGCTTTTGCTGATTTCGCTTTTGCTGATTTCGCTTTTCAGTCTGTTACAGCGTGATGAATGTGCTTACTCCATTACGAACGGTAGTTTTACCAGAACAATCGTTCCCGTCTCATAACTTGCTTTTTGAGCATGCACGTTTTTTTCACGTCGTTAAAGCCCACACACGACCATTTTTTACAATGTTAAAAACGACAACGTTAAAAATGTTGTAAAAAATTATAGCATGTTCAAAATTTTTAATGCCCATTTTTTACATTGTGAAAAATGCTCTGGAGCCCACACACGATCGTTTTTAATGACATTAAAAAAAAAAAATGTAAACCTGAAAACTGGTCGTGTGTACGCGGCATTAGTTAGCCTAATTATTTCTTTTTAACCACTTCCTTTCTTCACCTACTTATTTTTATTAACTTTTCGTATATTCATATGTAAACTTTTTTCTGTCTTCGTCCAGGACATTTTTGTAGCGGAACAATGCAAAATACACAAAACTAACAATTTCATTGGTATAGAATTTTACCGTTTTTTGAATAAGAAACACAAGCGTAGTGCCTTTGTAAAAAGTACAAATTGCAATGTTATTTCCTAGACAGAACAAAAATGTATGATTATCATAATCGCTCCTAAAAATCCACCTCAGCAATCTGCTTAACCACTTGCCATACAGGCCAGTTTTGACTTTTTTCACAAACATGTTAAAATCTGTATTTTTTTTTTACTAGAAAATTACTTAGAAACCCAAACATTATATATTTTCTAAAACTAGAGGCCCTGTAAAATAAAATGATTGCAAATTTGTCACACCATATTTGCACTCCCGTTTATCAAATGCAATTTTTCATAAAAATATAAATACAATGTATGTGTTTTAGTGAACACAAACATAACATAATACCCAGTCTTTTAAGTAAAATAAAAAAAGATTATATTGCGCTGAGTAAATAGATACCAAACATGTCAAGATTTAAAATTGCGCATGCCTGTGAAATGGTGACAAATTACCGAACATAAAATTATCCATAGGCGATGCTTTAAAAGCCTTCATAGGTTACCAGTTTAGAATTAAATGTGAGCTCTGACACTAGAATTATTGCTCTCACTCTGATGTTCGTGGGGATACCTTACTTATTTAAGTTTACTTTTATCTCTTGTGATAGCTCTGGCATTGACAGGTTATTTTAATGGAGAAATTAGACCCCTGATCCCTTCTCTGCCTTTCAAGGAAGCCGATCAAACACAGTGTCAGGGATCGGATGGGAGACTGATTTGATGAGGTCGGCCTCTCTTATATCTCCTGTCCTGGCTCCGCTGAAGGTGAGACAGAGGAAGCCGAAGGATAAGAGGGACACGAGTGTCTGGAGCAGGAGGTCCCAGGGGAATAGCTTGGCAGGGTTCAGCAGCCTGGAGTAGTCTGTGATGAGCTGAGCAGGAACAGGTAACAGCCAGGCAGGTAACCGAGAGTTAACAGCAACCAGTAACATAGACAGGAGCAAGGTCTCAGGGACAGCCAGGTTCGTCAGCAGGCGGGCAGTGAGGTACCAAATCATAGACAGAGCCAGAGTCAGGAATGGAGCCGGGTCAGAGGTGGGCATCAGCACAGGAACAGAACACAGAGCCAAGGTCAAGAGTAAGCCAGGTCTAAACACTGGGAGGACACACAGGATCAGAGCATTCAGGAACACAGCTGAAGATCAGTCAGCAAAGCACAAGAGCACAGACTCTCTTTAAATAGGCTGTCTGGCGCCAAAGAAATTAGGCTCGTACGTGTTCGCGTGTGCTCGCAATCACGGCCTCTGGCGCGCATGCGCGCGCCTGTGTGCAATTCTATGGCAAAGGCTATTTGCTTGCGCACGTCTGTGTGCAAAACGTCTCACAGGAGTTCCCTGACACACAGATATGCTTGAATACCTGCTTCCCTGGATGATGCAAGCCAGAAAAACACTGACTGAAAAACTGGACTTGACAAAATCTTTGTCACTTCTGGCTTCATTCGTCACAGAGAAGATGTGGAAACTGATGTTCCTCCATCTTCCTCTGGGAAGCCAGCAGGATCCTGGTATAACTGCCTCTTGTCTAGAATGTTTATATATACACGCGCTGGATGGGAAACTGTTAAAAGCGGCGAATATAGGGGGTTGAATCTACTTACCAATTTTCACCCTTCACTTCTAACAATCGAATTGACTTAGCACCACAAGCACCCAGGTTCCCTTAACAAACATATATCCTGTCACGTACCTGGTGGTAGAGCCTGATATGCAGAGGACAGCCTTTCTTACACCTCTGACTCGAGGCCACTGGTAGAGAAGACAGGAGGCGCAGGAGTGCAGAGTTGCATGAGTGCCCAGCAGGATCGCTGACAGTGAAGTCTAACTGGAACTCTGAATGGGCTGTGGAGGAACACCAGTACAGCAGAAGACCTGGAGCAGCGGCTGGCAAGAAGCTGGAACAAGCTTGGCACTGGAACACCACAGACAGAGGAGCAGGTGCAGCTGCAGGTGGGATGGATGTTTAAGTGGGCTCCAAAGGCTGAAGAGAAGGCAGGCTGAGTCATACACAGGTGGACAAGTCAGGTACTGATACAGAAGCTAGTGCGGAGTCAGGGTACAGGCCAGATCGGTAAACAGGCAGACATCTTTTTTTAACACCATTCTCAGTAAAATTACATTTTTTGCTTGTATTCATTCGATCTTTATCACTGCTGCTTATATATGGAACCTGCTTTCCAAAAAGTTTATGTTTATAATTTCAGATTTTAAATTAATGATGACTAAGACACCCTGATTTTGAACATGAATACCTGATTAACCATAAAATTGAAGTATCCACTTTCTATAAATCCTATAAAATGTAATTTCTCTCAATTAATTAATTCCAATAGTCTTTTTATAACATTGATACAGTGATGAAATTTCACACGGTGTAAGGTGTCATTTGGAAACATCCATTACACAGCCATAGAATATTCATAATTAGAAGGTAATAGCAGCATATGCACAGGTAATATCTACATGTATAATATATTTTTAATAATCACAAATGTCATTGAATACTTTTCATTACAAGTCTAGCCCCAGTTCTGACATATGTATTACGTTTTATAATTATTCCTTCAAGGCTTAAGTAATAGTTCATAGGTTCTTGTCATTTTACCTGAACTGCATAGCTGCAACTCACAGTACAAGGAAGTAACATTCTTTGCTGGTTAAAATAAAATTAGCTGAAATATCTGACCACCAATGTGTCAAGGCCATTTCTTCATAGAAAGAAGGTAAAAAGTCTCTGGCCCAGATTCATAAAGCAATTACGCCTGTCTAACTGGTGTTAGACAGGAGTAATTTCAAATTTCGCGCGCCGTATCACTAGTTTGAATCCTCAAACCATGATACGGCGGCTTCGGGCTTCGATCCGAGAGGCTTACGTCTTCGTAAACCTTCGGATCTACGCTGCGATATATTTGCGGCCGCTGGGAGGAGTTCGCGTCGTTTTGATGCGTCGGGATATGCAAATGTGTTTTTACGGCGATCCACGAAGATACGAGTGGTCTTCGCAATCGCTTACGTCTGTTTTTTTTTACGTACTGTTAGACCAGCTTTTTGCTGGTCTAACGGTGCGTAACCCATGTTAAGTATGGCCGTCGTTCCCGCGTCGAATTTAATTTTTATTTTATTTTTTTACGTAACTCGTTCGGGAATAGAAATGTCCGTAAACGACGCTACTCAAACAACGAATGACGTAACGACGTGATTTGGCGCAATGCACGGCGGGAAATTTGCGAACGGAGCATGCGCAGTTCGATCGCCGCGGGAACGCGCCTATTTTAAATCCTTCACGCCCCCTACTCGTCTATATGGATTGCGACGGGAGAAATACACTACGCCGCCGTCGTTTACTGGACAAAATCTACCTGGATTCCACGTAGAGCCAGGTAAGAAACGGCGGCGTAGTGTATTTCTGATACGCTACGAGAATCCAATTCTCTCTGAATCTGGGCCTCTATGTGCAAGTATGAGTGGTTCTGATGGTTGGGAAATGTTCATGATACATTCTCAAAGAAGCACTATGCACTCTCGCTCTGTCATCGCAGGAAAATATTTAAATATGCTCCTTTCATTAACATTTGTACCCAGGTGTATATTAGATTATGCTGATTTTACCCTGTCATTTTGTGAGTATTTTTAATCCTTTTAATTAACTTGGTATGCATACTTACTACACCGTGAGAGTTTCTTTTATCCATTTTAGATTTTCAGTGGATGCCTTTTAAGCGATATGCATATGGAACGTCCCTTGGAGATTGTATGATCCCCCAGCATTAATCACATTAATGTCTTGACCATCCGTCAGAGGTGGTCTCTCCTTCTGATAAGGTGGGTCTATATATACAAAATGGTTTTCTGGTGAAGTGCTTCCTGCTTTTCTTCGTGAAGAAATATTTAAAAAGACTTATTACTGTTTGGATTATTTCTGTTTTTCCCCTTTGGATGTTGTGGACTGTTTCTTACACATTTTTTTAATATATGGACATTTTATATGTGTTTCAACATGCATACATTATTGTCTGTTTTTTAAGTGCTGCACATAATTCGGAAATGTTTAAATATGCACACCACATTTATCAGTATTTATTTGCAAGGGGCCTACCACAATCCTGAAGAAGAGGGCATAATTCCAATAACCTTCCTGTTGACTATGCATACATAAATCACATAATATGGTACCCCTCCCCGCCAAAGGCAGCTTCAACCCTAGCCCTCAACAATCACATGCTTCTGTTTGCCTGCTGGCATCCCTCACTAAACGAAGAAAGTCCAGATGAACCATATTTGGGGATGTCAACCCTACCAGATATATAAAACACCCTCAAAGTGTGTGAGCACCCCTTCTTAAACCTTGTACTAGAGCAGCCTTTTTAAACCATGGTGTCTTCAGTTTTCCCCTCCCCCTGCCCTTCTCCATCAGTACTGGGGTCACATTAGCTGAGTGAAGTAGAGAAACCGAAACCAAGGGAGAAGATAAACTAAGGAATATTAGCCAGTTCCAGTGTGCAAAGTTGTATTGGGTTTGGAAGAATAATTGACCCCTAATGTGATCCCCATAAATAAGCTCCAGGGGGTGGAGTGAAACTGGTGGGAGCCCAGGCTGAGGTTGTCTCCCTTATACCACCATAGGACTCCGTGGATGTGTGGCACCAGGGATCTTTCCCCTCTTCCTTCCAGTGACTTCTAACGTTAGGTGTCCTAATACCTCATACACGTGGTCGGACTTTTGACTGTGCAAAAGTCCGCCGTGACCCTGTCGGAAGTCTGACGGACAAAAAGAGAACAGGTTCTCTATCTAAAGCCCGTCGGACTTCCGAAAAAAAAAAGTCTAATGGAGGCTACACACGGCCAGACTTTCAGAGAAAAAAATCCCATCTAACTTTTTTTCTCGGAAAGTCCGGCCGTGTGTACGAGGCATAAGTGTGTGAATGTGCTGCATTGTGTAAAACTACTGGTTTAGTCATTTTTTTACATTTTGGAATGGGTTGCCTTGAGATGTGCATAATTTTAGAGGCTGCCTTGACTGGGAAAAAAGGTTGAGAAATGCTGTACTAGAGGAATGAGGTTGTGAACTGTTAGGCCGCGTACACACGATCGGTCCAACCCGATGAGAATGGTTTGACGGACCGTTTTCATCGGTTCACCGCTGAAGTGGCCTGATGGTCTGATGTGCGTACACACCATCAGTCCAAAATCCGATCGGGTCAGAACGCGGTGATGTAGAACACAACGACGTGCTGAAAAAAGAAGTTCAATGCTTCCAAGCATGCGTCGACTCGATTCTGAGCATGCGCAGGTTTTCGGTCCAATACTTTTGCGTACTAACCATCTCTTTGGTCCGATGGTCAGACGTCCATCGGTCTGATTTTAAAGCAAGTTTTAAAACTTTGGTCCGACGGACAAAGGTCTGATGGGCCATACACACGCTCGGTTTGGACCGATGAAACTGGCCTTAAGGCCAGTTTCATCGGACCAAACCGAGCGTGTGTACGCGGCCTTAGTGACCCTTAATATTTTAGAGTCGATCAAGAAGTTTGGATCATTGATTGGTTACCTACTGTCTTGTGGAGCTGTGTTTTGGAAATGAGAGGTAGAAATATGGTTTAATTGATAATTTGTAGGTTATGCTTTTTAAAATCAAATCTTGTAAAATATAAAACAATTCAGGAAGGTGCACATAATGTTGCATTTTATAAAACAAGTTCAAAGCATGTAATGGTGGAGTGCAATTCATTAAAATCTGGGAAAAACTGTACTAATCAGCTATTAATTATCCTTGTTTCAATAACACTCTGCTCTTCTTTTATAGCCAATAAAATGTGCTAATTTCAGGAAAAGTGACATACGTAGGTTGATGAATAATTAAATCCAAGGGTAGCTTCCAGTAGTGTTACTTTTTCATTATCGCCTTGGAAATACATGAAAACAACACTTCCTGGTTTACAGGATGTCCTATAGGAAAAATTATGCGGTTACATTTAGTTCTCACAATATCGCTGAATGCTGTAACCAATAATTAGAAAGCGAGTACTAAATTAGCTTGATAATGTTCATTAATGGCTAATGAAAGTGAGACTTTATATGGGTATTTAAAAAAAAAACTCTGTCATCTCTTACACCCGTCTGCTATCAGCAGAACAATCCTATTGTTCTTAGGGTGATGCATATTCTTCAATTCCCCACTGAAGACAGAAGCGTATCTTATCCTTTTGAAAGCAATAGTTAACAGAAAACCAATAATGTCTTTCCTTTCAGGCACTGTTGTTCTTATCGTTTTTTTCATATCCTCCTAAGGAAGAACTTTAACAATATGCAGAAATCATAGCTGTCTTACAAATACGCTGTAGGACCGACCTCCCTTGACAGTTCTTAAATTATTCAGCTATCAAGGGCCTGCTAAACATTAAATTAAGCATCCTCTCTCCTCTGTCCTAAGCCATTAAGTTATGCAAATGCACAGATAATGGGGCATATGACAGCTGGGGGCATTAATCAAGCAGCTCTGTCTCTGGGTTGCTGTTATGTAGAAACCACATCTGCCAACAGGCAGAACAGCCACAATTAGATCTCACTTAGAGAAATGGGAAAGGAACTACCTAGACTGTACTCATGTTACCTTGTAGACTCAGGATTAAATAAGGCACCAGGGATAATGGTTCGCTTACATAAACAACACATGTGCGCACACATACACAGCGTGAAATTTCCCTATTTTAGGAGGACTGGGGGGTTACCTGCAACAGTCAAACAAACAAGTCAAATGAGCAACCTGCTGTTGATGATCAGTGCAGCTATTGGCCCCATTAGAGGTCATGTGGGATTTCTACATTTGTTTTTGAAACTGATGCCGAGTGGGTTGGGGAAAAAAACAAACAGGTTATAAATTAGATGATGTAAGGTCGCTGCAGATTTCATATGTCATGTTTATACATAGTATGTGAAGCTAGATTATAAACCCTTAAAGGGAAACAATAGCGTAATAGCAGAGAGCACATATTATTGCAATCATTTTACATAAATCAGAACTATTAGGGAAACATCAAAATACACAACTGAAATACCTACATGAGAGCTGTCTGGCATAGATTTGTATTTCTGTCCATTCATTCCTGAGATTTGTACAGCCTGGCCAGACAGCACAGCCAGCCTGGTGACCTGGCTTTTTTTCACTGCGGTAAAGTAATGCAACTACTGTAGGTCTTGTCTCTGCCCCCAGTTTGTGATTGGACAGTAAAGGAGGAGCAGCAGGCTAACCCAATTTCTCACTCTGCTTCCTCCTTTTATAATTTTGCTCCTTGTTATTACATGAGCTCTGCATCAAAACAAATTGGCTGCGTGTGTTGTGTTTCCCTCTCCTTATACTAATAGTAAAGCTAATACTGATGCCCCGTACACACGACCAGGTTTTCCAATGGGAAAAATGCGAGGAGAGCTTTTGGCCGGGAATCCCGGCCGTGTGTATGCTCCTGATGGGAAAATTGCCAAACCCGCCGGCAAAAAAAGAGAACCAGCTCTCTTTTTTTCCTGTTGGGATTCCCGACTGATTTTTTCCCGTTTGGAAATCCAAAGCGTGTGTACGGAGCATAAGTCAAATTTAGGGACTTATAATTGAAAAAAATATAACTCATACCTGCATTTTTTTCATGTACCTGGAGTTCAGCTAATGCCATGCATTGTGACATGATGTATTAAAAAAGGTCATATTCAAGGACAGGAAAAAAAAGAGCTTTTCACACTGTACAGAGTGCATTGTTTTTAGTTTCGTAGGTGGGGTGCAGTGCGTTGCGGCAGAATAACACACTCAGTCCCGGTGCAATGAAAGAACTTGTGATGAAATAATGCAGAAACAGTTCACAAATAACTTGGTGGGAAGGCAGCCTAACCAGGAACACCCATAGTTACAACAGCATGTAGAGAGCAGAGTGTAGCTGGATTGTCAGCATCTATAGAGAGGGGAAGAATGCGGCCTGGACATCTTGTACCCAACAGGCAGGTTTCCAGAGAAGTTGCGCACCTTACGCTTTCCCTAACACTAGTACTGCCCCTACCAGGTGGGGTACCTATCCCTACCAACTTTCAAAATGTGCGTGAAATCTCAGAGTCAGGGATAGGCTCTGCCTGACCCAAGATGGCTTCCAGGGTCCTATTGGGCTGTAGCATCCAATTTGATGCTTCCCAATTGAACCAGGAAAAAGGAAAATTTATTACCAAATACTTACCGTAATTTTCCTTTCCTGATGGACTCCATGGCAGTCTACGTGTGGGTTAATCCCGCCTCCTCTCCAATGCTATAGGACCCCATACCCATAAAGCTTTGCTCACCTTCAGTACTGGTGTTCCATAACTAGCCGACTCCATGCTTACAGGGTGGGTACTCCGTCTGCCATGGAGTCCATCAGGAAAGGAAAATTACGGTAACTATTTGGTAATAAATTTTCCTTTTTCCTGACAGACTCCATGGCAGTCTACATGTGGGAAATAACTAGCCAACCACACGGGTGGGTATGCTGAACAAAAAATTGTTTAATTTGTCCTGTCGGCCGACAGGATTGAAAGACCAACATTTACAGAAGAAAGGGATGCAGGTTCAACACAATAGTGGGACATAAAGGTATTAATAGAGAACCAAGAGGCCGCTTTACAAATGACATCCGGGGCCACATGATGGGCAGCCGCCCAGGAAGTTGCCATCCCTCTGGTAGAGTGCGCAGTCACCGCCTGCGGAGGAGCCAAGTCCTTCACTTTCTATGCCTGTTGAATCGTGTGGATGATCCAAGCTGCAATGGTTCTTGAAGAGGCCTTCTTCCCTTTGTTGACACCTGAGTGCAGGACGAACAAATGATCTGAGCGTCTGAAAGTAGAAGTTACTTGGATGTACTCCGTAAGGGTTTTCCCTAAGTCCAGAGGGTGAATTCTCTGACTCCGAATCTCTGAAAGTAGGGAGAACAATTTCCTGGTTGACATGGAAAACTGGGGTCACTTTCGGGTTAGAACCCAGCATGGGAATCAGAACTACTCTGTCTGGAAAGAACGTTAGGAACGGCTCTTTGTAACCCAGGGACCCAATCTCCGAGACTCTTTTAGCCGAAGTAATGGCAACCAGGAAGGCAACTTTAGCCGAGAAATCCTTCAGTGAGAACGGAGAGAGACCTGTTGTATTAAGTTCACTCAGAAAGTCCAGAACCAAGGGGAGATCCCACTTAGTGAATCTTGGCTTTCTTTGAGGCCTTAGCCTTGATGCTCCACGGAAGAACTGTTTGACTAGCGGATGCGCTGCCCATGAGATTCCGGAGAAGGCAGATAATGCTGATATTTGCACTCTTAAGGAACTTACAGATAAGGAAAGATCTAACCCCGTTTGGAGGAACTTTAAGATGTCCTGTACTTCTGGACTCGTAAACGATGAGCCTGATGTTAAAGAAAATTCTACAAACTTCGCCCAAATTCTTCCATAGACTTTATTTCGTGCTTGATCTTCTTGAGCTCATCAGTGTTGAGATCACTTTAGGAGCGCAACCAAGTGCTTCTAACCTCTTCCTCTCAAGAATCAGACCGCTAGTTTCAGTATAGCTGGAGCGGGGTGAAGGAATGACCCCTGGGAGAGAAGATCCGGTCTGACTGGTAGAGGTACTTGGTCCCGGTAACTCAGTTGGACCAAAAGAGGGAACCACGGCCTGTTTGGCCAGTAGGGCGCCACTAATGTTATCTGAACTGCCTCTGACTGGAGTCTCCGTAGGAGTTTGAGGATCACTGGAAACGGGGGAAAGGCATACACTCTCTTGAATCTCCACCTGTCTGTCAAGGCATCCGTCCCCGTTGCTTGACTGCAGTGACCTCTCGTATAAAACTTCCTCAGCTTGTGGTTGTACAGAGAGGCGAAGAGATCCACCTGGGGATTGGTCCCCATGGACATAATCCACTGGAAAGATTCTTTGTGGAGAGACCACTCGTTGACGTCCATCTGAGTGCGTGATAGGAAATCCGCCTGTGAATTCTGCTTTCCGGGAATATAGACTGCGGACAGGTTGGCCAGATTCTTCTGGGCCCAACCCAGGATAGGTTCGACCTCCCATAAAAGAGCTGAGCTCCTTGTCCCTCCTTGCCTCTTGACATAGGACACTGCCGTGGTGTTGTCCATTTTCAGTAATACCGACTCCCCCTTCAAGAGCTGGGGAAAGGATTGTAGGGCACACCAGGCCGCCCTGATCTCCAAGATATTCGAGCCTGGGTTGTGAAGGCGGGCATCCCACTTGCATTGTGCAATTTCTGTGCCGCACAGGGCCCCCCAGCCGGAGCCACTGGCGTCCGTTGTCACCCAAACCCAGGATACTGGAGCAATGGAATGGCAATTCAGTAGATTCTTCCGATGAAGCCACCAAAAGAGGCTGTTCCTCATGGATGATGAGATGAGGATCCATTGGTTTTTGTCCCCGGATTTCCATTGATTGAGAAAGCCGAACTGAAACGGACGTAGCCGCCACAATGCCCACTTCACCATGGGAGATGTTGAAACCATTGTGCCTATAATCTTCAGACATTGAGAAGCTCTCAGATAACGAACATCTAGGGCCTTGGCAATCCTCTCTTGAACTACAGGAATCTTCTCCAACGGGAGGGAGATAGTTTTCTCTGTTGTGTCGAACTGGGCTCCCAGGTATATTAAGCGCTGTGATGGCTCTAGGTGGCTCTTTTCCAAATTCAGAAGCCAACCGAATTCGGTCAGAGTCGAGATCACTTGATCCTTCTGTGCCAGTAGATGAGCCCTGTCTTGAGATAAGACAAGAAGGTCGTCCAGGTAATGATAGAGACGTACTTTCTTCAGCCTGATAAGGGCCACAACTGCCAGTAGGGTCTTCGTGAAGACTCATGGGGAGGTTGTCAATCTGAATGGTAGGCAGATGAATTGGAGGTGCTCCTGCCCCACATGAAACCTGAGGAATTTCTGGAGCTCTACTGCCACTGGCACGTGGAAATAAGCATCCTTTAGATCTATTGAGATCATCCAGTCACCTGGTTGAATAGCTAGTTGGATAGTGGACAGGGTTTCCATCTTGAACCTCCCGTGTCTTATGAACCGGTTTAGGTAGGTTAAGTCTATGACTGGTCGCCATGAGCTGTTCTTCTTTTGTACCAGGAAGAGGGGGGAGTATACCCCATGAAACAGTTCGTCCTTTGGGACGCATCTCACTGCCCCTTGAGCTTTTAGCAGGTCCACGTAGGACAGGAGAACTTGTTTTTGCTCTGCTGATTTTGGAAGTAGGGTAGAAATTAACCTGGGAGGGGGAGTACTGGCGAAGGTCCAGACATGGCCTGACGATACCGTCTTGATGACCCAAGGATCCGTGATCGAGGCCGCCCAGACGTGCCGAAACATTCGTAGTCTTGCCCCCACTTGGACCGCCTGGACGTGCTTTATGTCAAAAAGACTTCCCCTGCTCACGTCCACTGGACGCCTGGCTTGTAGATGCTGGTTTACGAAAGGACGTTTGGCCTCTATTCCAATTTCTCCTGAAATTTCCACCAGGTCTATAGGCACGAGCTTCCCTTGCGCGATCCGGACTACACCTCCTGAACTGTGGTCTCCTTTTTCCCGGTTGACGTCTGTCCTGGGGAAGGAACCCCGATTTACCCCCTGTGGCTTTAGAAATGGCGTCATCCAACTTGTTGCCAAACAGAGACGAACCCTCAAAGTGGATTTTTCACCAGCTTTGCTTCGATGAAGGGTCCGCGACCCAGGGGCGTAGCCACAGGGCCCTCTTGGCCGTAACGGAGGACAGCATGATTCTTGCTAACAATCTTACTAGATCAACGGAGGCTTCTCCCAGGAATGCTACCGCTAGCTTTAGCTCCGACGTTGCCGAGCTCCCAGCCAGTTCTTCAGAGATGCCCATCAGAAAGGAGTCCACGTTCTATTTCCAGACTTCCATTGCTTTAGAGAGAGCCGCTAAAGCCAGGGCGGGTTTACAGGCCGTACCGGCCAAGCCATATATCCTCGTTAGATCTTGGTCCATTCTTCTATCAAGACCGTCTTTGAAGGACATCGAATCGGACAAAGGTAGCGTCACATGCTTGGCTAAACGCATCACTGCTGCATCTACTGACGGCATGTTTTCCAGGTGTTTGACATCTTCCGCTTTAAACGGGTACAAGCGGGAAGCCTTATTAGCCATAGAGGACTTTTTGTCCACCTTGCTCCATTCCTCTCCAAAAATGCCATTCAGCTCCGACAGTAATGGAAAGCTTGGGCGTTCTTTTCCCAGACGTTTGAAATATTTCATTTGTTTAGCTGGGACAGAGGATGAATCTTCCCACTGAAGTGCCTCTTTTACGGCCTTAATGAGTGGGGTTACTTGGGCAAAGTCAAACTCTAGATCCTTTTCATCGCTATCCAAGTCGTCTTCCGGGGCTGCTAGGGTGTAGGCGTGAGGCTGAGAGGGGCCTGGATCCTCATGGATCTCATCGACCGTAGGACTAGATTCAGCGACACTGGCTTGCCCGTGCGTGTGAGATGTGTCCTTCTCCTTTAAGGACCTTTGCACAGCACGTTCCACCAGGGACTCGATCCGCCGATCTTCCGTCTCCTTTTCACCAACCGCCTGGGCATAGCATTGATTGCATAAAGATTTGGCCTCCGGGACTCGGGTATCGCATCCCCAGCAGGCTCTATGACTAGAGCGACCATCATGGCGGTGGGAGTGGTGTCTTGAGGAGGAATGAGAACTTCTCCCCCGGTGATGTTATGTAGATGAGGAGCTACGTTTCTTAGACTTAGAGGATGACTGCTGATGCTAATGCGGCCTGGCAAGGTCTGAAGTGGTCTGGTCTGAAGGAGCACGATGATCTGGATAGGAAGGGCTTTAAGAAGAAATATTTACAGGAAAAAAGTCAAGCCACTGAATTGAGGTATACAACCCCGTGCCCTCCCCTGACCTGCACGTACCTTGTGCGTGAGGGCTGGCCATGTGCGGGCGGTGACTGATCCATACTTCCTGGACCGACGTGACAGGGCAATACCAGGTCAGAAAGATGAATCCTAAGATACTAGACAATAAGACCAGATAAGACAAGCTGCCCCTTCAGAGAACACCTATATATATATATATATATGCAAAAACTGGATTATACCTATTTCTTAACACACACAGAGCTCTGTTACCAGACACCATATCAATTTGGTACTATTTGACTGGAAGTCAGGTGATACATTGTTTTCCCTGACTATACTATTACTTATTATTTACATTATTATATCCAATCCAAATTGAACCTACCATTCTTGAGAATAATTTTGAGATACTGATAACAAAACTCCCCTCGTCCGGACTAGTGTCGTGTCTTTATGTTGTTTATTGTGCGTTTTGTTTGTAAATGAATGTTCATGGTAAGATATCAATTCTAGGAAATTTGATATGTCTTTTTAAGACTTAATCCCTCCCTTCCCTTTTTGTACCAACTATGCCCTGATACTTTATTAATAATAAAATTCTTCTTTTTTGTATCAAATATAAATTTCAGATCATTTATTCTGTTGCCACTAGTAACCCCTTTTTCTTTTGATCTCCTCTGAGACCACTATTTTCCCCTATTTTCCCCCAATCTTGGTCCCCCTTTTGTTTCTCACATATGTATTACCAATATAGGAAAAACCTGCCTGACATGTTACTCTCACTGACCTTGGAAGCCGGTAAAAGGCGAGCAGCTGTTTTTAAAATCCCCGCCGGTGACGTCACGCGTCTCCCCCTCGCGCGCCTGCGCGGTGTAGAGCGGCTCAACGGCGCCTGCGTGGCCGCCGCGAGGGTCGCTGTTCTGCGCATGCGCAAGCCAAGCCTCGATCTGGAGACGGCTATTGCGCACGCGCGCTCGTAAATGGCCCCGCGACCCGGAAGTAACTAGGTAGGCTGGAACGCAGAAGCACTCCAGCCGCCATAAGACAAAAAACAAACAGACAAAGAAAAAGGGGATAACTACAGAAGAAATATGACAAGCGATACACAGATGCGACTGCCTTGGAGAAAAAGTCAGACCTTGCCAGCCGAGAAGTCCAGGAATCTTCAGCACACGCAGCCAGACACAACAAGTGCTTTGCTGCAAAAGCTCTCCACCCGCCCATGGCTGGCATCCGAGCTGCACCGCTAAGGCCGCGTACACACGAGGGGATATGTCCGCTGAAAACGGTCCGATGGACCGTTTCAGCAGACATCTCCGCTCGTGTGTATGGGCTAGCGGACAGATTTCTCCACCCGACAGATTTCAAAGCAAGCTTTGAAATCTATCCGGTGGGAATCTGTCCGCCCGACATGTCTGCTGGTTAGTACACTTACCAGCAGACATGTCGGCCCCCACCGCCGCCGCGCCGCTGCCGAATGGATTCGGCGCATGCGCGGAAGTGTTTTACTTCCTGGTGCGGTGACGTGGCGGTGACGCGGCGGCGTCAACGTCACCGCCGCGTCACCGCCACGTCACCGCGCCGTCCGGCGGCGGGGAATTTGATCCGATGGTGTGTACACGCCATCGGATCAAACTCCCGATCGGACATATCCGATGGAAATGGTCCGCGGACCGTTTTCATCGGATATGTCCGATCGTGTGTATGGGGCCTTAGAAGTGTGCCATCCATCTGCTTGTGTTGGACATCCTGAACGCATATCCTTAGATCCATGGAGGAGGACAAAAAAGGAACACCAGTACTGAAGGTGAGCAAAGCTTTATGGGTATGGGGTCCTATAGCATTGGAGAGGAGGCGGGATTAACCCACATGTAGACTGCCATGGAGTCTGTCAGGAAACCATTAGTCTGCACCTGTCTACAAGTTAGTCAATGTTGGCTGCATCTGCATCTGCATCTGCATCCTGCTTCTTGCCTTTAATCTGACCCATAAATGGCCAAAGATATCCACATAAGGATTAACTAAAAGAAAAACACATACTGTACATGATGTGTCATGGCTCCCCCTTCCCTTAAATTGCTCTGCTGACCCAAGCAATGGTCCACATCAGCTTTACAGGAAATATTGTTTCTAATGAGAATGTTATGACTAGAAGGTTGCCTGTACACAAGTCTATGTGTAGCACCTCAAAGCCTTGTGTATCTAACGTGTCAATACTAAGCACTGTTGTTCTTTTCCCACAGGTACCAATCAGATCTACACTTTCAGATTCCAGCCATCATTTTCCAAGAGTAGTAATCTGGCTGATGGTAGAGAAGAAAGACAATTTTTTGTCTTGACACAATGATATACGAAGCTACACAATGATACATGATACTACTGATCTTGACCACTAATCTCCTAGTCTTTTCTTGTGCAAGCCACACACAAACAAATTTAATGTCTGATTTGATTTGTCAAATCTACAACATTTACAACATCTATGTAGTATGAGGGTCTACTTGACATTATTTTGTAACACCTGTAGAGATAAATGGGAAAGCACAGGCATCTGGAGCAAATCAAGGCAGGATAAAGTGGGACCTTGCTGCATCACAGGCCTGATTTTTGTTAAATAATAGATATTGGGGGGTGAGGTAACGTGTATGGGATTTTTCTGTGCTTAAACCATTTCATGACTTTCTACCTCATAAAAGTTTAGTTTTAATCGATCAAGCCTAGTTTTATAAATATTTCAGGAGAAATGGGACTTATCTCTAGAGTACCATACTTTAATACTTCCTCGCTGGCAGATTTCGAACCCCCAACACCCACCCAACATTAGCCCTCTCTTGAAATCTAAAGCCCTGTACACACGGTCGGTTTTCCAACTGACTGTTTTCATCAGACAAACCGATCGTGTGTGGGCCCTATCAGTTTTATTTCCATCGGTGTAAAAAAATAGAACATGTTTTACATTTTTCCTATGGATAAAAAAACAATAGAAAAATATGATCGTCCGTATGCAACCCCATCGGTCAAAAATCCACACATGCTCAGAATCAAGTCAACGCATGCTTGGAAGCATTGAACTTAATTTTTTTCGGCTTGTCGTAGTGTTGTACATCACCGCATTTGGACACGATCGGATTTTTGACTGATGGTGTGTAGACAAGACTGATGAAAGTCAGCTTCATCGGATATCCGATGAAACAATATCCATCGGATTAGATTCCATCAGATATCTGATTGTGTGTACAGGGCTTAACACTCCGTTTAATTACAACACTAATGTAAACTTATCTCTTCCTCTGCATACTTACCACTCCTATGTTAGGATCCTCTGTGCTAAAGCCAAATCTATGTATCCAATAATGTAGCTGTGTTTTCTAGTTCCAGCACTGGAATCTACTTTGTTCATTCATTGGTTTACTTATATTGTATAACCAAAGACAGATTTGCATATATGGTGCAATAACTGCATAAGGCAGACATAAAACCCTATATTATATAACTTCAGATGTCTGTTGACTCTATGACCACAACTTTCAGGTGTATGATAGGAAGCACACCTCCAAAGAAGAAATAACATAAATTTGCCTGCTTTCACGGAAGTATGTGTGTTTTATTTAAGACTTATGTCCCGTACACACGAGTGGAAATTCCGTTGGAAAAACCATCCTAGGCTTGCATATACACGGTCACACAGAAGTTCACTGAACTTTCAACTGTCAAGAACATGGTGACGTACAACACTACGACGAGCCGAGAAAAAAAAATTCAATGCTTACGAACATGCGTTGAATTGTTTCTGAGCTTGCATGGTTTTTGTACATCAGAAAAGCATACAGACGATCGGATTTTTCTATTGGAATTTTTTCCGTTGGAAAAATTGAGAACCTGCTCTCAAACTTTTGCTGGTGGAAATTCCAGCAGCAAAAGTCCGATGGAGCATACACACTGTCGGAATTTCTAAAGAAAAGCTCATATCGGACTTTTGCTGGCGGAAATTCCGACGGGGCATTAGTCATAAAGAGGTAAATTCCAGAAATAATAGAATATACAGTTTTAATAACTATTCTCCTGCCCCTTTACAAGTCTTTTGAGCAATACACGTTTAATGCAGATACAAGACCCCTCATGATTGTTTCTATCTTGTACAGTTTATCATACAAAACAAACTTACATTTGCATCCTTCAATTCTCCTATCTGCTGGACACTACAACTGTTGTAGTGTGATGTTGTTGTTTTTATATATAAAAAAAATTAAGTATATTTTTAAATGCAGTTGTGTAACAACTATATTTTGGCTTGGTATCGGCTACTTTTAAACCCCTTTACAGCAATTCAGGGAGAGGAAGCACTAGGAGCCAATTAGATATGCTACGTGCACACATGCTGACAGGAGGAGAGAGAAGAGGGGTCAACTGCTCCTGTTCTACTATCCACTCACTGACTTGGTCCTGAGAGCTAACCTTGCTAGGTTGCACCAGCCTCAGGAAAGAATGAAATACAATCCCTTTATTATATGTGTTTCAACAGTACTGTAAATTTAGCTGCTCACCTGAAGTTTTGTTTTAAAAATGACCCAATAAAACACATTTATGCTTTTGGTTGTAACATGACAAAATGTGGAAAATTTCAAGGGGTATGAATACTTTTCTAGGCATTATAGGGGTATTATTTTATTCTAGGTAATGTGTGTATGTTTGCAAAAACGTAAATGTATTTTATTGGGATTTTATGTAATAGACCAGTACAAAGTGACACATAATTGTGAAGTGGAAAGAAAATGATAAATGGTTTTCATTCTTTTTTTTTACAAATAAATATCTGTGGCGTGCATTTGTAATCAGCCCCCTTTACTCTGATACCCCCAACTAAAATCTAGTGGAACCGATTGCCTTTGGAAGTTACCTAATAAGTAAATAGAGTCCATCGGTTTGTAATTTAAAGCAGAGCTCCACCCTCCACCTTCACTCCCGCAAATCGGAAGACTCCCCCCCTCCGGTGTCACATTTGACACCTTTCAGGGGGAGGGGGATGCAGATACCTGTCTAAAGACAGGTATTTGCACCCACTTCCAGCCACACAGTCTGCGGGTAGACTGCGGGCAGGGCGTCACCTAACATCCCCCCCGTTGTGTTCTGGGAAACACTCGGCTCCCAGAACACAGCGTGAGCCAGTCAGCACGGCGCATCACGACTCGCGCATGCGCTGTAGGGAACCTGGCAGTAAAGCTGGAGCGCTTCACTTCCTGGTACCCTCATTGAGGATGGCGGGGGGGCAGCAGAGTGACAAGCGATCGCTTGTCCTCTGCTCTGGACGGCGCTAGACTCCAGGACAGGCAAGTGTGCCGATATTAAAAGTCAGCAGCTACAGTATTTGTAGCTGCTAGCTTTTAATATTTTTTTTTCTGCAAACATCCGCTTTAATCTCAGTATAAATACAGCTGTTCTGTGAAGCCCTCAGAGGTTTGTTAGTGAACCATAGTGAACAAACAGCATCATGAAGGCCAAGGCACACACCAGACAGGTCAGGGAAAAGTTGTGGGGAAATTTAAAACATGGTTAGGTTAAAAAAAAATATCCCATGGTTTGAACTCCCATAAATTTACGGAGCACTGTTTAACCTATCATCTGAAAATGGAAAGAGTATGGCACAACTGCAAACCTACCAAGACATGGCCGACCACCTAAACAAGGAGAGCATTAATCAGAGAAGCAGCCAAGTGGTCCATGGTAACTCTGGAGGAGCTGCAGAGATCCACAGCTTAGGTCAGAGAATCTGTCCACAGAACAATTCTTAGTCATGTACTCCACAAATCTGGCCTTTATGGAAGAGTAGCAAGAAGAAAGCCATTGTTTAAAGAAAGCCATAAGAAGTCATGTTTGCAGTTTGCAAAAAGCCATGTGGGGGACACAGCAAACATGTGGAAGAAGGTGCTCTGGTCAGATGAGACCAAAATTTAACTTTTTGGTCTAAAAGCAAAATGCTATGTGTGGTGGAAAACTAAGGCCGAGTACACACGATCGGTCCAACCCGATGAAAATGGTCCGTTTTCATTGGTTCACCACTGAAGTGGCCTGATGGTCTGATGTGCGTACACACCATCAGTCCAAAATCGGGTCAGAATGCGGTGACGTAGAACACAACGACGTGCTGAAAAAACAAAGTTTAATGCTTCCAAGCATGTGTCGACTTGATTCTGAGCATGCACGTGTTTTTGGACCGATGCTTTTGCGCACTAACCATTGGTTTGGCCCGATGGTCAGGCGTCCATCGGTCCGATTTTAAAGCAAGTTTTAAAACATTGGTCTGACAGACGATGGTCCGATGGGCCGTACACATGATCGGTTTGGACCGACCACTTAAGACCCGGACCAAAATGCAGGTAAAGGACCAGGCCCCTTTTTGCGATTCGGCACTCTGTCGCTTTAACTGACAATTGCGCGTGCGTGCGACGTGGCTTCCAAACAAAATTTGCGTCCTTTTCTTCCCACAATTAGAGCTTTCTTTTGGTGGTATTTGATCGCCTCTGCGATTTTTATTTTTTGCGCTATATACAAAAATAGAGCGACATTTTTGAAAAAAAATCTATATTTTTTACTTTTTGTTATAAGAAAAATCAAAATTGTTTTAGCCATATGTCTTCAGTTAAAAAAAAATGCAATAAAAAAAAATAGCTACCTAGTGGGAACAGCGACACTAATACAGCGATCAGAAAAATGATCGCTTAGTGACGCTGGCAATAGGGAGTGAAAGGGTTAACTAGGGCGGTGATCAAGGGGTTAAAACTTTATTAGGGGGGTACGGGGGCTACCCTGAACCTAACACTAACTGACTGTCACACTGACACTAAATACAGTAATCATACATATATGATTACTGCATTCAGTGACACTGTGACAGGGGGAGGGGGGGTGATCGCAAGGGGTTAAGTGTGCCTGCGTGTACTGGTGTCAGTGTAGTGTTATGCAGACTCACTGTGAGATGTGATCTCTCCTCAGCGGCAGTTGAAAAAAACCGCCGAGAGCAGCGATCACATCACTTCCTCCTCCTGTGTTTACACAGGAGGAGGAAATGACACTGCAGGGGAGCACAGTATATGTATATCAACGTATATATACGTTGATGTGCCTGTCTGTGCCATTCTGCCGACATAAATGTACATGTGGCAGTCCTTAAGGGGTTAACAGACGCCCTCCATCCAATCTGACAGAGCTTGAGCTATTATGCAGAGAAGAATGGGCCACATTGGGACCTTAGGGGAGGAGAATGGAGCGGGTACCTGGTTTTGACAGGCACCCGCTCCAACTTCTGGCTGATCTTGCACCCGGAAGTTCGGCCCCCTTCCTTCTTTCCCTGCCACTGGGTCATTCACAAAGCACAGCGCAGATTGAAATATGAACTTCACATATTTCAATTTCAGTGTATGGCCAGCTTTAGAGTACAGTGAGTGAATGCTATCATACTAGGACAGGAGGCGAGTTACTGGCTGGTTCAAAATAAAGGTGCGAATAAAGAAGAAAAAAATGAAAAAATGTAACAAATGCAGTCACTACATCTAATGCCGCGTACACACGGTCATTGTTTGTCTTGTAAAAACCGTTGTTTTTTCTCATGAAAAAAAAAATGTTTTTCAAACTTCATTTTAAAAAACGACGTTGCCTACACACCATCGTTTTCTGAAAATGCTCTTGCAAAGCGCGGTTACGTAAGACACTTTCGACGGCACTCTGTTCCATTGAAGCTCCCGTCTCATAAACTTGCTTCTGAGCATGCGCGGGTTTAAAAACGTTGTTTTAAACGTCGTTTTTGCCCAGACACGATCATTTTTTATGACACAAAAAACGACATTCAGAAAAACTACATAAAAAATTCAAGCATGTTCAAATTTTTTTTTGGTCGTTTTTTAGAAGACAAAAAACGATGTGAAGCCCACACACGATCATTTTAAATGACGTTTTTTAAAACGTCATTTTTTTTTTCATCACAAAAAACGACCGTGTGTATGCGGCATAAGGACTGGGAAGGTGTTTTCAGATTAGGATATACTTGTGCATTCATTCATTTCATTGGCCAAAATAGTAATTTATTGTGCCTATTCAAATAAACATGCTAACGCTCCACTCATGAACACAATTTTGGTGTGTTTAGATTTCTACCCCTAAACACTACTGCCTCTAAATGCCTATGTGCGCATGGACAAATAGAATAACATAAATGGGTGTTTAGGGACAGAAAAAATAATCAAGTGCCAGTAAAACAGGCAATTTCTTTTTTCTACAGTGTGTGAGGCCTAAAAGATAAAGCATAACTCTTCACAGTTCATGATCCCACAATACAACATGCTGTCCATTGCTGCCTTGCTGTAAAATGAAATTAGAGGTCACTTCAAAGTTCAGACATCTCTGCATTTCTTGCTTCCAAATGAGCCAAAGGTCTCTGATTCTCATCACCTCCCCCCTAGACTAACATCTCTCGTTATCATTATATCATTATCATAATTAATATTAAGCAAATCCTAATTCTACACAGAACATGAAAAGCTTAAACTGGTTAATAAATAGCCTATAGATGGGCACTAGTTAAAGTTATCTTTATTACCAGTAGAACAGGGTTTGTTTATAATAACTACTTAATGATGGAATATAAATCACAAAAAAAGAAAGGCCCAGAGCAGACATTCCTAGAATTCATCAAATTCCATGACCTTTGAAACCAGCCTGTGCTGTGCATTCTTTCAGTAGTCTTTGCTTCCCTCTTGTGGATAAACTATGAATGAATGCCTACTAATTATGACAGAAGATGTTCAATAAATCTAAACCATAACTAAATGACTAAAACATGGCATGTCCTAAAAAATTTACCTTTTTTTAATTTAAATTTTTTTAAAACAGTGTTTTCATCTTAATTTCATTCTTTAATACATGTGAGTGCTGTTGATCTTCTCCGATCCCTTCCATCACCAATCTACAGACACTTGCTTGCTTTCAGCTTATAGTTCAACTTAGGGTGCATGTGACAATGTGAGTACACCAGAAGACAGCTGAGAAACAGCTGTCCCCTACAGCAAGAAGCGCCTGAACAAGGACTTTGATGTCAGGATCATCAAGTACTATTTTAAAGTAAGCTCCAGATTTAAAGCGGAGGTCCACCCAATTTTTTTTTTTAAAAGCCAGCAGCTACAAATACTTTTGAATTTGAAAAAATACTTTTCCAGCGAGAATTCGGCAGACAAGGCTGCTATCACTTGGTCCTCAATGCTGCTGCCCCAAAAGGCCCGGTTGACACTTGGGCCGCACCTGCGACGGTCCAGCTGTAATGAGGGGGGCCTGTATTATAGAGGTGGGCTGTAATGTAGGGGGGTCGATAGAGGGGTCTGTAATGTAGTGGCTGTATTGTAGAGGGGGTCAAGGCTGAGCTAGGGGGTCACTGTTAGGGTGTGTTGGTAACAAACTGTGGGGGGCTGTGTAATGTAAAGGGGTCAGATGCAAGGTGCTGTGTAATGTAAAGGGGTCCAGAGGTGCCGGGTGCTGTGTAATGTAAAGAGGTCCAGAGGTGCAGGGTGCTGTGTAATGTAAAGGGGCCCAGAGGTGCAGGGTGCTGTGTAATGTAAAGGGGCCCAGAGGTGCAGGGTGCTGTGTAATGTAAAGGGGTCCAGAGGTACAAGGTGCTGAAACCCCACATCCCATCATTAACCGCCGCCGCAAAGCGCCCCCCCCCCCCCCCCCCCGCCCTCTGGGGCTGCTAAGTCTAAATTGCCCAGGCCTATTTTTGTCCCAGTCTGGGCCTGGTTGAGGGAATCAGGAAGTGAAGCCTTGACGCTTCCCTGCCCGATTCCCTACTGCGCATGCACGAGTAGCGCTGCGCACCATCACTGGTCCCCGCTCTCTCCTGGGACCAGTGTGTTTCCCAGGAGACAGCGGGGGGGGCGGAAAGTGGCGTAGACTCCCATGAGAGTCTATGCCCGGAATCGGGTGCAAATACCTGTCTTAGACATGTATCTGCACCCCCCTCCCCCCTGAAAGGTGCCAAATGTGACACCGGAGGGGGGGGTTCCGAAAAGTGGAAGTTCCATTTTTGGGTGGAGCTCCGCTTTAAACAGATTGAAACAACTTTTGAAATTCCATAAACATGTTGAAGCTTATAGAGCTACTTTACTACTTCAGCTCCGGAAGGTTTTACCCCCTTCCTGACCAGGCTGTTTTTTGCGATACTGCACTGCGTTACTTTAACTGACAAATGCGCAGTCATGCGACGCTGTACGCAAATAAAATGTATGTCCTTTTTTACCATAAATATAGCTTTCTTTTGGTGGTATTTGATCACCTGCGGTTTTTATACTTTGCGCTATAAACAAAATGTTGTACATTTTTAAATAAAAAATTATTTGCTGCTGTAAAAAGTTCCCAATAAATAAAAATGTAAAAAATCTAATTTCTTCATCAATTTATACCAATTTGTATTCTGCTACATATTTTTGTTAAAATGGTTTGCGCAATCTTTACAGCATTTGTTTTTACTAGTAATGGCGGCAATCAGTGTTTTTTAGAGGGACTGCAATATTGCGGCGAACAAGTTGGACACTAAGGGCCAGATTCAGGTAGGAGAGCGGATCTTTATTCTGGAGTAACGTTTCTCATTTACGTTACTCCGCCGAAACTTTAGGAGCAAGTACTGTTATTCACATAGCACTTGCTCCTAAAGTAAAGTAGCCAGAGTAACGAAAATGCGCTGGCGTAACCCGACGCAAGTGGAAGTGGGTGTGATCATATGTTAATGATGGGCGGAGCCCAGCGCAGAGGCTTACGTTCAGCACATCATCCACGGAGCATGCGCAGTGAGGGAGGGCTCCACTCGCCCCCGTGTGCGCATGCTCACAACTTCCGTCAGCACCACTTCATGGGAAACGTCAGCGCAATGTGTTCCGTTGGGCGTTAAAATGCGGCCGTAGATGCGCCATTCCGGCGCTAAAGTATATCCTGTTTCCCCTCCCCGCAGTGAAGTTACTTTTGTTCTGAGATGGCTGCTCCCGTTCCCCGCAAACACAGGAGAAAGCTGAACTTTAATGGCCAGGAGCTGTCAGTCGTCATCTCGGCTATGGAGACCTATGATGTCTTCCTCCATGGCTGTAAAAGTCGGCAGACAAGCAGGGACAGAGGTGTTGTCCTGCAAGTGGGGGTGCTCAGCTAGCTCTTATCGTCGGTAACGCTGCTGTAGCTGCTCTCCTGCTGACCTGTGGCCGTCTGGAGTAAAGATAAAGCAGCTATTTGTAGAAATAACTTTGCGAAGGACGGACGAAATATGCGCGGCGCATGTAGCCAGCGTATGGTGCTAATCCGTTCGCGAATCGTGAAATCTCCCTCATTTGCATATTTGCAGGGGAAATCAATTGTCGCGACGGATGCGCCAATCGAAACTATGCGCTGACGATACTCTGGCGTCGGAAAGTTAAGCCGGTCGGGAAAGCCCGTTTTCTGTCGCATCTAGTTTGGTGGGTACGGCCACATAGATACAACGGCGCATCTTCACAGTTACGCGGCGCATATCGAAATACTCCAGCGCAAGTCTTGCTGAATCTGGCCCTAAGTAAAAAATTTTAGGAACTAGTGACACCAATATAGTGATCGCAGTGTAAATGGCACTGGAAGGGAAGGGGTTAACACCAGGAGTGATCAAGGGGTTACATGTGTCCCTAGGAAGTGCTTACTAACTGGGTGGGGTATGGATACACTGGAGAAAACGAGAGATCCGTGTTTCAGCTCAGCTTAAACACAAGATTTCTTCTTTGCTCCCTGACAGATAAATGAATGAATGAATGAATGAATGAATGAATGAAGAACTTATATAGCGCAGCACATGCAAAGTAAATCACCTCTGGGCGCTTGTTGTTCCTGTCTCCTTTGAGATCAAAAGAGATGAGTCTTAATATTTCTCCTGAAGACTAAGTAGTTCTCCTCCAGCCGAATGCTGGCTGGTAAGGCGTTCCATAGTCTGGGACCTTGGACAGCGAATCTCCTGTCTCCTTTGGACTTGTATCTGGCTTTCGGTATCTGAAGCCGATTTTGATTGGTGGATCGTAGAATACGATTGGGATTGTGAACTTTTAATTTTTCGCATAGATAATGGGGAGCATTCCCATGGATACATCTATGCGTTAGACAGAGAGCTTTAAAGGTGATTCTGTCTTTAACTGGTAGCCAGTGAAGGGATCTCAGTGAAGGTGAGATTGATTCCCAGGGTTTTTTCCCAGTCACAAGTCTGGCGGACGTATTTTGAACGAATTGAAGACGAGCGATTTGGTACTTGGGGAGTCCGAGGTAAAGGGCATTTGCATAGTCCAGTCTGGAGTTTACAATCGCTCCCACCACGACCGCTATGTCTTTCTTGGGAATAAAAGGCGTGAGTCTGCGTAGTAGGCGCAGCAGATAGTGAGATCCGCTGACTACTGCCCCTATTTGTGCGTTCATTGTCATGTCGGAGTCAAAGATGACCCCAAGACTTTTGACTTTGGCGCTAGGGGTGATGATTTTGCCCAGAATGGGCGGGGGGATCCAGGTTGTTGTCGATTGATTCCTACGCTTGGCGTGAAACAGAAGTTCTGTTTTCGCTCCGTTGAGTTTGAGATAACTCTTTGTCATCCAGTCCTCTATCAAAGAGAGGCATGTCTCTAGGTTGAGGTGGTGATCCTTTTTATTGCAAATGCGGAAGTACAGTTGCGTGTCGTCTGCATAAGAGTGATATAGCAGTTTTTGGCTGCTGATGATTTCGAAAAGAGGACGCACATAGATGTTGAATAACATCGGCGACAGGGGAGATCCTTGAGGGACCCCGCACGATAATGTGCGTTGTTCAGAAGTGAAGGGTCCTAGCTTCACTATTTGCGATCGGTTTTCCAAAAAAGAGGAGAACCAGGATAGATCACTTTCTGCGACTTTGGCTATTTTAGCCAGCCGAGTCAATAACAGCTTGTGATCAACTGTATCAAAGGCTGCGCTTAGGTCCAGCAGAACCAGAAGAGAAGATTCTCCTTCGTCTGCGGCCTCGAGAACGTCGTCCCATATCTTAAGCAATGCTGATTCTGTCCCGTGTCCGGGACGGAATCCTGATTGAAATGGGTCGAGTAAGTTGTGGGTATCTAGATGCTGTTGCAGCTGCTGTACCACTGCTTTCTCCATTACCTTGGAGAGAACATTTAGGCCTGTTATGGGGCGCCAGTTGAGTGGATCCTTAGGATCCAGGGTGGCTTTCTTCAAGATGGGTTGAATGAAGCCCTCCTTCAGCTGGGAGGGCATTATGCCCTCCCTGAAGGATTGGTTGATAAGCTGCGTGACAGGAGGTGCCAGGAAGTCGGCGCATTCCTTCAGCAGTTTGGTGGGGATAATATCGTTTAGCGCAGTGCTGTTGCGCAGAGTGCCGATGATATTTTTAGTGGTCTGAATGGAGATGGGTTCCAGCGTGAACTCACCAAACTGTGGTGAATTGCTGCCGGTGCTGTGTAAATGACTACGGGGGGGGGGCTGGGAGAGCAATTGTTTTGCTGAATGCTTTGCCGGATTGCCTCAATTTTGTTAACGAAGCAATCCGATAACTCATCGCAAAATTCTTGTGTATCCAAGTTGGGGGCTTCCAGACATCCTGGATTCATGGTCTGAGTGACCAGCTTGAAGAGTTCGCGGGGGCGATTTAGGGCACCGTTGATAGCCTCAGAAAAATAGTTTTTCTTGGCTTCAAAGATTTGCTTGTAGTATTTCCTGGTTATTGCCTTGTAGATCGAGAGGTTCTGTCAGGAACTGTTAGGATAAGTACTCACCGAGGCCGAGATGCCGAGGGCGGCTGCCTTTGCGGCTCTGTGCACTTCACCCCCTGGAGGTGGAGACAGCGGGGAAGGGCACAAAGGGGCACCGGCTACCAGCGAAAGGTGTTGTGCTGATAGGAGATCTCTGAAGGCTTGGCTTCCGATCACAGGACAGGATCGCAGCGTGGATAGTAATCCTAGGAACAATAAAGTTTATCAGGCAGAGAGTCAGTTCAGGTCAAGACGGTAAGCAGGTCTGAGATGCAAGCCGATGGTTCAGGGATTGGAGAAGGCAGGAGGTCCAAGATGCAAGCCAGAGGTCAAGGGGTACAGACAGCAGCAGAAACGATGAGACAAGCCGAGGGTCAAGTGCAGGAGAAGGCGTGGAGAAGTCAGGTCCGATCCGGGTCAATAGGTCACAAGCTTTCAGGTAAACAAGGCACTAAGCAGGATAGCTGACAACAAACCAGCAACCCGCCATGCGTCTGGGGCTGGTTTAAATAGGCCGGGCTGGAACTTGATTGGGGGACGTGCGCGTGGATGCGCGTGCAGACGCACGCACGTGTGCGCGCAGGTGCGCGCCCACGTACGCGCCGTGACGCAGAACCATGCTGGAACGCAGAGGCGCGCGCCGCGCCCGGGCACGGGCATGCGTCGTGGCGCGGATCGGCCGCTGGAGCCACTGATACCCTGACAGTGCCCCCCCCCAAGGGGCAGACTCCGGACGCCCAAGCTGGACATCAGTTCAGGGTGGTCTTGATGGAAGGCTCGAATTAGCCGAGGAGCGTGTAAGTTCCTTGATGGTTCCCATGAATTATCTTCCGGGGGGTACCCCTTCCATTTGACCAGGTATTGCAGCTGTCTTCCTCTCTTTCTACAGCCCAGAATGGCCTCAACTTCGAATTATACTTCCCCTTCGACTTCCACTGGTGATGGCGGGGATTCCTCCCTCTCTGGGAAGGACTCAGGGACGACAGGCTTCAGTAAGGAGACATGAAAGACAGGATGGATTTTGTAGGAATTAGGCAGAGCTAATTCGAAAGCTACATCATTGATCTTTCGTTTGACTTGGAAAGGTCCGATGAATCTAGGCCCTAACTTCCGGGAAGGTATGTTTAACTTGAGATTTGCGGCTGACAGCCATACTTTTTCCCCAATTTCAAAGATCGGGCTTTTCTTTTTCTTCTTATCAAAAAAAAATTTGTGATCCTCCTGGGCTTGTCGCATCATTTCCTGGAGTTTCTTAAAGTTCAGTTGAATAGAGGTTACGTGCTCCTGAACGGCTGGAACCGACATCTCCGGAATAGAGCTAGGCAGGAATGAGGGGTGAAACCCGAAGTTTGACCAGAAGGGGGTTTGGTTGGTTGTAGAATGAATGGAATTGTTGTATGCAAATTCCGCGGACGGAAGTAGTGAAGACCAGTCGTCCTGGGAGGTTGAACAGAAGCAGCGGAGGTATTGCTCCAAGGTCTGGTTCGTCCTTTCGGTTTGACCATTACTCCGTGGGTGATAGGCTGATGAAAGACAAATTTTGATATTAAGAGATTTGCAAAGCTCTTTCCAGAATTTGGAAGTAAATTGTGCGCCTCTGTCAGAGACGATACTTTTGGGGGTCCCGTGAAGCCAGACTATCTCCTTGAGGAAAATTTTAGCTGTTTCTGTAGCGGTGGGGGTGCCCACCATAGGTAGGAAGTGCGCCATCTTGGAAAGGCGGTCGATGACTACAAAAATTTAGGTAAAACCCCCAGAAGGGGGAAGATCTACAATAAAGTCCATGGAGACTTCTGACCATGGTCGTTCGGGAATGGGCAGAGGCTTGAGCAACCCCCAACCCCTTGTACTAGGTCCTTTGTTGCGTTGACAACGAACACATGCAGACACATAGGCTTTACAATCCTGCTTCCAGTTTGGCCACCAGAAGGTGCGGGAGATCAATTCCGTGGTCTTTCGGACTCCAAAATGGCCCGCCAGCTTGTGATCGTGGAAGGTACTCAGAACTAGGTGCCGGGTTTCCACAGGAACGAAAATCTTGTCTCGAGACCAAAGCAGCTCATCCCGTCTTTCAAGAGAGAGAGAGCTTTGGTTGGGACAGTGCCTGGATGCGGTCTTAATAGAGGTTAGGAGATCCAGTTGCTGGAGTAATAGGAAGTTTTGGGAAGATAGGATGGTGCCAGGTTCAGATGCTTCGGGGGACTCCAAAAACATTCTGGAAAGGGCATCTGCCTTCCCATTCTTGGAGCCGGGCCTATAGGATATAAGAAAATTGAATCGGGTGAAGAAAAGAGCCCAACGGGCTTGTCTGGGTCTTAGCCGTTTTGCAGATCGCAGATATTCTAGGTTTTTGTGATCTGTGAAGATCATAATAGGGTGGACTGCCCCTTCCAACAAATATCTCCACTCTTCTAGGGCGAATTTAATTGCTAACAACTCTCTGTCACCGACATCGTAATTCCTTTCTGGCGGATTTAATTTTCGAGAGGCAAAAGCCACTGGATGCAACAGGGCCTTTAGTCCATATCTTTGGGATAGGATTGCTCCCACCGCTGTCTCGGAGGCGTCCACCTCAAGTATGAAGGGTAGTGCCGGGTCGGGGTGGCGTAGAATGGGTGCTGAGGTAAACATTGACTTGAGCTTAAGGAAGGCTTCTTGAGCCTCCTGAGACCACACAAACGGGTGCCTTGACGAGTGAGCCTGGTAATGGGTGCAACGATGGCGGAAAACCCAATGATAAAGCGTCTATAAAAGTTAGCGAAACCAATAAAACGTTGTACTCCCTTCCTGTCTCGGGGAGCTGGCCAGTCTTGAATGGCTTGGACCTTTTGTGGGTCCATGGCGACTCCAGACGTAGAAACGATGAACCCGAGGAATTGTACTGTACTCTTTTCGAACTCACACTTCTCGGCTTTCAGATACAATTTATGGAGCCTGAGGGTAGTGAGAACTATCTTGACATGTTCCTGATGAAGTTCAATAGAAGTGGAAAAAATAAGAATATCGTCCAAATAGACCACAAAAAAGTCATCCAGGTACTTCCGAAAGATGTCATTGACAAAATGTTGGAAAGTGGCTGGGGCGTTGCAAAGACCGAACGGCATTACGAGATACTCAAAGTGTCGGAACCTGGATCTAAATGCTGTCTTCCACTCATCCCCTGCTCTAATACGGACGAGGTTGTAAGCTCCCCGGAGATCTAATTTGGAGAAGATTTTAGCAGACCGAAAACGTTGGAAGAGTTCGGGGATGAGAGGTAGTGAGGTACCTATTTTTGACCGTAATTTTGTTCAATTCCCTGTAGTCTATGCAGGGTCTGAGGGAGCCGTCTTTTTTCCCCACAAGAAGATCCCCGCTCCGCAGGGGAGGAGGAAGGGCGAATAAATTGTTTTTCAAGGTTTTCGTCGATGTAGGCCTTGAGGGCCTTCAGTTCAGTCTCTGATAGGGAAAAATACGGCCAAACGGGACTTCCGCACGGGGAGCAGGTCTATAGGACAATCATAAGGCCTGTGAGGTGGCAGGCGGTTGGCCTGTTGTTTGTCAAAGACGTCTGTGAATTCCCGGTATGCTGGAGGGACATTTTGAAGATTCTCTGCTGTGGTGGTAACGGTGGAACAGACGGTGGTAACCGCTGCAAGGCAATGTACAGAGCAATGGGAAGAAATAAAGCTGACTTCTTTGCTTCCCCAATCAATATGTGGTTGGTGTGTGTACAGCCAGGGAAGTCCCAAAATAATAGGAAACATCGGAGAGGAAATTAAGTCCAACTGTAGGAGCTCCTGGTGTCCAGAATCTGTGATGGCCACACAACAGGGTCAGTCAGTCTGCTGTGTGACTAGTCCTGAACGAGGGAGAGAGCCGTCCGCCAGGCGTACTTGTAAATGAGGATCCTTCGGGTGAAGGGGAAAATGTAGTTTCAGGGCTAGGGCAGAGTCCACGAAGCTACTGCAGGCACCAGAGTCAATGATTGCTGGTAAGCGAGTCACCCCTTCCGGTAGCTGTAGAGAGAGAAAAAGAGTAAGGTAAGACTGTGGAGCGCTGACGACACGGCAATCTGAGGTGGGTTCTGGGTGCGCACTTACTGGGTCTCACCGGACAGGTGCGAAGAAAGTGGCGGAGGCACCGCAGTACAGGCATAGGTTGGCTTGACGCCTGCGTGTCTTTCTTCTGGAGTGAGAGGGAGAGCGGACCAGCCCAAGCTGCATGGGTTCTGGGTCGGGAACCGGGTTGGAGGAGACTGGGGGTGATGAGAACGTAGGAGCTGGTCTCGGAGGAAGCCAGTTGGACGAAGTGTGTGGAGGCGCTCGGAGCGCCGTTCCCGTAGCCGTCTGTCCAATTGGGTGGCGGCCTGAATTAAGTCCTCCAGGTAGCAGGAGGTTCAGTTCTGGCTAGCTCGTCTTTGAGCGCTTCTGAAAGTCCCTGCCGGAACTGATACTTAAGAGCTGCTTCATTCCAGCCGGTGTCGGCTGACCATTTCCGAAACTCGGCTGTGTAGTCCTCCACTGGTCTCCTACCCTGGCTGAGGCTGTGAAGGACGGTCTCAGCTGTCGCTGTACGTGTGGATCATCGTAAAGTCTGGCCATTTGCTCAAAGAAGGTGTCAAGTGTGTCCAGCACCGGACTTCTCTGTTCCATGAGACCATGTGCCCATGCCTGGGTTCTTCAGAGAGGAGGGAGATAACGAAGCCAACTTTTACTGCTTCTGAAAAGAATGTTCTGGGCTGCAGTGCGAGGTATAGAGAACAGCAGGCGTTTTTGAATGCACGATACTTCCTGCGATCGCCTGTGAATCGCTCGGGAGTCGGACTCTGGGCTCAGGGTGAGTTACTACCACAGCTGGGTTAGCCGAAGCCTGTGGGGCTGTAGTCTCTGTAGGAGGCGCTGTGGTTGGAGCCGAGGGGCCAGGTTGTCCGGTAAGCTGCTGAAGACGGTCGTCAATTTGGAGGTACCCATCCTGCAACTTCTGCACGGCGTCCGTAAGAGCCGAGACCTGCTGACATAAGTGTCTCAAAGGCGAGCGCACCCTGTCGGCCTCTGACATCTGGCTGGTTTGTACTGTCAGGAACTGTTAGGATAAGTACTCACCGAGGCCGAGATGCCGAGGGCGGCTGCCTTTGCGGCTCTGTGCACTTCACCCCCTGGAGGTGGAGACAGCGGGGAAGGGCACAAAGGGGCACCGCTACCAGCGGAAGGTGTTGTGCTGATAGGAGATCTCTGAAGGCTTGGCTTCCGATCACGGGACAGGATCGCAGCGCGGGCGTGGATAGTAATCCTAGGAACAATAAAGTTTATCAGGCAGAGAGTCAGTTCAGGTCAAGACGGTAAGCAGGTCCGAGATGCAAGCCGATGGTTCAGGGATTGGAGAAGGCAGGAGGTCCAAGATGCAAGCCGGAGGTCAAGGGGTACAGACAGCAGCAGAAACGATGAGACAAGCCGAGGGTCAAGTGCAGGAGAAAGCGTGGAGAAGTCAGGTCCGATCCGGGTCAATAGGTCACAAGCTTTCAGGTAAACAAGGCACTAAGCAGGATAGCTGACAACAAACCAGCAACCCGCCATGCGTCTGGGGCTGGTTTAAATAGGCCGGGCTGGAACTTGATTGGTGGATTGATTGGACGTGCGCGTGGATGCGCGCGCAGACGCACGCGCGCGTGTGCGCGCAGGTGCGTGCCCACGTACGCGCCGTGACGCAGAACCATGCTGGAACGCAGACGCGCGCATGCGCGCGCCGCGCACGGGCACGGGCATGCGTCGTGGCGCGGATCGGCCGCTGGAGCCACTGATACCCTGACAGGTTCTCATCTGAAGAGCTTCTTTTCCAGGCTGCTTCCGCCCTTCTGCGCTCTTGCTTCAGTAACGCCAACTGGTTGTTGAACCAGCCAGAGTTATTTTTCCTGATCTGGGTCTTTCGTTTCGGCGCTATCAAGTCAGCTGACTGCAATAGTGCTGTGTTTATGGCCTCCAGTGTTTCTTCCGCTGTTTGGTGCGGCTGAATTGTGTTTATTTTTTCCCCTAGCATGGCTTTGAAGAGTTCCGAGTGGAGCTTCTTCTGACATCTGGTCCAGTGTGTTGTCACTGGATTTGATGTTTTTGTTAAGGGGGGGAATTCGGAAATAATGAATTTAATTGCATGGTGATCTGTCCATGGCAATGGTTCATTTTCCAAGATTTTTATTTCCAGATCTTGTCTGAAAATAAGATCGAGCGTATGACCTGAAGCATGTGTGGGCCCACATACTAGTTGCTGAAGCCCTAATCCTTCCAGGTGGTCGATGCAGGCGTCTGCAATGGGGCCTTGCGGGGAGTTGGCCCAGAGGTTGAAGTCCCCGAGCAGCAAAAGGTGTTTGCTATTCAGGGTATAGGTGGAGACAAAGTCCGTCAAAGATGGGAGCAGCTGCGACTTGGGCCAGGTGGCCTATAGCAGAGTAGAATCCGGACGGTCTCCTGGCCGTTTACTTGCAGTTGAAGAGTAAAGGTTTCCATGAATGGAAGAGGGTTTTGGAGGCTTGGTTTTGTGATCGCAAGACGCGTCTTATGGATCACCGCCAGTCCTCCTCCTCTTTGCCCTATTCTGTTTTCCGTAATAATACGGTAGTTTTCTGGCACCAATTCTCCTAGAATGGTGTTACAGTCGGCTGTGAGCCAGCTCTCTGTAATGAAGAGGCAGTCTACTGTAGGTCGTGTTGTAGAATGAAATCATGGATTTCAAGTCGGTGTTTTACTGCCGAACTTGTGTTGATCAAAGCACATGAAATGCGCTTAGGTTGGGGTAAACGGCTAAAATTTTTGACAGTCGATCGTCGATCGATCCTCAAAAGTTGTTCAATTCTTAGGGTCTTTTTGGTGATGGCTGGCAGTATTGCGGCGAAACGCCTCAGATTCCAAATGGTTTCTGCGGAGTACCGCAGATCAGCCATGGTCGCCATTCACCGGGGGAAAAGTCGTTTCTTTTGGTGGCGATGAAGAGAGGATTCAGTGAATCCTCCCGGCTTGGTCCAGAGGAAGGCAAAAAAACTCTAACCATGCTATGCCAATTTGCTTTGGTAGGGGAAAAAATTCCTTCCTGATCCCTGAAAGGCGATCGGGCGAACCCCTGGGTCAAGTACTATTCAATTGTGAAAAGGGGGGGGGGGGGGGAGAGCTGACACTGCTGCTGGGGTGTACCAAGATGGCCGCCGACCAGGAGCAGGACATGGGACCCAGGCTGGTGTGTAGCCAGCTGGGTGGATTGGTGAGCAGGGGGGGGGCTGGTTGTTGAGGCCAGGGGTGGATGAGTCCTACAGGGGCTGGGGGTGAGCTCCTGGGGGGTTACTAAAGGCGTTATTGGCCGAGAGTGCGGCGCGCCGCTAGGCCGCGGATGAAGCCGCGGCCTTTCCTAAGATGCGGCGGCCGCGAATCAGCAGTGGCTGGCGCGATTCAGGGGAGAAAACGGGGAATCGCAGGGAGGCGCCGGGGGGAAGGTTGCTTGGCTGGTGGGTGGTAGTGGGGTAAGGAGAGGGAAAGAGGCCCCAGCGTTCAGCTGATTCGGCGGCTTATCCTGATAAGGACGGCCGCCAATCGGTTCCAGGGGAGGTGTTTCTCCGATGGAGGAGATTAGGCTGCAAGGACGGCCACCTCGGGTCCTGGGGAGGTGTAGATCGCCCTGAGTAGCAGGGGCTTACCTGGAGAGGTCCTTAGGAGAGTGAGAAGCGGCCAGGGGAGGCTGATGAATAGGCCTGCTGAGGCGGGGGGTGGGAAACCCTGTCTGTCTGGAGCCCAGGAGCCACACGTCCTACTGGTAGGTACGTGCGCCGATTACTACTGGGACAGTTCTCGCCCTGGGGGAGGGTCACTCTTTCAGACCCAACAGGAAGAGCTCCTGGAATAGGATCAGCGGTTTGCCTTGGTAACATAGGCACAATGCTGCTCTGTCTCTTCACTAAACGATCGGCGGGTCGTGGTGGCAATCGCAGCCACTGGACCCTCTGATTGGCTTCCTCTGTGCCCAATCACAGCAGGGGTGTGCTTCGGCGGTGCCCGCGTGCACAAAATCACATACAGGAACGTGATTTTACACAGCCGGGCCACTCTGCCTCAGTATATATATGGTTGGCGCTCCGGAAGCGGTTAAACAGTAATTCCACCTTCATGGAAAACAAAATAGCATATATAAAAAAAATACAGTATATAAAATTGCTACACAAATTATAATTAAATTTTTAATTAAAAATGATCCTGAATTTCCAATCTGCAGCACTGTAATTTTCTATAAAATGCAATCTAATATGGCAAACTGGAGGCATTCTGTACACATATGATTTCCTCCCAGGTTTGCGCCTCGTGCCACACGGGTCATGCTCTGGAGTGATCTGTCACCCGCAGTGTTCACCAGGCACAGCCAAGGACAGATCACTATACCGGCCCGCTGCTGGCACCATGTGATCGCTGTGAGCAATCACAGAAAATCACATGACAGATGTACACAATTAAAGGCTTTGTTACATGCCTTTCATTGTGTACTACTGTGATGAACTTTGTGATTAGTACAGACAGGGAAAATCACAGCTTATCTGTACCATGTGATTAGCTGTGGCCAATCACAGCTAATCAGAATAGTAAACACTGAATGAGTAGTTTCAATCAGAAAAAAAAATGGTTGCTTATAACTGTAAGATGCAGTTATAAGCAATCATGGGGCCCGATTCAGATACCTTTTGCGTATCTGTCCGGCGGCGTAGCATATGGTGTTTACACTACGCCGCCGCAAATATTATGGGCAAGTGCCTTATTCAGAAAGCACTTGCTCCATACTATGCGGCGGCGTAGTGTAAGGCCGCGCAATTCAAACGAATGGAGTGGGGACGTGATTCATGTAAATGAATCATGACCCCATGTCATTCACGTTTTCTTTGGACGGCGCACGTCTTGGGACGTTCCCAGTGCGCATGTGCGATATCACATCGATTTTTATCAATGTAAACGACGTGAACGTCGAGCCCCATTCCCAAACGAGTTACGCAAACGACGTAGCCGACGGCAAATTCGGCGCGGTCCCGACGTCCATACTTAACATTGGCTGCGCCTGCTATAGCAGTAAACCTTACGCCGTCAAACGCTTACGTAAACGTCGTAAAAACGGCGCTAAAAACGTCGCAAGCGTCGCTCGTGAATCGCCGTATCTTTCTCATTTGCATAGGCAAATGAAAATCGACGTAAATGCCACCTAGCGGCCAGCGTAATAATGCAACTAAGATACGACGGTAGAGCAATTACGCCGCTCGTATCTTAGAAGAAAGCCGGCGTATCTTCTTTTCAGAATAGCAAAAAAAGATACCGCGGCTATTCTTAGTATTTACGCAGCGTATCTATAGATACGCTGCGTAAATAACTTTCTGAATATGGCCCATAGTGTTTAAAAAAAATCCTGATCACCTCCCCATATTAGTATAGTGTTACTGTGGTAACACTGTATTGCTCTGGTCACTGTATGTAAAACTAACAAAAAAAGTCCTAAAAAATTAACATAATTGAAAGAAATAAAAAAAAATATATTAAACTTCTTTTTTTACATACTGTCACTAGTCAATGTCCTTGATCACAGCCTCACCAGTTATATGATGATGCTGTATTGCAATGGTGACAGTATGTAAAAAAAATTAACTTTCCATAAAGGGGTCATGTTTCAGTATTCCAACATGATAACAACCCCAAACACACTTTCAAGGCGACCATTGCCTTGCTAAAGAAGCTGAGGGTAAAGGTGATGGACTGGCCAAGCATGTCTCCAGACCTAAACCCTATTGAGCATCTGTGGGGCATCCTCAAACAGAAGGTGGAGGAGCACAAGCTCTCTAACTTCCACCAGCTCTGTGATGTGGTCAGGGAGGAGTGGAAGGGGACTCCAGTGGCAACCTGTAAAGCTCTGCTGAACTCCATGCCCTAGAGGGTTAAGGCAGTGCTGTAAAATAATGGTGGCCACACAAAATTTTGAAAACGTGATACTACAGAGCTAATGTGGTGAATACGAAGGAAAACAATAACAAAGATAACCAAATAATTAAAGCTGCATGCATAAAAGTAGTGTACTATACTAATAAAAACTGTGATGTGATGTAATGATGCGCTGAAATCAACCCTCAATGATATACAGTGAAAAAAGATGAAATATATAAAATATATTAATGAACCTAAATATATAGGTACTGAGTGAGCTGCAACAAAACCTGCCAAAAAGTGCATAAATACGTGCCAATAAGTGAAAAAAGTAACAATATGCAAATCAAAGTCCATTCATCTGAACTAGATCAGAAATAATGGTGATCTCCTGTGGTACTGTCTTCCTTCCACACTGCTTCAACCGAACACTTACATACGACACTTCCTTATCCAAAACGACGACTCATATGAAAAAACAAACAACAAAACAAGACCTCATTGCGCAGAATGTAGCGCCAAAAAGAGAAACAGAATGACAGCGATATGATGGCACTCACAAATCCTTTGGACAAAACAAACGTGCAGCCTCGCTCAGTGTAGCGATCTCCTCATGCGGTGTCCGACACCTTGGATTGCGTCACTTGGCTCCTCCCCCTATGAGTTACGTCACACGTCATGTGACTTAATCATGGGCAGCCATGTGACACAAGTGGCTGAATTTTATATCTACAGCACGCTTCTTATTAAGGAAACGGAGGGGTCATCGGACATCATAGCTTGCAAAAACATTTCAAAAGGTCTGTCCTTAGCATCATGGACAAAAACAACATAAACAATGTTTAATATTACAAAATAAACAATAAGATAAAAGACAGTAATTCAAACCCCATAGCATTTAAAAACTAAGGCAGAACCTGTTCCTAGTGGCCAGCAACAATATTGTAAGAGTAGTGTTAAGTAACAATGCTACCATACATATCTCACATAAATACCAGCAAATGTGAGCATTAATGGATAAGTAAAAAGAATTAAAGTGGAGCTCCACCCTCTTTGACAACTATGCTGCATCCCCTGTAGTTATGTCCCCTTATATCGTATTGGCATATAATAAAAAAGAAAAGAAAAGCTCACTGTTATACCTGGATGTGTTTTTCTTTCCACCCGCGGCCGCAGAAGCCTCAGCTCGTCATGTATGTACCGCTATGTCTCCTGGGAGATGTTTGTCATCAATCCCAGGAGGCCCTGGGCAGTAGCATTGCACCCAGCAATATTTAAGTTTATTTTGCAAAGCAAATATACAAAAATCAAAATTCTAATACTTTCAAAAGGGTACATTCTACTTTGTACTGCGACGCAGCGCATAAATACACTACATAACAATACAGTTCCAAGCATACAAGCTCCATTTTAAATAAAGGCAACACGTGTGTTTTGCCATTACACTGACAGTTCCACACACTGAGCGGCTCTGTGCACAGATGCTGCACAACTCATGATGACTTCAAGACAGCCTAATTTACATGTCTGTGCAGCTGCATGGGAGTGGCAATCAGCAGGCATGCGTAACAATCGGCTTCATCAGCGCAATATAAGGTGCGCAGCCATGGAAAGGGAGGGCAAAGAAATGCGTAGGTGGATCAAGAGAGCACTTTCCACCACCACCAGCAACAACAACAACATTAACACCATCTGTGTGCCTTTCAAAATAAAAAGAACTCAAGCTATTTTTAACCATAGCCCAGCATTTGCCAGGCATAAAAACATCACCAAAAACTCATGGTTGTTCCACTCCACGGAAATCTTTATCAAAACACAAAAGATTTACTGAAACTGAAGCAAAACCACAGAATGAAAAACCAACACCCTGAACGAGGTCCCTGGCAGAACACAGATGCTGCTCAACTCATGGTGACTTCAAGACAGCCTCATTTGCATGTCTGTGCAGCTGCATGGGCGAGGCAATCAGCAAGCATGCGTAATAATCGACTTTGTCAGAACAATATAAGGCGTACAGCCATGGAAATGGGGGAAATTATATGCATAGGTGGATCAAGAGCGCATTTACCACCACCACCGACCAACAACAACATAAACATCATCTGTGTGCCTTTCAGAAAGAACTCAAGCTATTTTTTAACCATAGCCCAGCATTTGCCAGGCATAAAAAAAACTCACAGTTGTTCCACTCCATGAAAATCTTCATCTAAACACAAAAGATTTACTGATACTGAAGCAAATCCAAAGAATGGCAAACCAACATCCTAAACGAGGTCCCTGGCACAACACAGGTGCTGCTCAACTCATGGTGACTTCAAGACAGCCTAATTTGCATGTCTGTGCAGCTGCATGGGGGAGGCAATCAGCAGGCATGCATAACAATCGGCTTTGTCAGAACAATATAAGGCACACAGCCATGGAAATGGGGGCAATTATATGCATAGGTGGATCAAGAGCGCATTTACCACCACCAACATAAACATCATCTGTGTGCCTTTCAGAAAGAACTCAAGCTATTTTTTAACCATAGCCCAGTATTTGCCAGGCATAAAAAAAATCACCAAAAACTCATGACTGTTCTACTCCATGGAAATCTTTATCAAAACACAAAAAAATTACTGATACTGAAACAAAACCAGAGAATAACAAACCAAGATCCTAAACGAGGTCCCTGGCACAACACAGGTGCTGCTCAACTCATGGTGACTTCAAGACAGCCTAATTTGCATGTCTGTGCAGCTGCATGGGAGAGGCACTCAGCAGGCATGCGTAACAATCGGCTTCATTAGCGCAATAAAAGGCACACAGCCATGGAAAGGGGGACAAAAAAAATGCTCAGGTGGACCAAGAGTGCATTTACCACTATTAACAACATTAACACCATCTGTGTGCCTTTCAGAATCAAAAGAACTCAAGCTATCTTTAACCATAGCCCAGCATTAGCCAGGCATAAAAAAAATCACCAAAAACTCATGACTGTTCCACTCCATGGAAATCTTTATCAAAACACAAAAGATTTACTGATACTGAAGCAAAACCAGAGAATGACAAATCAACATCCTAAACGAGGTCCCTGCACAACACAGATGCTGCTCAACTCAAAAAATTCACCAAAACTCATGGTTGTTCCTCTCCATGGAAATCTTTAGCAAAAAGAGAAAGATTATATGTTCAACTCATGGTGACTCCAAGACAACCTAATTTGCATGTCTGTGCAGCGGCATGGGGGTGGGAATCAGCAGGCATGCATAACAATTGGCTTCATCAGAACAATATAAGGCGCACGGCAATGAAATTGGGGGGCAAATATAAGCATAGGTGGATCAAGACCATTAAATCATTTTCTAGGCCGTTTTAACCACCACCACCAACTATGTCTGCATGCTTTTCCGAATTAAAGGAACTCAAGCTGTTTTTCCACAATAAGCCCAGCATTTGCCAGGCATGAAAAAAAAAAAAAAAAAAATCACCAAAACTCATGGTTGTTCCTCTCCACATAAATCTTTAGCAAAAGAAGAAAGATTTGTTCACCCTGAAGAGAAACCAAAGTATAACCAAACAAACTCCTAAACCAGGTCCCTGGCATAACACAGATAGTGTTCAACTCATGGTGACTCCAAGACAACCTAATTTGCATGTCTGTGCAGCGGCATGGGGGTGGGAATCAGCAGGCATGCATAACAATTGGCTTCATCAGAACAATATAAGGCGCACGGCAATGAAATTGGGGGCAAATATAAGCATAGGTGGATCAAGACCATTAAATCATTTTCTAGGCCATTTTAACCACCACCACCAACATTAACTATGTCTGCATGCTTTTCCAAATTAAAGGAACTCAAGCTATTTTTCCACAATAAGCCGGCATTTGCCAGGCATAAAAAAAAAAAAAAATCACCAAAACTCATGGTTGTTCCTCTCCACATAAATCTTTAGCAAAAGGAGAAAGATTTGTTCACCCTGAAGAGAAACCAAAGTATAACCAAACAAACTCCTAAACCAGGTCCCTGGCATAACACAGATAGTGTTCAACTCATGGTGACTCCAAGACAACCTAATTTGCATGTCTGTGCAGCGGCATGGGGGTGGGAATCAGCAGGCATGCATAACAATTGGCTTCATCAGAACAATATAAGGCGCACGGCAATGAAATTGGGGGGCAAAAATAAGCATAGGTGGATCAAGACCATTAAATCATTTTCTAGGCCGTTTTAACCACCACCACCACCACCACCATTAACTATGTCTGCATGCTTTCCGAATTAAAGGAACTCAAGCTGTTTTTCCACAATAATCCCGGCATTTGCCAGGCATAAAAAAAAAAAAAAATCACCAAAACTCATGGTTGTTCCTCTCCACATAAATCTTTAGCAAAAGGAGAAAGATGTGTTCACCCTGAAAGAGAAACCAAATTATAACCAACCAAAGTCCTAAACCAGATCCCTGGCATAACACAGATAGTGTTCAACTCATGGTGACAACAAGACAACCTTAATTGCATGTCTGTGCAGCTGCATGGGGCGGGAATAAGCAGCACGCATA